>CM059313.1:5365000-5697500 GCA_030340665.1 Neosalanx taihuensis
TATTAGAATCATTTTATACTTATTTTAAATGTTTTAAGGACCTCGAAGCCTGAATATGGTGCAAGTTCCTTGGCAAATCTACCCCAAGAGAGAGAAAGGAGGCAGATGAGAAGGTGGAAGGATAGAGAGATGGGCAAAGAGGGGGAAGAAAGTTCCGGGCCTAGCCTAGGCCTTAGCCAACAAGCGACCTGTGTGTTTTTTTTTTTTGGTGCTTTTTTGCATGTCTTCTCTCTCTCTCCCCCCCACACACACACACACGCCCACCCCCCCTCCCTGCTCCATTGCTATTGGTAGCGATTACAGCATCGTCAAGGGAACAGTTGTTTCTACAGCGTCAGCATTCCTCTTCCCCCTCTTCCCCTCCACATTCAGGATGTTTCATTCAGAAAACACGAAGTGTTCCCTGTCTGCTTCTAGTTTGGTCTCATTCACTAACCCCCCCCCCCCCCCCCCACCTCCCCCCCACCCCAAATGAAACGCCATGTTTTTGCAATGTCAGCCAAGCAGGCAGTTGTCAGATGCAGTGTGGATGCTAATGAGGTGTGTGTGTGTGTGTCTTTCACGTGTGTGTGTGTTCTCTTTGTCTTTTTGTTCCAACTTTGGTTAAGTGGGGGAGGGAGGAGCTATTTGTTTATGGAAAAGTAATCTTTAACAGTGGGAGATGACGTTCTGCCAATTGTCCTCGTGTTTAGTCAACAAATATATGCCCGGAGCGAACCTGATACTTCTTGACTTCCTCTATTTAAGTGGGGACGTATTTGACTAATCCCACGGTGCCTTTGGCCCCAGGTAACATATAAAGGCCGAACTCACTGCCTGTGACAACGTCTGCATTTCCTTTCTTCTTCGTGTCACGGCTCTCGGCCTCTTAGATGGTCCTGTTTGCTCCGAACCCTGGAGGCAAGTTCGCCTGAAGGGAAAACCCCCCCCACTTCACCAGCCCTGTATCACTCCTTCATGGCCCCCCCCCCATCCCCTTTGAACACCCCCCCCCCCACCCCCCCCCCCCCCCCATCTGTAGAGCAGGGAGTGGCAACTGGCAAAGCCACCTCAGAGACATGGAGTTCAGCCATCTGAGAGACTGCCAAGCTCTATCCAGGCTAGGCTAGGCTAGGCTAAGTCTGCTAAGTCAGCTGTAGCACGTTCAGCCGCGACCAAACTTGGGTGCGGAACACCCCTAGACTAGTGGTTCTCAATTCCGGTCCTCAGGACCTCACTGTCCTGCATGTTTTAGATGTTTCCCCCTTCCCGCAACACCTGATTCAAATACATTGTCAGTATCAGGCTTCTGCTGAGCTTCATGAGGACCTATTCATTTGAATCAGGTGTGTGTTGGAGATGAGATGCTATTAGACTCTGGCTGTGTGCTGAGGAGAGCAGAGAACAGGCACACGCACCACGTTAGCTTGGGGATTTCCACACTGTGACCCCGAGGGGCTTCGCAGGTTCAGTCCAGGCTAGTCACCGCAGGGCAACAGGGACTCAACGGCGAGTTTCCCTGGAGACGTCTGAGGAAGGGAGGAGGGATGGAGAGGAGATGGGACGATTCACACAGAGATACAAGCAGCAGCGCTGGTTCAGTGGTAGGATTCTTGCCTGCTCTGTGCAAGGCCAGGGGTCGATTTACAGTCAATGAATCTAATTAATACCCCACTGTGGGACCAATGAGCAATAATAAACGCGTGATATTTTAGAGACGCAGGCCCTCGTTCACGAGATGAGCGCACGAAAGAAATGATGGACCCATGTTTCCTTCAAGCCTCCTAGTGGATTCATGGAAGGAGCCCATTGGTCAGCTGTAATCTGGGTCACAGAACAACCACAGCATGCATTCAGGGTTCTCCTCCTGCCCCCTTCCCCTTCACCAGACACACCAACAGACCGGAGGGGAGGGAGGGGAGGGGAGACTGAGGGAGAGAGAGAGAGAGAGAGAGAGAGAGAGAGAGGGAGAGGGAGAGGGAGAGGGAGACTGAGGGAGAGAGAGAGAGAGAGGGTGACTGAGACTGAGAGACAAAGAGACAGAGAGAGACTGAGAGAGAGGGAGGGAAAGAGATGGTGAGAGGGGAGACAGAGGACTGAGACAGAAAGAGAGAAACACACAGAGAGAACACGAGAGAGAGAAAAAGGGGTACCAGGAACCCAGCAACAACATAGAAACCAGACAGTAGGCTGTAGGTGACGAACTCTGCAGTCAGCCGCAACTCTAACCCCCGCACACACACAACCACAGACTACACACACGCATCCACACGCTACACAACACAAACACACTTCCACATGCTACACACACACTGCCCTCGCAGTTTTGGTGAGTAGCGCACATCATGTGGGCTAAAGGTCACAGAGCTTTCTCAGATAGCGTCTCGCTTCTCGTTCTCTCCGAGGTTCTCTCCCCTCCGTCTCTCTCTCTTCCTGCCACCTCCCTCGCTCGCTCGCTCCACTCTCTCCCACCTTTTTGTTTCTCTCTCTCGCTTCCTCAGCCTCTCCCTTTCTCTCCACCCCTGGAATCTTTTTTTCCCTGTGTGTGTGTCCATCCAGTAGCCCTTCTTCCCAGTCCCTACCGGGGGCTGGTTAAACAGCTTGTTTGTGATTGGCTGGTTATCAGGAGAGATGGAAAGCCAGAGGCCGTGCGTAGACCATTTTTTACAAACGGCTGCTAGACTTATTGTGCGTATCCAGTGTGTGGAAGGACGATGCCGTGGTTCTTTATGAGCCTGTCCAGCAAGTGACGCATGAACTTTGACCTACTCCAACTATCTAGTCGGACTTGGTTTCATGCGAGGGGTGTTTTGACTCGATTGGGAAATACGGACGAGCGCGTGATGACTGTAAAATGTGTGTGTTTGTGTGTGTGTGTTCTCTCACACACCCCCCCCCCCCCCAGTCAGTGAGTCATCGCTGTTCCCCAGTGCAGTGCAGAGGTGAAGAATCGAGGGCGACCAGACAAGGGTCATGCAGAGTACACAGCAGAACCGTCATGGAGGCTGGGTACTGCTTCCTCCTCACACACGTACCCCCCCTACACACACACCACACACACACACACACACACACATTCACGACCATGACTCACACATCGGGTTTTAAATAAACAGTGTCCCAGAAGAGCTGGTTCTCACCCCTAAACTCAACTCCCCGGTCTCTGGTTGTAGCTACGGGGAAAGCAACACATCAGGCTTGTCCATCAAGCCGCTAGCCAGGGGTTTGTGGCTACACACAGAGGCTGTGTGAGGCAGCCATACACACACACACACACACACACACACACACACAGCTCTACGGTGTTTCTCATGAGGCCACGTAAGGCAAAACACATGGAAACGGAGCCCTCCAATCAGAAGACAGTATGAGAACACATGTAGACAGACTGTGGAGGCTGTGTTGCGGTCTGGTCAGAGAGAGGAGAAAGAAAATGAAGCAGAGAAAGTCCAAGCCTGAAGATGATGTCAGTGCACTGTTTCCAGAGGAGATTCTCCTTGCTCAACTCCTAGATACACACACACACACACACACATCCCCCCCGCACACACACACACACACACACACACCACACCACACACACACACACACACACACACACACACTCATCCCCCCCACACACACACACACACACACACACACACACACACATCCCCCCTCAGAACACACTCCACTCTTTTCTCATCGAAGTGGACGCAGTCTTCTTATTTGCTCGTGTCACCAGAGCGTGTCTGTGTGTGCGGTGAGTGTGTTTACAGTATGTTCGTGCTTGCGAGTCTGGTGAATGTGTGTGTGTGTGTGTGTACTTGGTTGTTCTGGCGCTCAGCCAACAGTTAAAGATCTCCCCAGAGAGAACCTCCATATGGAGCAATGACTAGGCTGATTTCATGTTGAAAGTGGTCAGAGGGAGGGAGGAGGAGGAGGTGGGAGAGCGAGCGAGGGAGGAGGAAGAGAAGAGAGGGAGGGAGGAAGAAAAGAGAGGGAGGGAGGGAGGGAGGAGGGAGGGAGAGGGAGGGAGAGGGAGGGAGAGGGAGGGAGAGGGAGGGAGAGGGAGGTATGGAGCCCTTCTTTCTATTTCCCCTCCATCATCAGATTGTCAAATCAAAGTGTGTGGTAGTTGCAGCAGGAGGTTTGTGTGAGAACTGTCCTCTCAGCAGTGTGGGGTATTTCAGGGCAACACACCAGCCATCTGGATGTCAAGTCAGTAAGGACTCGTTCAGGAGAAATCTCTTTACCGGAATATTCTACCCTTCCTTCCTCTCTCTCTCTCTCTCTCTCTCTCTCTCTCTCTCTCTCTCTCTCTCTCTCTGTTTCTCTCTCGTTCTCCTTTTCCCTGGCCCCCTCCTCTCTCTCCCCTCTCCCTCTCTCCTCTTCTCCTGAGGTCTCCTGCGGGCCATGTTGCTGTGGGGATGTTGTGGGGATGTTAGTTTTGACTGTTCCCTTGCCCCACCTCACCTCGCTGTGTGTGATGGTTGGCATGCAGGCTGGCAGACGCTACAAGTCAGTGCCAACGTAAGCGTAGAGTCAGGGCTGCCCCTGACGCTGCCTCGGCCTCTCTGCTCTGCCTTGGCCGCTGCCTCAGCCTCGTTTGTCCCTGGCAGGTGGCAATATGCTCGGCGCCCCACGCTCAGCCTCACACACGCGCACACGTTGATTAGGGACGTGTGTGTGCAAATATACTGTGTGTGTTTTTCTAGAGCGTGTGTGTGGTGTCCCTGACACAGTGTGACATTCTCCCCAGTGTGACATCACCATGCTGGTATTTCTCAACAGCCCGCCTGCGGGGGGGAACGGCGCCCAACACGCTCCCTCTCTTCATCCTCTCTTCTTCCTCTCCCTCTCCCTCTCTTTCTCTGCCTGGAGGGCACCTCAACCACACACGCTAACACGCCTATGCGCCCACACACACACACACACACACACACACACACACACACACACACACACAGGACGCGCTGTACATTTCCCAACAATTACACGCACACGCACCATGTCCGGTTAGTTTGCGATGATTACTCACCCTCACCCTCCAGCTCAATTAGCCTAATTACTTCCATGGCTAATTTCCCCTCCCTCTCTGTCTTTGTCGGTGTCCACTTTCGCGTGCAAACACGCTCGCGCTAACCGACCTCTGATTAACGGTCTGCGAATGAGTTCACGCGTTGGATGACATCACCTGCGACCTATCCCACCAGACCGCTGCTCAGCTCATCTCACCCAGGCTAGATCCAGCCCAGTCTTGATCACCTCATCCAGGCTAGATCCAGCCCAGTCTGGCTCACCTCACCCAGGCTAGATCCAGCCCAGTCTGGCTCACCTCACCCAGGCTAGATCCAGCCCAGTCTGGCTTATCTCACCCAGGCTAGATCCAGCCCAGTCTGGCTTATCTCACCCAGGCTAGATCCAGCCCAGTCTGGCTCACCTCACCCAGGCTAGATCCAGCCCAGTCTGCTCACCTCACCCAGGCTAGATCCAGCCCAGTCTGGCTCACCTCACCCAGGCTAGATCCAGCCCAGTCTGGCTTTCAGCAGCCACATGACTAAAGGGGCCAGGTTACTGTGGTCATACCTAACTGACAGGGTCATCCAGCGATGGTGAAACGAGGAGATGGACAAGGAGAAGCAGCGACCTATCACAGGTCGTTCGTGTTTGAGCACCTGACGATGGCTGAGGAGACGGCGTCGCGCAAAACAGACGCTGTGCTCGTTTCCATACACTCTGGATGTCTGGGGGGGGGGGGGGGGGGGGGGGCCGTAGCTGCTCAAATGAAAAGAGGGAATACTTTTAAACGCCCCCGCCCCCCCATCACCCCAGACGTGCCCTCAGCGGCAGGGTTGACCTTTGACCCCTGTGTGAAGCGACCGTCTGTCATCAGTGTTTGCTAAGGAGAGGCACGGGGGACATTAATACCCCCCCAAACACATACCCAGCCATGTAGGGAGGCTGTGTGTGGGGGGGTGTGTGTGGTTGAGGGATTTGGGCATTTGGAACACTGGGATGGAAGTCAAGGCTGAGGTTACACGGTCTGTTTTATTCATTGATTTCCACCAAAGACTTAATCTGTATCTCTTAATCTGTATGTGAGTGTGTGTGTGTGGTGTGTGTGTGTGTGTGTGTATGCCTTATGTTCTCCGTGATGTCTTTTTGTGTGTGTAAGCTTCATAGGAGTCATGAGAAACAGCAAACCCTGGCCTGCATGCTGTCCAGTCGATAGGCCTCGCTGTCTCTCTCCCTCTCACAGTGACTGCTTCTCTCAACTCCACGTCTACTCATGTTCGGTTTGAGTCACAGACATGCAAAGTAGCAATATTGCTTCAATGCTGTCAGAGAGAAAGAGATGTCTTGAAACAGAACATATTATCTTCAATCATCATGTTTGTTGTTTTGTTAGCGTTTAACTTCAATTCCAGTTGCGTTCTGAGACAGCCCTGACATCTAGTGGTTGACATGAGAACATGCACGGTTAAACCCCCGTTAAGGGAACCTACAGGCTATCTGTGCTTGGCAGTGTTTGTTGGTGGCTTGGTTCTCTGAGTTTACCATCGATGGCAGTTTCAGGTGTGTGGGTGTGTGTGTGTGTGGGGGGGGGGGGACGTCTCTCTCTCCTTCCTCATTCTGTCTCTCCTTTCGCTTTTTATTTGAAGGCAATGAAAGCAGACATGGCCTTTTGCACAGACAGACAGACAGAGACATGGGTGGCATGAAATGTGTAATTTTCCACCTTATCAGACAAGTACACACACACTTACACAGACATATCCACTCAGACTGAAAGTATGAGTTCAGGTTATGACAGAATTAGCTTCTCATTTCGCCTGTATTGTATTAATTGATTGTAAGGGAACCTACAGGTTATCTGTGCTTGGCAGTGTTTGTTGATGGCTTGGTTCTCTGAGTTTACCATCGATGGCAGTTTCAGGTGTGTGGGTGTGTAGGGTTGTCATACCGGCTAGGTGTGTGTGACGTTATCAGAAGCCCGATAGCGTCAGGCTCGTTGTTGGAAGGTTGCGAGTTCGATTCCCGGCTGTGGCTACATGACGTTGTGTCCTTGGGCAAGGCACTTCACCCTACTTGCCTCAAGGGGGAATGTCCCTGTACTTACTGTAAATCGCTTTGGATTAATGACTAAATGTAAGTGTGTAAAGACTGCATCCTATTCCTGCTGATCCCCAGTCTGCCGGTGCTGTGTCCATCACACTAACGTGTGTGTTCCTCCTCCCCTGTGTGGAGTCACCCCTCACCTCGCCTACCGTTTTTACTTATTGTTATTGCCCCCCACCCCCCCTATCCCTGTGTACACTTTCTAATCTTTTACCTCACACCCTTACCCTTGTGTGGTTTGTGAGACTGTGTGCCGTTGATACAAAGGAGTTTCCCTCGGGATAAATAAAGTATTCTGAACCTGAATCTGTGTGTGTGTGCAGGTTCTTCTGCCCTCCGCCCTTGCGTGTACCTGATGGGGAGCGGCTGGAAGAAGAGAAGGACCAGATGGAGAGAGACGGCTGCTCGGAGCAGGAGTCCCAACCCTGCGCCTTCATCGGGATCGGCAACAGTGACCAGGAGATGCAGCAGCTCAACCTGGAGGGAAAGGTAACACACACCACACGTGCACACACACACACACACACACACACACACACACACACTTACACACACACACACTTACACACACACACACACACACATCACACACACACATCACACACACACTCACACGACTGGGATGGACGTTCAGATGTTGTCACAACTGCTTTTATGAATGACGAGGGGTTTCTAGTCACTTGTTTCTAGACCTCTGTTCCTTCCTGTCTCCCACCCCCCCCCCCCCCCCCCCCCCCTTCCAGAACTATTGCACGGCCAAAACCTTGTACATATCAGACTCCGACAAGAGAAAGCACTTCATGCTGTCCGTCAAGATGTTCTACAGGGGAACAGCGCCGACATCGGCGTCTTCCTCAGCAAGAGGATCAAAGTGATCTCCAAGCCCTCCAAGAAAAAGCAGTCGCTCAAGAACGCAGGACCGTGAGTTCCACGTGGCTTTCCGCTGCCCTTTTTTTTTCTAGGAACATTCCGTTCCGCTCTTTTCTGAACGGGTCTTCTTGAGCCAGATCCCAACTTTGAAAGGCGTGTTTCACCAACTGCTCTTGCAGGTTCTACTTCTGTGTGACTGTCTGTGTTTATCTTCCTGGTTTTAGCTCTGCGTTTGAGGCAGGTTAGATTGTCAGGAACGTCCTTTGTCGTTGTGATGGCGTTTCTCCACCACTAGGGGGCGCTGTTGGTTAGTTCCTCCTCCAGTTGACTACAGTGGCATGAAAGCAGCCGCTATCCTTGAAATTGTCCTGCAATATTTGTTTTGGAGGCTGTTTTCTGCCCCTCTTATCACAGGGATATCAGTCGTTTACCGGACATGGAAGCTCAGGATTGTTGTGTAACTCATGTGTTTGTTCAGCTGCTGAAAAAAAACCGCCTCAGCGCTTTTGCAGAACACACAGTGATCGACCAAGGATCATTTGAGAGCGGGAAGATGTGTCATTTTAGTTCACCGTTTTGTCATTTTTTCCTTTTCAAACAAGTCTAAGTGTTCCTCTCTGTCTGCCTCTCTGTCTTCAGTGTGTATTTGCGTCTGGGACCAAGGGTAGCGCTGTTCAACCGGTTGCGCTCTCAGACAGTCAGCACACGCTACCTTCACGTGGAGGGGGGGCAACTTCCACGCCAGCTCCAGCAGTGGGGGGCTTTCTACATCCACCTGTGTGAGTGCCCCATCACGTGGACACGCTCACACATCCCCCCTCCCTCTCTCTGTTAGGGGTCTGACTTTGATACAAATTCTGGTGTAGTCTGCTAAATGACTTAATGTAAAATATAACCCATTGACCATTTCTCCCCCCCTCCTCCAGTGGGATGACGAGGAGTCAGAGGGGGAGGAGTTCACTGTGAGGGATGGCTACATCCACTACGGCCAGACTGTGAAGCTGGTGTGCTCTGTCACAGGCATGGCCCTGCCCAGACTGGTAAACTAAGCAACGCTCGTACCTGCCTCCGTTCTAACATGCTGCTTTACGTCTCCCTTAACCTCCTTTGGCCTTTTATTCAGTTTAATCCCAAAACGACGCAGCAACTAATGCAGTAGTACGTTCATTTTCTCTTGACCTCCCCTCCCTCCCGCACCCATCCCCTCCCCATCCCCTCCCTCCCCATCCCCTCCCTCCCCATTCCCTCCCTCCCCATCCCCCCCCCCCTCCCTCCCTCCCCCCCCCCCCCCTACCCTCCCTCCCTCCCCTCCCTCCCTCCCTCCATCCCTCCCTCCCTCCTCCAGATCATTCGTAAGGTGGATAAGCAGACAGCCCTGCTGGATGCGGACGACCCCGTGTCCCAGCTCCACAAGTGTGCCTTCTACCTGAAAGACACAGAGCGCATGTACCTGTGCCTTTCCCAAGAGAGGATCATCCAGTTTCAAGTAAGGGGCCCCCCCACATACACCCAGCGAAATTCAGGGCGGACACAACCACATACTCCTCCCCCTCCCTCCCTGTTCCCCCTACAACTCCACATAAGAAAACACAGACCTTATCCAGCGTCCCTGTGTGGCTGCAGTCTGGAGATTATGACCTTGTGTGACTAAACCTCCCCTCCCTTCTCCAGGCCACTCCATGCCCAAAGGAACCAAACAAGGAGATGATCAACGACGGGGCCTCCTGGACAATCATCAGCACGGACAAGGCTGAATACACCTTCTATGAGGGCATGGGCCCTGTCCACTCTCCTGTCACCCCTGTGCCTGTAGTGGAGAGCTTACAGGTGAGGGCCCCCTTTAGGGAGACGCCCGCACAACCAGGACACGTCAGGAGGGATATCTGTCTGGAGCTATCCCAGCATGCCCTGCGTCTGGAGCTCTGTTGCTCACACGGTCTGTTTAACCTGGTGTGTGTGTGTGTGTGTGTGTGTGTGTGTGTGTGTGTGTGTGTGTGTGTGTCTAGCTCAACGGCGGAGGAGATGTAGCCATGCTGGAGCTGACGGGGCAGAACTTCACTCCAAATCTGCGGGTCTGGTTCGGAGACGTGGAGGCAGAGACCATGTACAGGTCCGACACTCTGCCTTGTCTTACCTTGTCCTGGGGCTAGGGAGCTTGTTAGGGGGGTTCTGTTCGATCGCAGAGACACAGCTGGGTGATGTTGGAGGGTTTTTTTCTAGCGTGCCTTGTGAGTCACAAATCACCTTACAGCCCATGAACAGGATTCATATGCAGGCTTCCTCTATCCAGAGCATTTTATTCCAGAAGTCCTGGTTTTTGTCGAGGCGTTTCCATGGCAAACTTCAGTCATGCCCTCTCACCTCCAAACTTGTACGTTGTTGTTCCGAGGGCAGACACCGGCACTGATGGCATCAACTGTTGCAAGAGCTTTCTGTTCCTGTTCTGTGATTGTTGAGCATATTTCAGTCTAAACCTGCTTGTTCGTACTGGCAGTTGTTTTAAATGTCCTCTACTCGTAAAAAAAAAAAAGGTTAAAAAATCCAGACATTTGAAGGGCTTATTCGAAATAGTTTCGAGATCTTTAAATCTCTTTCCCAGACTCGCATGCATCTGTAACCTTCCTGCTGAAGGACTCCCAGAACTCTTGTGACTGGTAGTTATCCAACTCACTTCAGTAACCTTGAGCAAACCAAACTACTATATGTCTGAGGTTTTAATGAGACCAACAAATCCCAAATCCCAAATGATGTTGTAATCTTTTGCACTTGAAGTGGTGCACCTCGTTCTAAATGTAGGCGTGTTAAAATAGTAGTAAATGGCAAGGTTTTTAGTTTAATTTAGTTTGTGCTCTACAAATCTCTGTATTGTTAGAAGATCAAAATGTTGATGTTAAATGTTTGAATATGTAAATTGTCTTGACTGGATCTGTCCCCGTCAGAGTGTTCAACAGCCTTATCTCCACGTTTCCCCACTGTGAATAAAGATCACCTTAAAAATGCGTTGGCAGCTTAACTCAGGGCAGGGAGAAATCCCAAACTATTTTGTCAAGCTGTCGAAAGCACTTTGCCGCTTGGCCTTGCAGCCAGCTTTTCAGAGTGGTGGTTTGCAAAGCTACCTCCAGAAAGGTGGGCCTCGAGCCGAGAGAACGCCATTTTAACGTCCGTGTTCAAATGTGGCTGAGGTGCATTTGCCCCAAAATGGTTGCTGGAAAGATGAAAGACCGTTGAACGTCTACCATTTTCATAAACAGGAGTCGTGAGGTACCGAAGTCCGTGGTTGTAAAGGTTGACAAGGTGAAACTGTGACAGAAATGTTGAGGTTGTTGTCGCCTGCGAGTCTGTCTCATAAGTGCTCCTAATGTTGCCTGTGAAGGTTTATTATGTCACTGGGATTCTGAATGGACTTTTAAAGAGTGGGCTTTTGTTAGAAGTTCAATTACTGGAAAAAAACCTTCGCAGAAAAAGGGTTTTTATTCAGGTTTCTTTCAGCCTTCGAAAAATTGAGGAATTATAGTTAAACCCTGGCGCTGGTTTTGGGTCACTGTGACCCACCGTTTGTGTTAAAAAAGTTTAATCCAGGAGTCTCAAAAACTGCAGCTTAAAAGAACAGAAGGTATGGAAAGGAGTACTTTATCCCTTTAATTCCTTTACTTCTTAAATAGTCAGGTGGCTCAGTGGTTAAGGCAGGGGTGTCAAACTCCAGTCCTCGAGGGCCGCTGTCCTGAAGGTTTTAGATGTTTCCCTGCTCCAGCACACCTGATTCTAATGAAGGGTCATTATCAAGCTCTGTGGAGGTGTGCTGGAGCAGGGAAACATCTAAAACTGTCTGGACCAGCGGCCCTCGAGGACTGGAGTTAAGGCGTTGGGCTAGTGATCAGAAGGTTGCGAGTTTGATTCCTGGATAAGGCAACATGACGTTGTGTCCTTGGGCAAGGCACTTCACCCTACTTGCCTCAGGGGGAATGTCCCTGTACTTGCACTCTGGATAAGAGCGTCTGCTAAATGACTAAAATGTAAATGATTCCAGCATCTCTTCTGTGTCTGCAGGTGTGCTGAGAGCATGCTGTGTGTGGTTCCTGACATCTCAGCCTTCCGTGAGGGCTGGCGCTGGGTTCGACAGCCGGTCCAGGTGCCCGTCACGCTGGTGAGGAACGACGGCATCATCTACTCCACAACGCTGACCTTCACCTACACGCCCGAGCCCGGGCCAAGGCCGCACTGCAACGCAGCGGGCGCCATCCTCCGCTCGGGGAACGCCAGCCTGATAGCGGCGAGCAACAGCCAGGCTAGCGAGGCTAACTCCGGAGGTTACGGAGGTCCCAACAGCTCTGCCAACCCAGGGGTTACATCCTCTTCTACGGCGGCTGCCGTGGTCTCCTAACACGCACACGCGTGTGACATACGCCCGGAGAGCAAAACATACCACATCAGGAGGGAGGGTGGGGGTGGGGGTGGGGGGGGGAAGACTACATTTGAAAACACAAACTGACTCTCTTTAAAAAAAAACAAACAAAAAATAATGCTGCATATTAATTTTGGATACAAAAGAACCTGGAATGGAAAAATCTGAAAGAAGAGGAGATTTGAATGACGAACAACTAAAAACGAATAAAGTCATTAACCCACGAAAAAGAGAAATTATGCTCCTCGTCCCCCTCCTGTGGTTTAAAGGGACATGCCTCTTTGGTGCATGGGTGGAGCCAAGGAATAGGGAGTTCCTATTGGTTCAGAGCCTCAGCATCTTTAAAGGCCGTGAGAATGGAAACCACGACAACGATACATCCGCCATGAGTGTAACTTTGCCCTCTTCTCCCCTATTTTGTTTTCCTTTTCTTTGTCATGTTAGTTTGTGTTTGTGTACAGGGGCGCGATGTGTTGTTTTCAGAGGGGTTAAGGATGCAGAGGAAACCAGGATGACCGTAACATAGTTTTTATGGACCAAGGATCTTGTATAAGCTTTAGTAAAGGTACATTTTCTCCATACCTTTTTTTGTATTAAACATATAGTACACTTTTGTTACCAAATAGTTTCTATTCTTCCTCTGAGCTTGGACTTTTTTTTGCGGTCCAAGCCCTGACCTGGTTTGTGTATAAAAGCAACATTTCTTCCTTTTTCTCCAACAAAAATGCTTGCTTTTTAAAATGATCTTTAGACGGAAACGCTTCCTTTTTGATACTTTGCTTCTTTCTCTGACAAAAAAAAGAAAGTCTGGGGATTTTTTTAATTTGTAATTTTATTTTTTACATAATCAAAACGTTTTTTTATTTTATAATTATAATTATTTTATTTCAGTTTAGGGAATTCCTTCAGAAGATGTCATTTTCTTTCTGATGGTTATTTCTGAAGTCTTTAAAAAGAAAAAAAAAGCTTTAAGCAATGCCTCTGCCTTGCCTGCAATACTGTATGTACACTACCATCCCCTGATGGGGATGAGCAGCCTTTCCTGTCTGTACATCTCACGCAGAGCCATAGCAACGCCTACAGAAGTCCTATGTTCATTTTATGAAAGAAAAACTAGACAGGCAGTTATATCAATTGTTCATTTTTTACACCAATGTAAAACAAGCCTAGTCATTGAATTCAAGATGATAGCCTTAGTACTGTATCTTATTGCTGTGCGCACAGTCAAAGAAAAACCCTGTCACATATCCAAATGTTGAAATCATGTAGTGTGTCTGTTGCCACTCAAGTATAAGATGAGTTTTGATAAATCTGTCAGCCAGTATACCACCCCACCAAGCTTAGGTGTCTTCCAGTGTGTCGGTAATAAAAATGGCATTTAACTTCCGTGGCTTTACAGGAGAAGAACAACAACAAGACAACAGTCACACCACACAGCAATTGTGTTTGAGACACTTCCAATTGAATGTGGCCTTACCGCTATCTTAAATATCAAAGAGCCTCTCATCTTTCCAGCGGTCTTCTCACTTTGTGTGCTGTCGGCTTCGGAAACGCTAAGAACCTGAGCGAGTCTGTCACCCTCTGCCCGGGGCAGTGGAGTCTGAGTGTCGGGTGGGGGGGGGCGGGGGGGGGGGGCTGTCACTGTCCACTAATAGAAAAAACGATGTTGTCGTGTTAGCAGCCTTCTGAAGGAGCTGTTGGCCTTTTGAAAAGAAGAAAAAATAGAAAAACAAGAAAACTCAAAGAGTGTGAACATACCGAGAAAAACAAAAGAGAAAAAAAGGACAATTACTACCAGTTTTGTACCTTGCCGTATCCAGCTTCCTCCGTTTTGGAGCCATGGTAGTTGTGAGTGCTGTAAGCTTGGCTGGGGGCCCTTGAACCTGTCACACATCCTGTGGTATTCACTTACAGCAACACTTTGATGTACATTGTAAACTCACAGTCTGAAAGTAGCTGCACTCAAGTCACCCATGTAAATGTACTGTGTGTGTATGTATGGTGATCATGTCTCCTGTAGAATTATAAGGCCTTCTAGATGTGTGTGTGTGTGGGTGTGTGTGTGCGTGCGCGTCGAAGATGTGTACTTTTCCAGAATGTACAGCAATATTGTACAGGTTGTGTTTGTGTCTGTTTGTGGGTATTGTCTGCCTGACCACTAGTTCACCAGCTTGCATAAGTGTGCTAGCGAATGAGTGCTATGGTGTGAGTGTGTATGAGAGAGTGTGTGTGTGTGTTGATTTTGCTTCCTTGTATTGGCGTTCTAATGGAACAATGAGTCAGACTCGCTCCATTTCAAAACACCCATTCGTGTCCAGAACAATCAGTGCTCTTTTAAAGATGGACTTGAGATGAATACTTCCAAATACTGAACCGACTCACTTTCCTCTGATAAATGTGGACGAACAAAATGAATACAAGGCAATATGTTGATCATAGTATTACAGTAAACTGTACACACTTCTGGGAAGAACTATGACGCTGTAACTTGAATGTCTGAATGATGAAGAAATTTCACCCTCAGTCACACGAACCTTTACTCACACCCCTTTAAACGGGGAAAGAAAAGAAACTGCTCAATTTGTCCCCCCCCAAAAATACTACTTTTAGGGATGCTTTTTAATATATAACCCTCATGTAATTTTTTGTTTGTGTGCCCATCTCGTCAACTATTGATGTAATCTTTATACAGTGTATTATTGTTATTTTAAATTATTTGGTATAAAAGTTTTCCCCTTTTTGTTTTATTCTATGTCAAAGAAATAAGTGCATTATTGCCCGACGCTGCCTAGCTTTGGCCTGGGAGCGTGTTGTCAAAAGGCTACTGTATTGTTATCAAGAAATAGGTGCTCTTCAACCTAAATTGCATAGCTTGTAGCATCGCATCGTGAAAAGCTGCATCACTATCTACATGGTGAAAGAAGATAGAGTTTTGTCTTTCTTTCACACCATGAATAGAAAGCAGTTGGCCTTTGGAAACTCTTTACTCTGATCCTTCCTGTCAATAACGTTGTCACCAAATCTCGGAGTTAACTCTGTTTTTTTAATTCTTGCCGATGTCAGTTTTAGCTGGTAGATTTGAGCTCTGAAGTTCAGTTTTTCTTGTTTGGGTTCATTGGCCTATCTGGCCCATCTCATACTGGTTCATCTTTTCAAATGTTGTTTACACGTAGCCTCTCTGCCTCTGTCCTCCTCTCCTCTCCGCTCATCACAAACTTGTGTACTGTGCAAGTCTAGAACAAGTGGCTTTGCAGCCTATAGTACACTGTTCCCCAACCCTGGTCCTCAGGGCCCCACTGTCCTGCATGTTTTAGATATTTACCTTCTCCAACACACCTGATTCAAATGAATGGGTCGTTATCTAGCTCTGAAGAATCCTGCTCACGAACATGCATTTGAATCAGGTGTGTGGGAAGGGGGAAACATCTAAAACATGCAGGACAGTGGGCCCTGAGGACCAGGGTTGGGGACCACTGATCTAGTAAACAAAGTTGAAAAGGTGATGTGTCGTTGATACCTTCAAGAGTACCAAGCTTTTTACTTATGTACTCGGTTCGACAGGAGAGGACTATGGGTAATTGAGGCTGGAATTGAGGCTCCAGCGTTCTTCATTTTCATGGTGTCACTGAATTAAAAGAGGGATGGTGTGTTGGACCGGAACAATGTTACAATGCCTTCTTTTAAACAAGCTGTATTAACATGGCCACATAGATGGTTGCTGTACACTTAACAAACCCATTTCATTTGTCTGGTCACAATGTCCTTTTTTGTTCTTCTTCTTTCCTTCTCCAAAAGCAGCTTTTTCATTGTTGTCATTGTCGTCGTAATGAGCTCTGAACAATGTATGTATCCTCTAATATGCCAAATGTCTTTTATAACGTAGAGTTTTCATGCACTGCTAAATAAGAAAACAGGACAGGGGGAGAGGCAGCTTTAAACAAATGAAGAGATGTGTGAGGAGGTCTCTGTCGCTCTCAGCCTCGCTGTTTAAGACGGGCTGGCTGCACAGAGGAACTAACCCCTTCATCTCACACACTTTTTCTCTTTTCTTCTTCTCTCTCTTTCTCTCGCCTCCGTGTGTTTTCATCTCCAGTCTTCTTCGGTGTTCCTTTTGCTATCGCTCTCCCTCCATTTATTTTCTCGTTTTTCCCCACCTCTCTCGCTCTCGCTCTCTCTTTCCTTCTTCTCCCACACTCAGTCTCTCACTCGGTGTTTTGTTCTAGTTTTGATGAACAGAGGTGTCAGTGTGGTAGTATATATTCAGTGCTCAGAGGGCTTCTGATGGTAGATACCTGTGCATTTTGTAACATTTAGCAATAACGTGAAACAAGGGGACTTTTTTTTATAACATGATAGATTGTTTGTTTTTTTGTACATATTGCAGTTTCAGTTCATGCTCAATGCCTTATGTCATTAAAGTTAAAAAAGAAGAAAAAAAAACGACAAAAAACTTGCAATATTGGCATAAAAAAATCAAGAAATAAAAAAAAGTGATCTTAAATGTTGCCGTGTTAACATCATTGAATTGAGATATTAGTTAGTAAAAACTGTTCTTAACTCTCTTGTTACTCATGTTCTAAACCTTGAAGATAAACTGATGGGGTTGCAATAACAGTTTTGAGTAGAAACTTTTATAATGTTAGAAATTGAACTTCAAGTTGAAGAAAAATCCCTGTCTGTCTGCGTCGTGTGAACGGTGAATGCTGGGGGAGGAACAGGGATTCATCCAAGCCCAAACAGAGCTGCCATCCCTGGGCAGAGTTCCAGCAAAGCCTCCTGTCTGTCTGGAGGTAATCCCTCTCTTTCACATGCTCTGGATTTAAGATGCTAAAAGCTCAAAGTCACTCAGAAAAAGTTCCTCTCCTCACACACCTCATCCAGGTCTCTTTAGACGACCTGATGTTGCTTTAAGTGGTGGATATTGTACATCCATTTAGGTGGTTTAACAAGACTAATCCTACTTGTTTTGAACCGGTACCATCCTACTGTCAAAACAATCCACCAACAACTGAATTCAGCCTTAATAATCAATCTTCATTACGTCTGAGTGTTATAGATCATGTTCTAATGTTACACCTTAAATCATCCTATGTCGCGAGGGCATGCATGCAGTGTAAATGAAGGCTCTAGTAAAGTAATAGCTCATTCTAGCTGCCTTCACATTCACTTAGCCTGGAACTTATCTGTTTGGCCCCGGTGTGGGGGGGGGGGGGGCAATGAATATAATGAAAGACGTTTTGACAGTAACATACTTAGCCTTTTATTATCATTCAGTTTCCTTTATGGATACGTATTCAATGCAAGGAGGTAAACGGCGAGCTGTGACATAAACCAGACGGTTACGCTGAAGTAAAACTCCAATGGAAATCGGAACGACAAACGGCTACATTTGCGCGACAGTATTTTCTAACCAACCAAGTCAACAAGCTAGCAGGTGTGATTGACAGTTGCCGCCGGCGTGTTGTCCTTTGAAGACAGCCGGGCAGGTGTCAAAGGTCCCACGCTATGATAAGATCAGGTCATGCTCAGTACACTAGTGTGGTAATCCCACAGAAAGTACACAAAGACCACGTCAAGGACAAAAACACAGCACTGTTTTGGGTCCACACAACTATTAGGGCACGATGTTCAGGTAGAAACTGAATAAACACCTGTGGGGGGGGGGGGTTTAAATTAATCAGGCAGCAATTTACATCGTTCCGTGCGTTGTTAAAGGTTGTATAAAAGTGGCCTCTGAGGCTTTGGCAAGAATGTGTCCACTGTTAGAACAGGGAGGGTTATGAAGTGCTTCGAACGGTATTCTGCTCCCTCTACACAGAGCAGTTCTTCAGCTTGTGTGGCTTGGCGATCTTACAAGGCGCTGAACGCATTGCTAGGGCGTCTTCTAGGACTGCCTGGACAGTATCACGCCTAAGATGGCTGGGTGCTGTTTCAGAGGGGGGGGAGGGGGGCGTCTTGGGATATTACATAAACAGGGATTGTGAGGATTGCTCGGGGAGAAGGTTGGGGTGCGGGTGGGAATCGCTATGGCGGGGGTCTGTAAAAAAAAAAAGCACTGAACGTTCGTTATCGTCTCTGACAACATGATGTACGGCGCCCTCTCCCTCACCACCCTACCCCGCTGAAGCTCCCCGTGGGCTTGCAGGCCCTCTCACCATCACAAGCTCGTAGCAGCATGTGGCGCTGTCTCTCCGCACCTTTCACTCACCAAAGTCCAAATGCTCTCCACGATGTAAACAGCACGTTTCGACTCGTCACTAACGAGTCAAGGTTCGAGGGAGAGAGAGAGAAAGAGAGAGAGAGTCTCCTGAATATTGTCTGGTTCTCGAGCTCGTCTCTTCCCCTTCCCCCTTACAGAGTCCAGGCGAAGCGACAACAAAGGGGGAGAAAGCAGAGAGGTCGGAGTGGGAAACCGGCTGGACGGCGATGGAACACCTCTTAGTCCCCAGACCCTGGTGGCTATCTCCTGGGGGCGGGGGGGGGGGGGGGGGGGGGAGGGGGGAGTGGGGGGCGGGCGGAGCTAAGCTTGTGCCGACCCGCGGACGCTGCTGTAGGTGCAGCGGGTGCTGCCGCCGGCCCCCGGCGAAACGTGGCCGTTCTCTGCCCCGCTCCTGGTCCCTCCCTTCCCCCGCAGCCCCCACCTCCCGCCCCTCCTCATCCTGCCTAACCGTCCTCTCTCCAACACGCTCCCCTCCCTCCGGGACGACGTGCACTTGCAGCAGGCGAACGTGGCGAGGATCCCCTGCCGGAAGCGCTTGTTCATGAAGCAGTAGATGATGGGGTTAACGCAGGCGGAGGTGTAGGACAGCAGGTGGATGAAGGAGATGGGCGCCCCCGAGAGGAGGCGGTCGGCGGAGCGCCGGTCGAAGGCCCGCCAGGCGTTGACGGCGAAGATGGGCATCCAGCACAGGAAGAACAGGCAGACGATGACCAGCAGCATGCGGACCACCCTCTTCTTGGCCATCAGGTTGGAGGCGGAGCTGTTGCTGCACATGCGGCTCAGGTGAGCCTTGCTGCCGGACGCCGTGCTGACGGTGGAGACCTGGCTCTGCTGCTGCGTTAACACCACCTTCTTCCGCTTGCTGGGCTGCAGGTAGCAGCCATCGTTGTCGCCCGGTTTGACGCTGCACGTACTGGACTGACGCTCTGTCGAAATATCCCCATTGCAGTCATAAGTTCTGAATGCTGTCCTAGTGTCATGTCGATTGATATAATCTAACGGAACATCTCACAAAGTACAGATTGGCTTCGTAATGCTTCAGCTATCCAAACGTTTCAATAATGCGGGATCGGAGGGTTTGAAATATTCTGGTTAAGCTGGTTCATATTTACCCCGGCTGGGTTTGCGGTTGCTCATCTCCACCTTGATGCCCCTGTAGAGCTCCAGAGAGATGAGTCCGTACGCCGTCATCATCACGATTCCCGGGATCAGAAAGAGCAGCAGCAACAGTGACACATACCTGACGGAGACAACGGGACATTCTGATTGGTCAACTGTTGCCAAGCATGATGCATGAGTTTCAAGTTTGTGGTATAAATTATAATAATATTCATTCAGCACGCTTCTGAAAGCAATTACTGTGCCCATTTCACTACAGCTCTTCAATTTTACATTTATTCATTTAGCAGACGCTTTTATCCAGAGCGACTTACAGCAAGTACAGGGACGTTCCCCCTGAGGCAAGTAGGGTGAAGTGCCTTGCCCAAGGACACAATGTCGTCGGGAATCAAACTCACAACCTTCCAATCATGATCCCAACGCCTTAACCCGCTGAGCCACCTGACTCCCTAACTCTTCACACAGTACTGACAGACAAAGTAACTCTGCAAGGTCCCAAAAGAGACTAGCTTCGTCTAACCAGGACTGTTGAATGACATCGCTGGGCCACACCAGTCGGCACATGTTTCCGGTGCTGTTGTTGATGCGGGTGAAGGGCACCAGCTTGCTGGAGATGGGATAGGGAAGCATGAGCAGGAAGGCTACCACCCAGGTGGCCGAGATGACCCTGGCAGCGTGGGACTTGGTCTGCCAGGTGCGGGAGGTCAGCGGGTTGCAGATGGCACTGTAGCGTTCCAGGGAGATGGCCACCAGGTTAAACGTAGACACCGTCACCGAGACACCTGATTGGAGGAGAAGGGAAAAGTGGTTTCCATATGACATTTTTATATAATCTCCATCACATATACAGTTTGTATCGCATATGTAAATGTATTGACATTGTCTGCTACATTTCCACAAGTATCATATACTGTACACATGCAAAAACCTTATACATACAACTGATTTTTATTTGAATACTTTCCAGGGTGTAATATAACCCTGTGAAATGGCTATTGTGATGATTTTTATGCCCTTGTCATCTGCTTTAGTACAATACTTGGTCTGGGACATTTTAACGGCTTGCTACTTTGTAGTTTACAATCGAGCACAGACAGAGGTACGACTGAGCCCTTCAGGATTATCAACAGTACAATCTGTTACCGGTGGGACGCTGACAAAGTCACACAGTGATACTAATAACATGAACTATAAATACATCTGTACTATCAGGGGAAGCGATCGAGAGGGAGGTACGCGTAAGCAAGTTACACACGGAGACTGATTATGCCACAGCTGCATCTGACAGTGGCATGGCCCTTGCGTTCCTCCGTATAATCATATCGCCATAGTGACATGAATACGATATATTCACATATATCTATATATGTATGTATCCCATATTTTGCAAGGACTGTCAAGATTTGTGCATGCTACTGCAGTTAGTCAGGGATCAACTCTGACGAGGTAAACCCAAACAAATTAGCACTGTCCCACAAAAGTTGTATTAATGGACACTACTAATCAGCCCTTTCACGCCATGGTTTTGACCTGTAACCTGCAGCGTATTCCTCCCAGTAAATAGATCCTTAATAGGGAGACAATTGGAGGATTCTCGCGGCTATGGAACCACGGAGCTCAGCCATGTTCGTCACAGCACAGATGACTTTATTTGGGACTCTGTCACCGCATGTCCGCATGGGGGTCTAGAGCCAGAAGGGAGGGATCTGGCATCTTTCGTTTCCCAAGATATTCATGCTGCCTTCCGTGCTGCGTTACGAATGGGGGATCCTAAAGGGGATGAACGCACCAAGCGTGTGTGGCCAGAGGAACAACACAGCATGTGCATCTCATGTGCATCTCATGTGCATCTCATGTGCATCTCATGTGCATCTCATGTGCATCTCATGTGCATCTCATGTGCATCTCATGTGCATCTCATGTGCATCTCATGTACATCTCATGTGCATCTCATGTGCATCTCATGTGCATCTCATGTGCATCCCGGCGGCTCTGGAGGTTGTGACCTTTGGGGGGCTTCACTCACCCATGAAGTACATGACCACCTTACAGATGCCGCTCCCGAACACAAAGTCCTTCATGAGGTTGGGGATCAGGGTGAAGGGGATGCAGAACAGGCAGAGCATGAGGTCGCTGGCGGCCAGCGACAGCAGGAACAGGTTGGTGACGGTGCGCATGCGACGGTTTCGGACCAGCACGGTGATGACGAGGCTGTTGCCCAGGACACAGAGGAGGAAGATGAGGCTGTAGAGGAAGATGCGCACCGTCTGGTCTATGTCTGGGAGAGGGGACAACAAGCGTGGGTGAAGAGAACGGGAGAGGGAGAGAGAGAGAGAGAGAGAGAGAGAGAGAGAGAGAGAGAGAGAGAGAGAGAGAGAGAGCATTTAATTTGTCACAACCAGCTCACAGCTTTCCCATACCCACCTCATACGATCACTGGAGTTTATCCATGTTTGTTCTTTTAGCTATTTAGTATTATCCAGGTCAGTGACAATCAGGTTAGTGACAATACATCCACAAGAATAGACACATTATACATTACTTATATTCATTTCTGATATCAATATACAATTATTTGTAATATTGTTAAAGCCCACTATTCCTCCACACTTTAAATTGTTTTTTTTTTCTATTCATAATTCCACATGCAGGGTTATTGTCCCAATTTCTTTTTAAATTAAATTAATCTACACCCTTGTTGTCAGGTCAGTTTCAACCATGAAAGGAGCAAGAAATGATTAGAATATAATCTGCTAGAATGCATGTCTCAAATGATATTGCATAGCTTTTGTGTAAACCAATTTTGGGAATGACCTGTAATTAATTCATCAACGTGTCTCAGCAACTAGTTTTATACAAGTTTGGAATTTTTTATGACTGTCATATGCCAGTTGGCTGCAGGGTCTGTTAATACATTTCATTTTGAACACAATTATTATATTAATCCCTAGCATTAATCCCCTAGCATTGATCAATGCTCATTCGATCTGAATACAAAATGCTAAATTATGACACTTGGTAAAAGTAACATAGGTTACATTACTTTCCCAAATAAATACTTAAAATCCAACTACTGGAGGTCTGTTCCTTACCTTTCGGCTCTGGAGTGGTATCATTCTCATTTTCGCACTCAGAGACATTTTTTATTCCAAAATCGCATAATATTTTATACAGATTAGTCGAGTTTATGAGCATGTCATGTAAAGTGAATGTCTCCATTTTGTCCTTCTTTGCTTAGCCCTATCTGAAAAAAAATCGGATAAGAAACACTACAAAAACTCTTATTGCAACATTTTGTCTAAGTCTGGCACATCCAAAATATTGTTGCTCCCGGAAAACCTTTAGACGACCTTATTCCGTTTCATATTAAGTGATCCAACAACAATCAAGTGCACTGACTGCACACAAAAAGAAACTAAGAAAACATTTGACCATGTTGCTCTTTGGTTGCTTCCCTTGAGAAATATCCCAGTTGCTCTTGGATGTGAGTCTTAAATGGGACCCCGCCCCCCCCACCCCACAGAAGTGCATCCCTCTTCTAAACAGTGTGGCCTGGCAGGCATGCTGCTGGTGTTGAATCTGTTCAACATTAAATCCAATGTAATGCAACCATGGTTTATACCCTATAACTTGTTTTGGTTAACGTATTACATAGTTTTGGAAATCATATCAGTAGTCTGCAAATTACTAAAACAAACATACAGTATGCCTGTGTCCCCCTAATTGATTTTGTTTAGTCAGAGATAAAACACTATCATTATGAAAAAGACTGAGTTCCTGCCATGTACATCATGGTTCGAGGGCATTCTGTGTGCAGGCTGCTACAATGGTTACTTCAGGTAGAGATGGGAGGTATAGATCATGTCCTTAAGCTAGATCTGCCTTTATATATAATTTTTTTTAATTATTGTATTAAAATGTATTCTATTTATTATCTGTATTTGTTTTTGCCTTTTCTACTTTTATTCTGCTGCTGTGGCAAGTAAATGTCCCCGTTGTGGGATTAATAAAGTATATCTAATCTAATCTAGAAAGGAAAATGACCTGTCACTGCAAATAAACCAGACTTTCCTGCTTTATACCTCTGATGCTCGGAACTGATGTCTCCGGTTCATGTTTCCTCCCGAGTGCTTCATGCCAGTTGCTAGGTAACCACTGCAGCAGAGCCGCTCGGGCTGCATCATCACCGGATGTCCGTAGCGCACCTTAAGGAGCCCTGAAAAGATGGACGAGGGGACCGAGCTGGCCCTGACGATCGCTCACGTTGTCCAGCGACTGAAAGGGACTCCTCTACACTCTCAAATAGAGAGACAAGCTAAAGTACGTAGATAGACAAGCTAAAGCAGCTAACTAGCTGGACACAGGATATCAGCTCTGCAGAGACCTGCCTGTGCAACAGCCAATGATGTCCTGACTCATCATGTCAGGTGTCTCAGTGGTTAAGGTGTTGGGCTCGTGATCGGAAGGTTGTGAGTTTGATTCTTGGCCGTGGCTATGTGATGTTGTGTCCTTGGGCAAGGCACTTCACCCTTCTTGCCTCAGGGAGAATGTCCCAGTACTTGCTGTAAGTCACTCTGGATAAGAGTGTCTGCTAAATGATTAAATGTAATGTAAATGTTACTGATACTCAGCAGGTGCAGGCTTGTTGCTGGCGCAGGACCCCAAGTCTATAGAAGAATAATCTAGAAAGGCATGCACAATGTTCCTAAACTTTTAATTTTTCATTCTATTCAGGATTGTTTAAATCAACCCGAGATCAAACTAGACTGTCTAAAAGAGGACGTGAGGAATTTTCTCAAAGCATCAGGTAAATCATGAAATCAATATCTATTGTAGCAAATGGAAACAGTATGTTGTGATCGAAATGATTCCACCCCAAAACAACTTTGTTTTTGTTTTTGCAGGTTGGGAGAAAAAGCTCCAGAATGCAGTATACAGAGAAATGCACCTGTACGTTTACCTTTCCAAAAGAACAACGCACTATGTTGTGTTTTAGTTTCAGTAGCTCTTAATGGTTTGCGCCTGCCAAAACACTCTCATCTAATGAGCCACTCTTAGCCCCCCCAAACATCTATTTTGGGCCACTTTGGACTGTAGTGTAAACACAGCTCAAGATGCTGTTTGACTGATTAACAACTGCCCACCTAGTGAGTGGACGGCCTTGCGCAATCGGCTTTCCAAATGCACAGCTGAACAGATGCACTCTGAACGGACCCGGTCTTAGTTGATAGTTACAGAGAGTTCCAAAACAGGAAATGACACCGTCAGTGCTACAATGTACAATGTGGCGCAAATGTAAAGGTTCTGTCTGTATTTGATAATAGCTTAGTAGCATAACTCTATCAAGACCATAACACTATAGGGAGTCTGGTGTCTGAGCGATTAGGGAATCGGGCTAGTAATCAGAAGGTTGCCGGTTCGATTCCCGATTGTGCAAGATGACGTTGTGTCCTTGGGCAAGACACTTCACCCTGCTTGCCTCAGGGGAATGTGCCTGTATTTGGCTGTAAGTGACTAAATGTAAGACCCAGGTCTTCTAAGGTCGCTCACAATGCGTTTTCTAGAATGATCTGTTCAAATCTGCACACTCTTGCCAGGTGAGTAAGCAGTACCCTCCTGTTTTGTTCTCCGGAACTTCAGGCGATTTCTTCAGTCTGTAAAAAAAAAAAATCCCCTGGTTTGTTTTTTAGCGATGACTTTGGACAGCGGCGTATTAAGTTGACTTATGCCTTCCCCTCCATGTCATGAGTCACAAGCGTCTTCTTTTAGGTGAGCTGTTTACATTGGTATGAGTGCTTTATGTCCCCTGTCAGACTCCAGGGCCTTGTCTAGAATGAGTTGAGCCTGTTTAACCTAGTTAGACTGGATGATAAGTGGGGGGAGATGGGAGATGGATAGAGGTTCCGGTTTAAACCAACTCTTGTCATCTCCAATGGGAGGAGGATCTGAAGGTGACTGTTCCTGTCATGTGCTGTTTGGCTTTGATTGGGCTCGGAATTCGCATCGCGTCGTATTTGCTTATGTTAGGGTGATTTGTAGTCCGCAAGTCACTCGCACACGCTTACTCACTCCCTCTATCTGGTGTTTGTGTGTCGGCTAGGCGGCCCTCCCCCAGCCACCCCTCTGCCCCCCCGGAGCACCATAAGGAGCCCCTGGCCTACATGCGCGCAGCCCAGGTCTGTCTCTTCCTCCGACTTGTCACTCTCGCTTCTTTCTCCCTAGTCCTGGGTGGTTGTTTTGTGTGTTTGTTTGGAGATATGCCCTACTTAGCTGCCTCATATCAAGCTGTGTGTGTGTGTGTGTTATTGTGTGTCCTGAACAGGCCAGTTGGGAGAAGCGTATCCTCAAAAGCCTGAACAGCATGTGCACCGAACTGGGCGTTCCTCTGGCTCGTGAGGTAAGCTCCGTCAAAAAAACTCACGCCGCTAAACCCAGAAAAAAAAACCCAATCTAGTTTCCGCAACGTTGGCGCCCGTTCGATTTCGAGGTTCGTTAGGACTCCAGCATCCTCCAGCAGCCCCCCCCCTCCCTGTCTATGTTTGGCTTCCCGTCAGCGTGGCTCGTTTGTGGTTTCCCCCCAGAGGCCGGCGCTGGAGCAGAAGGAGCTCACCAACAAATGGAACGAGATGGGAACCGATGAGCCAGGTGCGTGGTCCGTTTGCCTGCTTCTTCTCATCCAGGTGCGTTTGGTTTGCTGCGCAGGGGCGGGTCGCCCTCCACCCGGGGACGGGTTTTCCCCTGAATCGAAGCTCTCTGCGTGCGTGCACAGGGTCCCGCACAGCACAGCGCTGGCTGACAATACTATCAGGGAGAATAGGAGGGGTATGATAACATTTACGAGTGTGAGCCGACCTCGGGTATAAACACGCCGGAGGCCCCAGCCAGCCCAGAGGCTAAGCAGACTCCCCCGGTGGCCTGGCTACAATAACGAGAGTGTGCACCCCCCCACCCCCCTCCACCCCCGCCAGCCCCCCTCCGCATGCCCTCCATCTGAGCACACAAGACCCTTGACTTTATGACAGTTCCTCCCGAGCCAGCGGCTGGAAAAGCCCACTTTAGACAGCAGGATGCATCTCTGCAGGGCCCGCATAACTCACTGGGAACGGGCACAGACGTTGACAGCGGGGATTTGGAACATCTCTCTCTCTCTCTCTCTCACTCTCTCTCACTCTCTCTCTCTCACTCTGTCTTACTGCTGTAGATCTGAGTCGCTTCAGGCCTGTCTACGCCCCTAAAGACTTCCTGGAGGTGAGAGATATTTCTTCTCCAACCACCTATTGTTCTAGTCATAAACTCCCTTACAGATGGATAACGAAGGGGGAGGTTTACTATCATCTGGACCGCATTTCCCATAACTCCCCCCCCAGGTGCTGATTAGCCTGCGGAACCCCAACTATGACATCAGCGAGGAGACCAGCGCCAGGAGCCACTGGGGTCTGATCCAAGTACCCCTCTATGTCAGGGATATACTGCAAATGGTAGGATCGGTGTGTGTGGGTGTGGGTTTGTCTCTCTGTGTGTGTGTGTGAGTGAGAGTGAGCGTAAGATCTTACTTGGTCAAATCTGATCAGTACTAGATCAAAGTGAATGATTTGATAAATGGCTAAAGCAAAGGTTGATGTTGTCAGTGATGGTTTGAGGAAACCATAGTTACTGAGATGCCAGTTGATGATGTGTCCAGTCTGATGGTTGTCTGACCCCCAGAGGGAGGCCTACTCAGAGCTGAGTCTGACCACTGGACAGCTGGGCATCGATGACCACACCCAGATCCATCCAGGTGACCCAACCATCACAACACTCTAGGTTTAAATAGACAAATAAAGACTGTTCACCTCCAATGTATTTCAGCAAGATCGCTGATTACATATCAAATGGAAGTCCCATTTGTAATCAGCCCAAATCTTCACATGGGAAAGATTCACTCTGCAAATACGGGGTTGAAGGGGATTAAACCACAGACTTGTATTTTATCAGTCTCTCTTTCTCTTGTTCTCTCCCTCTTTCTCTTTTCACTCTTTCTCATGTCATCAGGGATCCCTCAATCTATTTCTGTATGCTGTGGGTTTAAACATCTTTTGTATCCTAAAGCCTTGTATCTGCAAACCAAACTGATAAAGTAGCCACTTTTCTGGAACGGTTGCTGCTCTGACATTAGAACCGTCTCTCCCTTTTTTGAGCAGATATGTTTGAAAACGAACATGTTCGCATCGGAAAGAAAGGTACGTTCGCCCGTTCCCATGTCTTATTCTTATCGTGTTTACGTAACATTGTGTAACTTTTTGTCATTTGCTCTCACCATATTGGAACGCGGCCAAATACGAACGTGTCTCCGAACATGAGCTCGCCCTCAAACAGACACGCTTGCATGCACATGCCATAACTAACCCCCCCCCCCCCTTCAGTCCCTCCAGGGGGTAGTCTCTTGGCTCAGCGGTTAAGGCTTTGGGCTTGTGATAGGAAGGTTGCGAGTTCGATTCCCAGCTGTGGCTACATGATGTTGTGTCCTTGGGCAAGGCACTTCACCCTACTTGCCTCTTGTAAGTCGCTCTGGATAAGAGCGTCTGGCCAAATGACTAAGTGTAAATGCAGAAGCGTAGTCTCCTGTGCACTCGGGTCAGTCCAAAGATGTGTGGAGGGGTGGATGTTCCTTTTCCCTGTCTCACTCCCATCCCTGGAAGCCAAAGCCACAACATAAACACCCTCCCGAAGGCCAATCGGATCCTTTCCGCCAGTGGTCACATCAAAACACCGGGAACATTTTGTAAACACTCTCTTGAGCTCACTGGCTCCTTGTCAACCTGGTTGTTGGAATGTGTTTAACACTCGAGTGCTAAAGCTGTACCTGGCCAACAGGCAGGCAGGCAGGCAGCCAGAAAGACAGGCAGAGCATTCTGAAGATGTATTAAATGAAGATGATGGGACGAATGTTTACCTGCTGGAGATGTTATGGCTATCTTGACACCTGCGGTCAAGGGCCATGTGTGTTTAGGACCTGACACGGTACACAGAGCAAGATGGAGGGTGTTTCTGCTGGTGATTTTGGCTTCAGCAGGGCGGCCAAGTGGTTCGTTGCGGCGGAGGTGGGGGGGGGGGGGGGGGGGGGGGGGGGGGGGATTTACATCTGTTTTGCTCTCATCCAGGGGTATTAGGGTAGGAATTTAAGCATGTGGGTCTGTTGTGGGTGTAGATCTCCTGCTAGCGTGTTGTGTTGATGCGGAGCGTGTTGGGATGTGTGTGTGTCCAGTGGTGGCTGAGCAGGACAGTGCAGCGGCGCAGCAGTACAGCAGACAGGGCTGTCCCACCGGGCTCCGGGCTGACCTGTGGGCCCTCGCCCTCAACTCCACCAACGAGCCAGAGGTAACACACACACACACACACACACTGCACATGGATACACTCAAGTACACGGAGACACCCATTCGCTGGCATAACACAGGATTGCATGTAAGAATCTGATTATGTACACACACTCTCAAATGAACAAGAGATGGCGACTCACACACACACACACACACACACACACTCTCAAATGAACAAGAGATGGCGACTCACACACACGCGCACACACGCACGCAAAAAGGCACACAAACGATGTCAGTCTGTTCCCTTGATGTCTTGTGTGTTTGTGAGTGGTTGGTATAAACTTGCCGTGCATGCACAGCTGGGGCTGTTCCCAGCCAGCAGCTTCCCTCAGGGGGGCTCGAACTCCTTCCCTCCTGCCCTCAGCCTGGTTAATGATTGGCCCGGCCCGCCAAAGTGCCCAACTCTCAGCTCATCGTCCTCTGTTCAACCCTTCATCCGATGGATGTTTTTAAGTGTGTTTTTGATGGAAGGGCGTGAGCTCGCCTGTTTATTTCAGCAGGAATTCATGAGCATTCTGTGTGTGTATCGTAATGGATGTAACGTTCGTTATATTACGCCCGGAGATGTGTTTCTTGACGTTCACCGCCCACAACGATCCAAATCACCGACTCGACAAAAAGTACTCAACGCCACCGAGGGTACCGCATGTGAGCCTTCTTCAATAGTCGCTTTCATTGTAAAAGTGTTAGGTACTGCATGACTGAACAGCATACCTGACCATGGTCACACACACACACACACACACACACACACACATACACACACACACACACACACACACAGCAGTAGCTGTAGCAGGCAGAAGGCCACCTCAGGGATATAAATAACAGCCGGGCAGATGTTTACTCCAGCAGTGGTTGTAACTCCTTCCGCCGCCGCGCTGCCCTAAGTAATCAAACCCAGGGGCCATTTAGCTCAGCGGGCTCAGGCACGCTCGCCAGAGCGCCTTGTGTGGCACCGCAGCAGCCGCCCTCGCTTGTATAACTGCGTGTGTCCGTGCGCTCCAGCGGACCCCCCACCCCACGACCCCCCCTGTCAGGATGGAAAACACTGTCTGCCCCTGGCACGATGGATCCCTGGGAGAGCTCCAGAGACCCCGTGGGGGGTCTGGAGGAGGGGGGGGGGCTGCCCTGCCCCAAAGGACGAAAGCTGACCCCCCCCTCTCCCTCCCTCCCTTCCGCCAACCCAACCAGCCTGGCTAGTGGTCTGCTAGCGATGCGAGTCACATGACGGCAGTGCACATCCCACAATCCATCAGTGTAAATGAGGGGGCCTCGCAGGAGCAGATCCTCTTTGAGGTTTCTCGTCCAGGAAGGCCAGGAATGTGATGGGCTGGGGTTTAGGTGGGTGACTCACCCTGCCTCGGTCTCTTTAGTATCCATGCTCCAGCTGGCCTGTAGTGAAGGTTTGACTTGACGTTGACGTGTTTTGTAAAAACTATTCGACTAACATTTTCACGTGAGCCTAACATACACGAGCTTACAAGCACATGACTCCAACCACACTGCAGCTGTTCCCTGCCTATTTCCAAACTGTATTTTAACAGCTTTGACCTGGTGCAACCCCCCCCAGATCCCATCCTTCCGATTCAAAGTCACTTTTAATATCTTTTTCTGACGCTCTCCAGACGATTTCAAATCCTGTCTTTGTGTTATGGATAGCAGATATCCCTGCGTTTGCCTCAGCTTCTAACACGTGGGTCCCCGTTCCTGTCTTTCCCCTTCCTCCTCACCCCCAGAAAGGACCTCTCGTTTGTCAGAAGGCAGAGGAGTGGGTTATGTTCTACTCTTGTCCTTCTCCTCGTCTTTTTATGATCGCTCAGCTCACACCGGAGACAGATCGTCGTTAAGCATCTGCGCTTGAAGTGTTTTAGTTCCTCACGGCCTGGAGAAATGACCTCAACCACCCTGAAAATCGAGGTTAGATCTGGCAGAACCAGAACACTTCCAGAAGATGAAATCGATAAGGTGGTTTGGGAATATTCGAATATGGTTAGGGCTCAAAAATCCTTACATGAACTCATCTAGCTGTGTAAGAGGTTGACTTTTGAGTTACCTGAAGTTTTTGTATTTGTAATCTTTAGTCCTAGATGTACAACCCTGGTCCTCAGGACCCACTGCATATTACAGATGTTTCCCTGCTCCAACACACCTGGTTCAAATGAATGGGTCGTTATCCAGCTCTACAGACCCTGCCTGAGACCCATTCATTTGAATCAGGTGTGCTGGAGCAGGGAAACATCTAACACATGCAGGACAGGTGTTCCCTGAGGACCAGGGTTAGGAACCACTGCATTACAGTACCAGTATACTATCAGTAACCTTTCATCTTCCTCTGCAGGACATGATGCGCTACGAGCAGCTGAAAGCTGGTGTGATCCACCACGACCTCCTGGTGGACAACCTCATCTACAAGGTAGGGGTCAACCTCCCAAACATCTGTGCCATCTTCACACCCCCCCGGGCAGCAGAACCCCCCCGGGCAGCAGAACCCTCTCCCCGCTGAAGATTCCCTTTAGGTGGGATTTATTTAAATTTTAATAATTTAGCAGGCGCTCTTATCCAGAGTGACTTAAGGCAAGTACAGGGACATCCCCCCCCCCCTTTTTGAGGCAAGTAGGGTGAAGTGCCTTGCCCAATGGACACAACATCACATAGCCAAAGCCGGGAAATCAAACTCACACTCACACTCACGAGACGGGTGTGACTCCTGCTTTCTTTTGTTTGAGCAGGACGTGAAGCTGACTGCCAGTAACGATGACTACTACTTCGTGTTTGAGGATTTTCTTTATCAGGTACGTGTTCCTCTTTGAGCTTTTCTTTCTACCGCACGCATTTCCTCTGTGTACTCCCCTGCACACAGTCAGGGCTAGCGGGGTGCTGATAAGCAGGTATGCACCGAGGATTGTCGGGGGCCGAGACAAACACAACGTTCACCAAAACGTCCCCAAATAGAAGGAATCAAACACTTAGTCACGTCACGTAATCATAGTCCGATAAAAGATGTCATAAATCATCTAGAAGTCATTTTTGTTCTCGATTCATGTTTGTTCTGCTCAGACCAGTTCTGCATTTCTGGGTTGCTGGATATCTCAACGGCCTAGCGAATGTACCCGACCAAAAATACTGAGAAGGTCTTTCTAATTAATGACAAACTATTGGCCAGCACTTAGCATGCACCTTACACTTAGCAGGTACAGTCCCAGTGCCTTGTCTGACAGGAAGTACAGTCCCAGGGCCTCGTCTGACAGGAAGTACAGTCCCAGGGCCTCGTCTGACAGGAAGTACAGTCCCAGGGCCTCGTCTGACAGGAAGTACAGTCCCAGTGCCTTGTCTGACAGGAAGTACAGTCCCAGGGCCTTGTCTGACTGGAAGTACAGTCCCAGTGCCTCGTCTGAGGAGATCGTCTGATGACCTCAGTAGCCGCTCTTGAGTATATCTGGCTCAGAGTGGCCCCACTGATTAAACAGACGCACTCGTGGAGCGCAGTGCCCTTCCAGTTGGCAAGGACATTGAAATGTCTTCCCTGCCGCTGGATTAATATAAGATAACATTCACCAAAAGCTATTAATATTGTCCAGGGAGCTGGGGAGAGGCCTCCATCTCCTCGCAGAACAATCAAGCCAGGAATTATTTTTATTACATTCTTTATTTTTATAACTCTCCTGGAGTATAATGGAAACATCTCAAGCTCCGTACGATGTACTCCCCCCCCCCAATATAATTTGTACGACCAGAGGTTGAATATTCGGCCATCGTACTCATTTGTGCGTCCATGTGTTCCCATAGGTGCTGCTGTGTTTCTCTCGAGACACCGTGGTCCTCGAGCACTTCAGCTACAACAGCGCGACCCCACCAAAGTCCTACATTCAGGGTGAGAACCCTGCCCCTCTGGGACACAGCAGCACACATCTGCATACAGACATTACTAAAGCTTCCGGAATAATCCAGGGTTTATCTGTCTTGAAGTCGTTTGAATTTGTCTTCCCCCGCCTCGCAGGGAAGGTGGGAGATGAGGAGTGTGCTGTGGTGTACCCCCCCAATGGTAAGACGACCTCGCATCCTCTTATCAGCAGTTATGACATTAGATTCACTGTCACGCCGATGATACCTTGTCAGCACCAATAACGTCGAACCTCTTCCTTTCTCTCCATGTAAACAGGTGTCATCCCCTTCCACGGCTTCTCGATGTACGGTGGGTAGGCCAGGTCGACCTGCAGCAGCAGCTCTGCTTCGGGACGGAGGGATGGGAGGTGGAAAGCTCACGGTCTCTTGTGCGTTTGACCGTGTTTCCCTCACAGTGGCTCCTCTGTGCTTCCTGTACAACGAGCCTTCGAAGCTGTACAGCGTGTTCAGGGAGATGTACGTACGCTACTTCTTCAGACTTCACTCCATCTCCTCCTCCCCCTCGGTAAGACTTAATGCAGACAGTGTGTGTGTGTGTGTGTCTGTCTATTCTCTGTTCAGAGGACAGATTGCGCGTGGGAACGCCATTGAATCCATCGCATCGCCCTGGTGTTTACAGAAGGGGAGATACGGTCTTGTATTCTCGGTCTGGGATGGTCTTGTAGGATGACTGTGCTGCTGTCTGGGTGTGTGATGTGTTGCAGGGTATCGTGTCTCTGTGCCTGCAGTTTGAGAGCCTCCTCCAGTCCCATCTGCCTCAGCTGTTCTACCACCTGCGGGAGATCCAGGCCCAGCCGTACGTCACTTCCTCTGTCAGCTTACCGGCCCCCTCTTATTTACGAGACCCTACAATGTTAATAGTCGTGTTTAACACACGGTTAACGATGTATGGCCTGTAGTGCGATTTTGGACCGTTCAGTATTTTCGTAGCTAAATGGCTTGAGGATGAGTTTTGACTGCCATCTAGTGGCCAAGTGTTACAAACACATGTATTTACTTAGAGCCTCAAATCCCCCAATGATGTTCCACCATATTCATGTCCTCATCTCACAAACGAGGTAACACCTTGTGATCCTGCCTGATGTGTATGATGACTTGACGGTTGTTCTGGCCATCTGGGTCTTGTCCCCCAGTCTGCGCATAGCCTTCAAGTGGATGGTGCGAGCCTTCTCTGGTTACCTGTCCACCGACCAGCTGTTGCTGCTGTGGGATCGCATCCTGGGCTATGACTCTCTGGAGATCGTAGCAGGTAGGACGGAGGCGGACCCTCACCCTCCCTAACAGGGCTGCAGTCCTTACCAGCACACTGTCTGACCCATGTGGCCCGAGTGTTGCGCCTCGTTCTGTGATTATGTGGATTGACTCTGACTGAAAAATCTCCTCTTTCTCCTTCCTTTTACCCCTCGAATCCCCTCTTTCTCTCTCTCTCTCTCTCTCTCTTTCCCTCTCTGTCCCTCTGTCTCTCCGTCTATTTCCCTTTCTGTCCATACCTCTTTCCCTCTGTCTCTCTCTTTGTCTCTCTCTCTTTCCCTCTGTCTCTCTCTCTGTCCCTCTCTCTGTCCCTCTGTCTCTCTCTCCCTCCCTCTCTCTCTCTCCCTCTCAGTCTTGGCGGCGTCTGTGTTTGCCTTCCGGGCTGAGAATCTGATGGAGGTGACGTCGCTGGCCTCGGCTGAGGTGAGCGTTAGGGGTCAGTGGGACTACCAGGCGGAGCTGCCACCCCACCAGCCTCTCCCTGGCACACACACTCGGTCGTTCTGTCTCCCCCAGGAGACACAAATAGCCCCTGACGGTGTGCCAGCAGCAGTAACCCAGTCTTCTGCATGCACACGCCCGAAAAAAAGAACGCTGGCTGGCTATTTCAACGCGCCCCCTCCCTCGCCCGTCATACGCCCATATCACTCTGAAATGTGACAGGATCATTGCTGTATGTGCTGTTCTCGTGTGTGTGTTGGACTGTGCATGTGTAGGGGAGTGACTGGCATTTACAATTGGAAAGTCATTAAATTCACCAAGCACAGAGCAGTGATTGGAGCAGCCCATCTTCCCCGTGTTTTTCAATTAGACCCCACGCGATTCCCTCCCATGCCTCTGACATGTCACATGTCCATGAATAGACCCCCAGAAATACGAACTCGAGCGAAACCAGCCCGGGCTGTCAGCTTCCCAGGAGACGGTGAGTGACAGGCACACTAACCCTGAAGGTGAACCCCCCTGCCTGTCCAGCGCCCTCGGTAGAGAGGGAGAGCGTCTGTAGGGAGAGGGGAAGGTGTGTTGGGGGAGGGAGGGAGGGTGGTGGTTGTTCAATCCTCCCGAGTGACGCACAGGCGTCAGGTTGAAGATGCTGGCCGGCGCTATTTGCTTGCTCATTTACCACCTGGTTCACTGGAGAAGGTATCATAACACGGCTCCCGGGTCCTTATTTTTAGAGGCAAGGCGAGGGCTGAAATATTACACCCTTTCTGTAAACATGATAGGAGTCTAAATTTAATCCTACCCCCCCCCCCCCCCCCACCCCCACCCCCTCTCCCAGAAGGCCAGAGTTAGGGGAAGGAAGGGGACATATTGCCTGGGCACCTTGCAGATCTGCATCATTGGCATGGTTGCATTTTATTCTGTGGATCCTTCCAACTCCTCACTGACTTTGCTTTTGCAGTCTGCTAGAGGGGCGTGTGGGCAAGATGGCCACAGACGCGTGTGTGTGTAATCAGTCCTCTCTCCACAGGCCGTCCTCGCCGACCTTTCAACTCTGAAGGTCATGCCTCTCATCCAGATCTTCCTCTTCGCCACAGTCATCTGAGGAGCTGTGCGTGCGCACGTGCGTGCGCGTGCACGAGTGGGAAAACGCCAAGGTACCTTGCCTCTTCCACTCCAACGCCACAACTCATCCACTGCCAAAGGCAAACACCCGAGGCCTAAGTGAACCACGCTGACATGCATGTCCTCTGTTGCCGTCTTCCCATCATATAGAAAACTACATCTCCCATCTACCCTGCACCTAATAGGAATCATTACCGTCATATATTGTGTCATTAGATGTTATTATACAGTGTGATAAGGTACTGTCTCTAGGGGATGTAGGCTAAGCCAAAATCCTCAAGACGTTTCCCTAAAAGGATACATTAGCCTTACTCTGACCTTCTTTGGAGTGATGTCAGGAGCCACATTAGATGGAGCAAAGTTGTCAGGAAACTATCAAACCATCTGGTTCACTGTGTTCCCAATAACTAGTCATTGCAGTGAAGATAACACATATTTAAGAAGAAAAGAAATGATTAGAAGCTGCTGTCCTGCATGTCAACTCTCCCAAAGGAATGGTCAAATGCATACAAAAATGATTTATGTTATTTATACTGAAAATTAGGTTGATCCTGCGCTTGTTTAGAAGACTGTAAGCCCTCGCAATATCAGTAACTTTAACTAGTACTAGTATATGACAATAGTAGACATCTCAAATGAATGTACAGTAAATGATTGAAAGCCTTCTGCTTAACAGTCAGTAGTTAATATTATTTATTTTTATTTAAGGTGTTTGAAACATCCTAGTGCATAATTGTTCCTTTTTGTTATTAGAATTTGCCACCAAAAAATCATTGTTCAGTGTTTTGCCACAATATTATTGCCACACCAGATTACGACCTTTTTTTCATTATTATGTATTAGGTTAATTCAGTTACTTCGTTTTTCTTTCCAAGTCAATAACAAGTTTACACTATTATGTTGGCAAAAGTTATGTTTTAATAATAAAAAAATCATGTCAAACTCTGCTCTCTCATTTATAAAGGTTTATGTGCTATAAACAGTGCTTACTATTTTGTTCACAGACAGGTCTTCATTTTGCACTCTCATACTGCATTTGCACAGTTGCAGGTCATGCTTGCTCCTGACTGTGGCCCAGCATAATGAAATGCCAGTCTTACTATGTGATCGAGTCAATATTTGGACAGGGTGTCCAGTGTGCTTCACTCAGACAGCTAACTACAACACTGAGCTTCAGCAGGGACGGTAATTGACGGGCTCAGGCTGTATAAAGACATTTCCTACACGGCATCCTCCCCAGCTTAACGTCTTTTAGGCTTTTTCTTTCTTTGGCCGCCTTCCTTCCTGTCTTTCTGCGTGCTCATATCAAATTATGCTGCTTGTCTCTTTTCATTCTCTCTCTACGCCTCCCTTCCTCCCTCCCCTTCTCCCTCCCTCCCTCCCTCCTTTCCTCCCATTTCCCATTCGCTCTTTCATGCAGCACAGCCATGCCTGAGCCGTTACGTCTGCCACCTGTTTTTCCCGGCTCCCACGGCCCCCCCGCCCCACTTATCAACCCACCAGGCGCTCTCAACCTGGTGCCTCCTTCCATAGACATTAGAATGTCTATACCTCCTTCAGCCTCAAACCGGACGAATCACCCCTGTATCCCTTCACCCTTCCTCCAGAGGGCGCCCCTAGTGGGGAACAGGCAGCGGTGCTGCAGTGACTTGATCCCATCACTCATCACACCCCTCCTGCCTGCTGCTGATAGATCTCATGTACATGGCAGGATCGGGTGACCCTCTCTCGCTCACAGCTACTCTTATGTATTATTATATTTGCTAGCTTGGGCCAATTTATAATGGGCTAATTGAGTCTGAAACGGTGGGTGAATATTAAATTGAAATATTGCAATTTAGGGGAAATGCAGGCCTATGCGAACTGTTTTTCGGGTTAAACTCGTTACCATCTTAGTTTACTAACAGATGGGATGTGTGCAGACTACAGTATGTGGATTAACGTTATTAATATTTATTTATGTATAATGTATTCATATAACCAGACCCCAACACGGAAATAAAAGCTTGAATAAAAAAAAAAATATGTATATATTTTAGCATATGGCTTTTAACGATAACGGATGACTTTTAACAGACGGCGCCCGTGATTTAGGACGCTTCTTTCCCGCTCTCTAAATTTAACAAAAGAGGATCGCCAGGCAGCCAATCACAGTCTGCCATGTTGGGACAATCTGACCAATAGGAGGCCTCAGCAAGGAGGAAAACTTGGACTGAGCCACCGGTTGTCGCGCAACGGGGACCCAAATGCAACATGGGAAGCGTGAAACAATAGACCGCGCGAGGCCAACGCGTCACCGTGACGTGGAAGAACACCATGGAGGTATTAATGAGAGAACCCTCCCTGAAGTTTACCAAGAAAATTCCTCTGCTTTGGATGCAGTTTATTCTCCGGACAGAGCAGGTCCTCGCCGGTTCAATGCACGAGTAAAAAAATATATGTATATATATAAAATCGTTGTCTGAGACTTGGAAATTCATTGGATGCGATCCCAACCGGCCACGCGGAGACACCCCCCGGGTGACTCACGCGCATCATTGTTAACAACATTCCAGCGCAAATGCCTCGCGCGCGCGAGGGACAGCAGCAGACAGTTCCTGATGTCAAATGATTTGCATACTTAACATCCGCCCCAAGGATCTCACTTGTGCATAAGCCGGCCAGCAGGTTGGTAACGACAGTAGATCCTGAGTAAGATCTGCATGATCTAGAAGACATGGAACTCTGACATCAACTTCATTAGAGAAGAAAAGTGGGTTGAACGTCTCGGTTTGGACTGAAGTGCTCTCCGGAGGGGATCGGAAGGACGGAGTGAAGCTTTGCTGATTCTTTCTTTATGCATTAGTGGATTTTCTACTTCCATTTGAAGAGGCGGACCTCTGGGACTCTGCCTGTTTCAATATGCCGAAGGAAACACCGAGATCCGCCTGCTGTACGTGGAAGTACAGGGACTGGATTTGGTCTTAACTCATTCAAGGATTCGGATATTTGCACTTTAGTCGCAGTGTGGGGATTACATGTTTTATTGGTCATTTTTTGGGGGGGGCAACAAGCTGGCCCTTTTGGGGGCTCTGCGTTTGCTTGGAGAGAGAGAAAGCATCTTTTCTTAAAAAAAATCTTAAAAGTAAAACCATTTGGGTACCGGCTTATTCTATACTGCTTCTGTGAATTCTGATATCCAGATTTCTTGAGGAAAATCCTTTGACAGCCTGCTTTACTCTCACTGATTCAATGTTTAGGCGATATAGCCTATTTAGTCTTAAATGATCTTTTAATGCATTATTTATATTTGTTGACTTTCATTATCAATAGTATCACATGCCAATATTATAAACAAATAATAGCGTCAATCGTGTAGTCAAAATACTCTTTAACTTATTTTTTTAAATATATACCATAGTCAATCTTACATTTAATACAGTTTAACTGTTGTATCTGACTCGTTCTTCACTTGTGACTCGACACATTCGGCATTTTCTTCCCCAAAAATGCAATTTTGGCAGCAGCGTACATTGTTTCGCACGTAGCAGAAACCTGAACAGTTTTTTTCTTCCTTTTTTTGGGGGGGGGGAAGCATATACATATATATATATATAAAAACGCATCCAATCACCCGAGATAGAAGGATTTGGGGTTTCCTTCACGATGACTTTCTTGACTCACGCCGTGCTCCTCTGTGGCCTCGTCATCTCTGCGGTACTGGGATCAGACTCCGGTTACTCCAATGATCTGTCCAGGCGCACGTCTGATGCCGCCATTGGGGCGACTACAGGTAAGTTCCCCCCCCCCCCCCCCACGTTGGATACATGTACATGTAGTCATCAAGCAGACGCTCTTAACCAGATCGACTTACAGCAAGTACATGCCCCCCCCCCCCATGCTAGTAGGGTGAAGTGCCTTGCTCAAGGACGCAACGTCATCTGTCACGACCGGGGAATCGAACCGGCAACCTTTTTGATTACTAGCCCCCCGATTCCCCTAACCGCTTCGCCACCTGACTCCCTGTTGGGTACACTGTTGCCTATTATACACGCATGCCCCCCCCTCCCCTCCCTATAACTTTTTTTCAGGGAATATAGAGGAATGCCCTACGTAGTGCTTTCTGGAAACTGATGCTTGCCTCATCAGTCACTTTTTTTCATACATTGCAATGGAATCCCGGCATGACTGGAATTCAGAATGCCTCAATATGTAGGAGGATCCTGTTCATGTGCTGGTCTGTAACGTTCAACTTTCCAGTGCAATTAGTGTAAATTGAGGTGATCTAACCTGTATGTTCACAGGTTTATTCGAAGCCAAGCACAAGTCAACCGTCCAATGAATCAAATGAGATCTTAAAAACACGAACTCTGGGACATCTATCAAGGCAATGCCTAAATGGTATTACCTTAAAGATAAATGACTTTTAATCAATTGGAGGTCTTTAACCTGTGACCTGTAGGGCATAATTTGACATAATGCTACCTAGGAACATAGTTTGGTGTCAGAAGCCAGATGTGAGTGTACCTGTATGAAACAGTGTCAGACTTTAATGTCAGAAGGATAAACAGATTGATTAAAGGGTTTATGAAAATTCATATTTTTAATGACAAGTCCCTGCTGTCACATACATAGAGAGTGTATAGTATGTGTACCTTCAATGTATTACGCTACATTTGAGTGACACTGCATGAACACACAGACATGAAGTGTATGGGTCATTTTCTGATCAAATTGTTGATTTTCTGCACAGCGTCTAATGAACACAGACCAGTCGTCCACCTCATCCCACCCCATCCTTTGCGTCTGGCTAAGCTATATGAGATGGCAGTAAATTCTTAATTTAGACAGTTGTGATACATCAAGGGATGGTTGTTTACAACCCCAAACTTTGCCTCTTAAAATAATTGTGGGATCTAAATGTATTCCTAATGCAAGCATGTGTCCTCCGTGATGATATGAGGGGATTCATTTAGTCTGTCAGGGTCATTTTGTATGCTTAAAGACCTTTTAGCTTGAGGGGTTACTGCAGTGTCAATGGACTTGACCGAATAAGCAATGTTCCGATTTGGCCATGTGGAAATGTCATCTGCCTTTCACGCTGGGTTCCTGTGGATGTGAAGATAGTGACTGTGTGTGTGTGAGAGAGAGAGAGAGAGAGAGAGAGAGAGAGAGAGAGAGTGTGGTGGGACAGTCGCTCAATTGCACTTAGTACATGGACCTCCATTTGTTTTCGTTTAGTGTTATCGGAACAAAGGGGTATTGAAGATGGTATTACAGGATTGTTAAAGAGGGTTATATTTTTAGATAGAGTTGTTTTTCAGCACTGTTCATGCCAGTATACCCACAGGAATGCCTGATGGTGGCATCGGTGTATGTTTGAGTGTCTGTGCCTCCGGCCATGAGTGTGTGTGGGCCAGTACGTAAAAGCTTGTCGTTGGCATTTTTAGACTTTTGGCCGGCAACTCAATAATGAAGGAATTTCCTGTCTGCAGATGAGTATCACAGCCTCTGGTAGTTAGGGGAAGGTCATGGGTTCGATCTGTCCAAGTGTTAGGCCACTTGGGTGAGTAGGAAGCAGGGTGGACTATTTGGTGCCTATGTTTATAAACCCTCAGGTCAAGTGACCCCAGCCTGGTGTAACCAGTCAAAGGAGCAGGGGTCTGGAAGGCAGTCAAAGGAGCAGGGGTCTGGAAGGGGAGGAGGGAGGGAAGATTTCGGAGCGGAAGTGGAGAAGAGTGGAAAGGAGGAGAGGGATGAACTGGGGGGTTATTTGAAGGGGCCGTGCGGGGAGGACGGCCCCAGGAGATATGTAGCTCTGTCGTGCCTGTAACAATGAGAATGCAATATGCTTGTTCTGGCACACTGCAAGCTGAGAGTGAGAATCCTCTGAACTGTGGTGGTTAACAGTGTGGTCAGGGCTATCTCCTGATGGGACGCTCCACGCTTCTGAGCACAGTGAGATTGGAGGTTCTGGCCAGAAGAACAAAGCACTCTGGGTAGGCTGCGGAGTGTGAGAGGGCTTCGGTACTTGTCACCCCCAGCGAGATGTCGCTCTGCTGAAATGGTTGTCCTGACCTGACCCACTTTCTTTGTCCTGGCGTACTTGGCAACGGTATTGTATTGGGGTGCATATTAAAGTTATACAACCCAACATAAAACCTGGGAAAGGCAAGTGAGGGTGGAAGCTATTGAAACTCGGGTTTAAATCCCCCTGTGGCTGGTGACTTGACTTGCCTGAGGGACACTGTGTGTGTGATGGTTCCCTCGTGTCAACAGTGCTGTGTGTTTAGTTTGTTCATCTTTAAAACAAACAAACGCTACCGGACCGGACATCAGGAACATGCAGTTTTCAAGTGATGCTCAGTCCTGCAGGATACTAGTTCTCAGGAACAAAGTGACCCCTGATTTTCCACAGAAGTCTTGGTTTAATAACATCACTGAGCTGCGGAAATGTTTCGTTAATTAGTTAAACATGAAAAATGTATGAAAAAATACATAAATGAATGTGTGGTTTTGTAAAATATTTCTCTTGACATCGTGCATTCCTCAATTTGGTTACTGAAGTCCGCTAAAAGCTTGTTATCTGTGGGTTTAGAGAAAGGCCACTCACCCTGATCTGTGTTGTAGCTAAAAGTATACTGAGCCCAGATCTGCATTGATATGGCTATCTCTCTGTACAGAGCCTCTGCATTAATAAGATGATCTGTTTGAGAAGCAAAGTAAACATTTGTCTGTGTTCCAAGTGCTTGTTGACTGACGGGATGAGAGTGAAGACGACATTTGAATTTCATGACAAGTTTCGCATTTTGGGACACTTTGGTCCTTTTGAAAATATCTTGGGCTACCTTTTTTCCCCTCTTCAAACCAAATGTTGAGAAAAACCAGACCCCCGGTTACAGCTCTCAGGTTTTAGGGTGAGGTAAGAGTTCACTCGGTTGCAAATGACAAAGAGGACTAACTTAAAACGCCAAGTGCTTTTCAATTTAATCTCTCTGTGTATTGAGCTCCTAGCTTCAAACAAACAAGCCTCCAGTTTTCCCTCTCTCCTAGAAAGGGAAGTCCAATCACCGGACAGGCCTCCAACGAGTTATTCAGACCTACGGAAGTGGATTCCTAGTGGTGTGAAATTCATCAAAGGGAACCAAAGGTCTTGTCGAAGACATGACAAAAGACCTTGGAAAAGTAATCCAGAATCCAGCCACCAACTCCCCCCACCTCCACCCCCCCAATCCCACTGGTCTGACCGGAGCTGAAAACGAACAACATAGTCGAACCCTTGAAAAACAAATCACAAATCGAGGGGTTGGAAGGTTTTCTGTACAAGTCCTCTTTATATCTATGAGCATCGTGTCTGATTTCAGTGTGTGGCGGTGACACTATCCCCATGGCTCCAGACCTCATTCAGTGGGTGTTTCACCTCTGAAGTAAGCTTGTGCCGTGACGCTCGGCTGAGGCTCGGTGGGTCAGCCTGTCTACCATCCTTCAGACAGCTGCATCCGATCTCAACCACAGGGATTTGGGGATGTGATCCTCCCTAATAGGGCCGGTGGGGGGACTGCTCTGAAACTCACGCACACACACGCACACACGCCGCGCCGGTGTATTTATAAAGCTCCTGTAATGTTTTCCGATTAAAGAGACGCCAGAGTTTTTTCCGTTTTTTTTTTTCCTTCGCCGTGTCGGAATCGTGTCGGCGGAATCTGAGTTGCGATTGATTCAACGATGACACGGCCGTGGGCCATAAGTGTTTCCCATAGTTGGGATACGCCGTCACGGCAACAGGAAGGACCTGACCCCCCGCAGCAGTGTGGATGGGACATTAATGGCTTACTTTGGTGGAGGCTGTTGTCCTTAATCACTCAACACTGCGACCAAGGGAGATTACCTAGTTCATCCCTCCCATGTTACTATCATGTACGTGGACAAGCTTTTCTTAACGTGGGCGTTTTAAAATACAGACTATTAATAAACAAACTCGTTCAGAGATGTGAAAGTGCTTCTCGTCTCCTGGACTGGTAACTGTAGCCTGCGGTGCATGGCCTCTTTTGTCTAAGTCAGACCACCAAATATGGCATCCTCAATATGGGAAAGTGGTTATGCCACTGAAACTGGAACTAGATAGCTATGAGTCATGAGCAGTTAACCTACATCTGTTCCCTGGATCATTATTCTGTAGGCTCGCCCTTAATCAGCATGTCCTGACGCGTCTTGGCCCGTGCATTAGTAAAGATGTTTTTAGACTTCTAACCTGGGTTCAGGCGTATCGATCCTCTACTGACCTTGTGCGTTACTGACCAAGTCCTTTCATCTACACCCAGTCTAACCATCACAGCAAACCCTCCAGCTCACCCCCTGCCCCCCCGCCCCGTAGCTGTGCGCTGTATTTACGCAGAGAGAGGCTCCCCTTGGAAGATGTAGGTCAATATAGCCAGCTGTACCCTACTTCATGCTGCAAATGGCCTATCAGCAGCTGCCCAGCGGAAACTGGCCCATCAGCCGGCTTTGTGGGCTTTGTTGTCCTCCTGTAGCGCGCTGCAAGGTGTTGATCCCAGACCGGACGGCAGCACGGCCCCCTGACTGTGCCAGCCTTCTGTGCCTGACGACTGCTGCTGAAGGACACACGCATTCATGTTCCTAGGCAAGGCACTTACAGTCAACTGGCAAACAGATGCACCCTTGTCAAACGTGTATGTTTGTGATTAGACGCACATCACTGCTGTACTTGGTGTGTTTCAGTGCGGCTTTACCATTGTATGAGTGAATTTCAGGGAGAACCTTCACAGTGATACAAGATCAACACATGACTGGGCTTTTGCCAGTGGGAATCAACAATGAAAGGCCCAATAGATATATTCACTGATGCTTCACACGGATGGAGGTTTCATTGTGTGACACGGACTGCAGACAATGATTTGGCAGTAAACAAAAGTTAGGTTTCCGTGGAGACGCTGCAAGTAGTAGCTCACAGTTGTGTTTCACTGAGCCACATTCAGCCAAAGTAGTAAAAAGCCACACAATGTCACTGAAACTGGTGATGATATTGTGCGAAAGAGTCAACCAGCTTTGAATCGACTCAGCTTCCAGCAACTCTCCATGTAAATTCAGTCAAATGTTGTACTGTGGCTGTTGGCTATAGCAAAAGGAGAAATATCTGGGTAGGTAGAGGAAGCCACGATTCCCACAAACCAACCAAGAAGGCGGTGCAGGTGGATGGTATAAAAACGTGAAGTGAAGCACCTCTCTGATTTCAGGGACTTTCCCAAGCTTGGACGGGGGCACGTGACGTGGCCGTACGGGGGTGTGGGGACAGAGACAGGAGGGACACGGGCTAAGGACAGCCAGCAGTGTGGATTTCTTCGGTATGCTCACGGCCTAGTCCACCCACCCCCACCCCCCACTCCCCCCGTAGTGCAGCTATGCTTACACACACTCTGGAAGGCTGAGCGTCAAATGTACATGCAGGCACACACAGACACACACACACAGTGTGATAGACGCTGTATGTAGGACCTAAAGACAGAGTAGTGCCATGAGTGGCGTTGTTTGGATAAGCTGTTTGTGAAAAATAAATCGGCCTAAGAATATGACCATGGACCAAGGGATGTTGGCATGGACTGGCATGGTTGCTGCTAATATTCATCCTAATATTCACATGTGATCCTGTTTGAAGTTGAAACGTTTAAAGTAGGGGTGTTGCTAGGATGAGCGGTTACCGTCGCTTTCATGAAATAGGTCTAGGCTAGGTGGGAAGCCTTCTGAGAACAACTCAGGAAAGTCTAACAGGCTATGATAGATTGCCTCAGGCGAAACCGTACGTTAATTCTCCGGATGTGACACCTCACAGAATCGAAATAGCAAGCGTATGCCTATCGCTCTAATGTTATTACGATTGTTGCTGTGTAGGCTACACAAACAAATCCCTACGATTTAGCCCTTTATAGGCTACAATTATTTGATTTACATTGCTTTGCTTGGCATTATCAAATTAAGACTCTTTCTTGCTGGACAACATTTCAAAAGGGTCATTCTTAGGGGGCAAACTGTTACTTTGAAGCCAACTTTCTTATAGTTTTTACAGCTCAGATAAGGCTGGATTTGCAGCAGGAACTGCTAGAATAATATTTAATCAGCTTCTATCAAAGGATTCTCTTTGTGGATCACATGATTGTGAGCTAGCTAACAGCAAAGACCATTATAATTTTTTTTTACTGCAGGGCAGGGGATTTTATTATGTTTGTGAATGATTGCATTTACTGATGCCAAAACTCAACAGCTATTATACATCATTAAGCTGTCACAGAATCATATAACCAACATCATAATTACTAGCTGCATCACGGACATGGGCACCAAGGGCATGAGAACTTCACTATCTCTGATTTTTGGACTCTTTTTGGATGGTGTTGTATTGTCATTGAGGAAGTGTGATGGGAGAAACCTTCTTGGAAGTCAACTCAAAAGGTCACATACCGGGGGTTGACCCAGGGGCATTGTGGGTAAAGTGGGCAGCGATGAGCCCAGTGGTAATCCATTTTGGCATTGCTGATGGCGGTGTGTGTCCAGACCTGACAGGTGCGTTCTCAAGAGCCACTTAGCCTACCCCCTTGATCCTGGTCCAAAACAAAACGGGCTTCTATTTCAAACCAAAGGGACCCTGTAGGAGCAAAAAGCATGACCTTAACTTTTGCTTTTCGACTTCTTCTCCTGGGTTCAGGAGAGGAATATGGACCTTGTTTGCGGTTGCGTTTCACTTCCGGGTGTAGTGCCCTACAGTCTCCCCCCAGGCAATGTGCCGGTCATCAGTGGGGACTTTTGGAAAGGCGTCTACGCTTAAAGCCTCTGTTTGATGTCAGTCAACAGGTTGACATGTTGTCTCCAGGAATATTTGATACAAATAAGGCTGCATCTGTTTCCAGTTCATCTGTGGTTGAGCAGACCAGTAAGATATGCATCCTCATATTACATGGCTTCTCAAGTCTCGTCATTTCCTTTTCATCAGCAGCAAAAGTATTTGAAGGTAGGTAAGGGTTATTTGTAGAGCTGTAAAGTCAAACAATTTTGTAGATTAATTGATTCATTTACCAAAAAATTGACATGATTTGAGCAAACATGCAAATTAATGACTACTAAGATGATTTATAAACGTTAAAAGCCGAATATCTCTATAACTGACCGTATATTCAGATTCATTTCGAACCCATGCCCCCGTGGTAAGGCCTTAGTCTAGATGGTATGCACACTAAACCAGAGCTCACCTTGTGTCATTCTTTTGCCTTCCTTTCTACAAGGAATTGCTTGAATTGACCGTGTTGAGCTAACATATGCTAGTCATTTGTAGGGAGCATGATGGAATGCTAGCACCAGCTGCTGCAAGGAGGAAGCATCACATCAACTGAGTGGTTGTTTCCTGTCCAACAGGATGTCTGAACACATACACTGGAAGATCAGCTGAAGGTGAGGAGAGTTAGATAAACCGGTAGTCCACCGTCTCAACAAGACATTTTCAGCAGGAATCTACAGAAGTGAGCGGTTCAGCGCTGAAGAGACGGTTGTTAGCCGATACACAGACGTTGTGGAGTTCTATAGGTTCCCTCCCTCTTTATTTCTTATCACGCGTCTGTGTGTGACCTGAGCATTTCATTTGCTGTGCACACAGCACAACCTGTTGAACGTTCCCTACAGGTTGAGCTCGGTTCAGGTTTGAGGGTCACAATAGGATATCCTTTTCTTGTAGTCCTTGCGAATGACATTATGTGCCATGTCTGCACAAATGCATTTAGGTTCTGTCAAGCACATGTACTCATGATAGCAGTAAAGGATTTGGTGACTATTCATAAAGGATTAACTAATGGAGTAGCATGAACTAATGGAGCAGTGGTTGTGACCAGACCTCCATGCCCCTGCCAAGTATCCTGGACCGTACCATTCCATGAAATAGGGGGGGGACATGGATCAAGGGGATTACAGTCTCTAGGCAGTTTCCATCCTGGTCTGATCTTTCTCATGGGTTCAGTGGGAGATCCGTGACCCTCCATACTGCTTCACAGGCACTTCCTGCTCAGGGCCTGACCGCACACAAGGAAGCAGTTACACCCGATATCTGACCTCGGAGCGTCAGCTGTCCTAGCTTATACAAGGTTGCGTAACACTTGAAACCTGTTTTTTTCTGGTTTCTGTTTTGTTTTCTCTCCAATCCTTTCCTGATACTTGTCAGGAATCCATCGTTTCTTGTGAAGATGTTCCGGGTTCCTCAAGTGTGGTTTCTTTCCGTCTTACTTCTTTCTTACCATGCCACGCGTGTGGAAGGTTGTGCTTCTCCACCCCCAAAAGAACAACTTGGGACATGCTGACCAGAGGAGCATAGAGAACACCAGGCTGTAAGCTAACCAAGCGCTCAACCTTTCCTTCAACCTTCCCCCCCCCCCCCACCCCCCTTCTTCCCTCTGGCCGCACACATCACATCTGTCTCCCCTTCCGGCGGTGATCCAAGCATTCCAAGGGTGTCCAGGGCGCGAGGTCCGTCTCCTTTTCTGGAAGTATCCTCTTTCTTCCCCAGAAGCTGGTGAGGCCCCACGTTCGTCCTCCTTCTTCTCTGCTCTCGCTTGCGACCGCCCGCCTCGCTGGGCTGTAGGCTGAGCAGCGGATTATAGCGGTGCCCCCTACAGAGCTAGATGGGGCACCGCTAGATGGGGCACCGCTGGATGGGGCACCGCTAGATGGGGCACTGCTAGATGGGGCACCGCTAGATGGGGCACCGCTAGATGGGGCACCGCTGGATGGGGCACCGCTAGATGGGGCACCGCTGGTGGATCAGAAAGCTGATGGGGAAGAGGTCAGAGTTTGAGGGACGTGTTTATTATGTCATGCGTTACTTAACAAAGAGATTTTATTGCTGTTCGATGCGCTCTTGAGGGATTCTCTCAGTCAGTAGTCAGACCCCCGTATGTTCTGAAAGTCCTGAAGTTGACAATCAGAAACCCTCTTTCTGATCTGCGTGTTTAAGCCAGGCATGGCAGGAGGATTGAGGTTTACATGAGTAACGTGACCCCCTTGTCTGTGTGTTGGGGCCTGTGTATTTAGAAGACATGCCAACTGCTGTCTGGGGAGAAAAAAATAAGCGTTTGCGTGCATGAGCGATAGCTAGCATGTCACAGTAGTGTTATGTCAGTGTTGTTGGCACCAGGTGTGAATGTCTATGTGATTCTGTGAGATTCAGTGGGACTGTATGATGTTGTGGACTTGGGTATTGATGGGCACGTCAAAAGGGTGTGTGTGTGTGTGTGTGTGTGAGAGTGAGTGAGAGAGTGATGAGAGGGAGTGATGAGAGGGAGGGAGGGAGGGAGGGAGGGAGGGAGGGAGGGAGGGAGGGAGGGAGGGAGGGAGGGAGGGAGGGAGGGAGGGAGGGAGAGAGAGAGAGAGAGAGAGGGAGAGAGAGAGCGAGAGGGAGAGAGAGAGCGAGAGAGAGAGAGGGAGAGAGAGAGCACTCATGCTGTGTCACCATACACACAGCTGCTTTTGTCTCTGCTAATTGATGATTTACTTGTAATGCCACACGCCTGCCACATGCCCCAGCTATGCCCCAAGGCAGTCCTGGATAAAAGTAACTCAAACAGCTATTTACAGGAACACACAAACGCGAGGGAGACAGAGGGAAATGGCATTCGCTGCTAACGAGCCATCGAACAGAGATGTCTGGAAGGGGTGCATCCCTCGAATGAGACCATCAGTCAGGGATTCAGGAGATATGATCCATCTTTGGAAACCTTTCTTCGACGTTCGATCTGAGAGTTTCATTTCTTCATGAGACCTGGGCCCAACAGTCAAGTGTGTTAAGTGTGTTATTGATATGGTTAAGCAGGGGACGGGCGTCGGTGGAGGTATGTGACACGCACACCTCTTGATTTTAAAGAGCTTGTGCAAGTAGAGAAGGACGTACATATGTTTGAGTATCCTGTTCACTTCCATCCTCTCTCTCTTTCTCTCCTCCCCCCTCTCGGGAGCCACTCTCTCATTCTCCCTCTTCCCTTTTTTCTCTCTTCCCATCCCCTCTTTCTCTGCACCCTGCCCTCCCACTACCCTCCCGCCCCCACACTCTCTCTCTCACTGCCTCTCTCTCTCTCGCTCCTCTCAGTCCTAGCTAGCCGGCAGGCGGCATGGCTAATGATATTTGCGTCTTAATAGCTGCTGATGAACTGAAAGAGTAGCCTCTGGAGCCTCTCTATTTACTTGCCTTTATTAGTGGCCTGCCTGCTTGAGTTATGGCCTTGCCACATGCTCATAGTTGATGGCGAGGAACTCGGTCTTCTGTCCTTGACGTCACATCCATAATCCTTTTCACGTCAGGCTTTTGTTGCATTAAACATGACCGTGGCGGTTTACTCAGTCCTCTGGTTTGATTTCAGGTCCCTTTTTGATTGTGGGATTATTCTAATGGGATTTAGTCTTGGATGAAGGGATTAGGTCATGCAGACTTAGTCCTAAATGTTCCACACCTCTGGTTGGCTCACATGGTTGGGATTGCTGTTGCTGGATTAAAAATGACAACCCTGAGAGGGTAATGGTTGAATGAGTTCAAATACAGAACATTGCAAAAGTCTAAGGAACGATAAATAATGGAGGGAAAAATAAATGCCCCAAAATTTACTTTAATACTGCGGGACATGGTACAAAAAGTATGAAATTTAATAAAGTTATTAAGTATAATTATAATATTGTCTGCTTAAGACTTCTGCACAGTCCTGTGTTTATTCACATATGCTGAGGTAATTTCAAATGGGCCAGGTTGAGGATCCTGAGGCGGAAAAAAAGACACAGACTTACGTTGTTTTTTCTGTGTGAGGCCACATCTATTTCTGAACATGGAGTTTGTCCATCTTTCTGTCTGCTCCCCTGTCTGTCCTGCCTCTCCCTCGCTTGTCATCTCACCACGCAACAGCACGTCCATTTACTGTGGGCACGCGCGTGTGTGTTTCTGTTTTAATCTAGGTGTTCATCTTTTTTGTACGGTACGTATGCTTGTTGTGTTTGTCTTCTGAAGTGTGGATGAAAGTTGATGTGCTGCTGGCGAGCACATCAAATCCCCCCCCCCCCCCCCCCCCCCCCCCCCCCCCCCTAGCTATCACTGGGTCTCATGGGAAAGCTGGTCTTTGCTCACATGATTTCCAGTCAAGTTGTCTCTGGCTATTCCAAGGATTTCTCCCAGCCTGGTCACCAGCAGTCTTCAACGTTGTTTTGAAACCGAATAACCGGATTTAACCCGCTTTTATGTCCCAAAAGCCTTGGGAGGCTGATTCCCTGACAACATGGTGGTGGCATGCGGAAGGCTACATGCATGTGCAGGGTCGCGTTGTAGCGATGGAGGTCAATTTGTTTCCCGAACCAGCACATAGGGGCAGGGGTGTCCAACTCCAGTCCTCGAGGGCCGCTGCCCTGAAGGTTTTAGATGTTTCCCTTCTCTAACACACCTGATTCTAATGAAGGGTCGTTATCAAGCTCTGTGGAGGTGTGCTGGAGCAGGGAAACATCTAAAACTGTCAGGACCAGCGGCCCTCGAGGACTGGAGTCTGACACCCGTGACATAGGGCCTTTGTCAGTAAGCTCTCTCTCATTAGGGGCTTTATCAAAGGTGTTTGATGGAATCTTTTTCAGACATCCGTAGCCCAATACCCCTAGTTGCATATATATCTGCCTGAGTAAGCTTTCCAGTGCGGTCTAAAAGTTTTTTTGGGAAACCCAGAGCTTCAGGTACTCACGACCTGACCTCAGACTCTCTAAATGACTTACGATGGTGATACATCATATAAAGAGCAGGCTGGCTCCCACACTGGAGATCTCCCCCACCCGCCCACCAGCACTGATATATCATCCTGCTGTTTCATTTCCGCTTGAATCTCTTGTTCCTTTACTCGCATGTCACTGTTCAAGACGAGGACAGACGCTGCCGTAGCGTGGTTAGATGTCCCACGCTGGCATCTCTTTGTAGCGACGCGTTGACAGAAAATAAACATGCCAAGATTTCGTCTTAAAGTCTTTTGAGAAGTGCCGGCCTCAACTATCTGTTTTAACTGAAGAGTGTGCGTGGGTGTGTGTTTGTGTGTGTATCTGTGGAAAGCATGCCTGTGTGTTCCAGCGCTGACTGCGTGTGCGTTCGGTGTGCGCAGGCTTTACGTGTGTGAGCGGAAGAGGGACCCTTTGCCATTGTTGGGTTTTACAAGATAAGCTACTTCCTGACAACTGGCAGCCTGGAAGTTCTATTAATATCCAACGACGCTCTATTTTTATCCCCTTTTGGGTCTAACTCCGGCAAGTGTTTTTATTTGACGCGTGTTCCCCGGAAGGCTGTGTCACCACGGGTCATTTCCTGTTATAAAGTTCCCCCGTTGAGGCGTTCTCCACTCGCTGAAAACTGTCCCGCGCAGGCAGAGAAGATGACGTTTCTGTGAAGGAAAGAGCGTTTGTGTCGTCTTTCTTCTTTGTAGTTTGTGTCTCACCAGGAAGCTCTCCTGATAACTGTCACAATCCGAAACTCTTCCTCCTCACAGACGCTTTTGATATTTGTTCTTTTTCTTCTTCTCCGGTCACAGAATGCACTTTATGAAGTTTGGTTTGAAAGCGCTAAGCAGGGTAGGTACGGTACCATCATAGAAAAAAAATGACAACAAAAATTATAGAGAAATCTCATGACTAACCCCATTGTGCTTTCTGTAACAAGAAAAGTTAAGACAATACATTGATATTGGGACCACAAAGATATCCCGTAGATAAACACCCTGATCCAAGTTTTCTATTTAAAGTTTCATGCAGCGCCTCGTATCATCTACCAGGTTAAGTAACTACCCACTCATCCAAATGGGGCATGTAAATCCGGAATAATGTAAATCTCTTTGACGGACAAGTCTGCTAAACAAATAGATTGCGTAAGAAGGATCAGGTGCAGTTGGTTAGGGTTAGAGACACTGTAAGATCGCCTTCAAAATCCACCTCAGACGCATCAGCCCTCTCGGCTCGCTCAGGTGACTCTTCCTCTGCAGGTCCCTGTCAAACCATCGCCAATTAAGCAGGACTGCCCCCCCCCCCCCCAACCCCCACCTCAGTGTCTCCCACTCCTGAATGTAACCAGGGGGGCCCGTGGTCCAATCGGTGGCGTCTCTCGGCGTTACCACGGTGACCGATGAAGGAAACCCTATAGCTAACATGTCAAGTCTTGTTTGGGAAAACAGATCCCACATCAAAAAAAACTAAACAGGGAGTCCAAATGAGCCACAGCCCCCCACTGGCTATTTCAGGAGCAGTAACTGAGCACACCGATCAGAATGTGACTCACAGTGAGAATGACAGGACTGGATATTGTTTGATCTTCTGGGCTACAGTGACGGTGGTCATGGAGACCAAATCGGTAGATTGACGGTTGGAAGGTTCCAAATGTAGTTCTTTCATCATTCATGAGGAATTTGCATATTTGAGTGAAACAGTCTGGAACAATCTAGAGGGAAATGTATATCTTTGTGAGTTTTGTGACCGTTAACACCCTCTTAATTCCTACAGTGGGACCTTGTATGGGTGTGTTTCTGAGTGAGTGGTCGTACCTTAACACCCCACCCCTGCAGAGGCAGTGGGTTTTGTCTGGGCAGATCTTGAGATTTGGCCCGGATTAAGAAAAGCGACCGGCCCCCCTGGTACACAACAGCTGTGCATGTCATGACCTGACATCAGTCTAGTTCTGCATCTGCCCAGCGTGCGTACGAGCCTGCCCCTGTGCGTGGGTGCATGGGTCTGTCAGTGTGTGTGTGTGTGTGTGTGTGTGTGTGTGGTGAAGGTCTGCATACAGGATGACTATTGTCTGAATGTGTGTGCCTGTGTACGCGTGGGGCGTCTCTCTGCGTTCCACTGCGCCCCTCGCTAACCTGAGCGTCTGCTCCACTTCTGTGTCTCGGTTCCCCCCCTCCCACGAGCTGTTTGGAACGAAGCCAGCGGAGAGCAGTCGAGGAGGGGAAGCCCCGGCCTCCCGCCCGCCCCGGGGGCCGAGTGATGGGCTAATTTGCCGGAGAGAGGGATTCTCCTGGATCCAAACAGACACAGTGTGGTCTGGGGGAAGCGTGAGGAGAATGACAACAACATACCACACACAGGCTGACCGACTCACTGTAGCGAGCTGAGGGGGTCTGGGAGCTGGGGTGTGTGTGTGTGGGGGGGGATTTGTTCACCCTTACACACCCTCTGAATCCAAATACCGCCCCCTCCCCCCCCACCAGTCTGTGGATTTGTGTTAGAAGAATCAGAACCAAAGGGATTCATGAGCTGTGATTGGAGTCTGTGTTCTTTGAAATGTATGTTGCTGCGTAATGTTCACGCTTTGTGCTTGACCTGCGTTTGACCTTTGACCTTCTACCCCCCCCCACTGGCAGACCCCTGTCTGATGGTGATGCCGCCATGCATAGGCGACGCAGACCGCTTCAGCCTGGAGGCCCTGCACCAGATCCACAAGCAGCTGGACGACGACAACGACGGCGGGATCGAAGTCAACGAGAGCGTGGAGGTAAGACGGGGGGGGGGGGGGGGGGGGGGGGGGGAGGGGGGGTCCACCGTAGCTATCCTCGACAAGGGGCTTCTAGCTGCATAGGACGGTGGTCTGGGTTTCTGGGGGCCGAACTCCAGGGTGGGTGTGGTGTTCTGCCTGGTTCCCCTGCTGTCTGGTGTTGCAGAGGAGGGCAGGTGAGGGGGCGCTAACGGCCTCGTGGTTCGCAGAAACTTTGACGCTCCTATAAACCTCAACGTAAAAATATTTCCAGGCCGTTAACAACTTAATGAGCTGCAGTCTGCTGCTCGCAAGAATTGAGAGAGAGAGAGACAGAGAGAGAGAGAGGAGAGAACAGAGAGAGAGAAGAGAAGAGAGAGAGAGACAGAGAGAGAGAGAGAGAGAGAGAGAGAGAGGAGAGAACAGAGAGAGAGAAGAGAAGAGAGAGAGAGACAGAGAGAGAGAGAGAGAGAGAGAGGAGAGAACAGAGAGAGAGAAGAGAGAGAGAGACAGAGAGAGAGAGAGAGAGAGAGAGAGAGAGAGAGAGGAGAGAACAGAGAGAGAGAAAAGAAGAGAGAGAGAGACAGAGAGAGAGAGGAGAGAACAGAGAGAGAGAGAGAGAAGAGAGAGAGAGAGAGAGAGGAGAGAACAGAGAGAGAGAGAAGAGAAGAGAGAGAGAGAGAGAGAGGAGAGAACAGAGAGAGAGAAGAGAAGAGAGAGAGAGACAGAGAGAGAGAGAGAGAGGAGAGAAGAGAGAGAGAGAGAGAGAGGAGAGAACAGAGAGAGAGAAGAGAAGAGAGAGAGAGACAAGGGCAAACGTGGCGCTGCATATCCCAGAGTGATTGACAGCATCTTACAGGGGGCCTGACCTGCTCTGATCCCTGTGCCCACTGGCAATCAGCGCCGTCTTAGTTTTCACACACATTCTATTTTCTATGTGTGTGTGTGTGTGTGTGCGTGTGTGTGTGCGTGCTTGCACACCTCAGTCTGCCTGTGTTTGTTCATGAGGGCACGAGGCTGTCTGTCTATATGTGTGTGTATGCTTTTGTGTGTGTGTGTGTGTGTGTGTATGCTTGTGTGTGTGTGTGTGCACTCACCAGGCGTCATTTTAAACCTCTACGGTCGGTGGGGGTGTGAGAAATGGCTATACCATCGCCCTTGGTCCTGGGGGGCATCTGCACGCCGGAGGAGGAGGGGAGGGAGGGGGGAGGAGGGGGGGGTTGTTTTGGACACCTTCGGGCTACTTTTGAATATCCTAGATGACTAGCGGAGTGTGTGTCTGCGTATGTGGGGCGAGAGGGCGAGGGCGAGAGGGCGAGGGGGAGAGGGGGAGAGGGCGAGGGGGAGAGGGCGAGGGGGAGAGGGCGAGGGAGAGGGGGAGAGGGCGAGGGGGAGAGGGCGAGGGGGAGAGGGAATGTGCGTGTCCTCAGAGGGCGAGAGAAGCCCTCTGACTTTATTAGGGCAAAAAGAAGAGTCTTTCGCCCCGGCCAAAAGCCTCGGGTTGTTATTGGCCCTCGCTGGCGGCTAAGTATTTGAAACGCTGCTCTGTACCGCTGCGAGAGGCCGGGTTGAGGAGGTTTGTCGTCTGCTTACCGGTGGCAGGTCGTACCCTAACCTCCCGGAACGTTTCGAGCGCTAGCCCAACGCCTTGACCGCTCAGCCACCTGACTGCAGTCATACGTGCTGAGGAGAACTTCTATGGCTGTCCCCACACCTGCCAGCGGAGGGGACAGGAAGTCCTTCTCTCTTACAAGACGGTACAAGTTGACAGACAGGAAGAGGGGGTTAAATAAGAGCGTGGGGGGGGGGGGGGGGGGCTTGTGGTTGCGGTAAGGTGTGGTTTAAAGGGGGGTCTTGGAACCCTGTTGGAAGATGACCTCCCTCTTATGTGGTACCAAGGTCGCCCCCCCCCACACACACACACCACGTCCCCTGTCACCCCTTCCTGAAAAGTGACCCCCCCCTCCCCTCCCTCCCCTGTCATGTATCCCTCAAGTATCCACCACAATGTGATTGTGATACCTGCCCCCCCCCCCCCCTTTCACAAAACTCCACTGTGGAATCTATACACACACACACACACACACACACACACACGTATCCCCCTTTCCCAAAACTTGACACGCTGTCCAGCACATGGCCATATTGGTAATATTAGAGCGGGGTAGCAATACACAGTTTTCCATAACGCGCATTTCAGAGATTCCTCGACAGCCACGGTGCGTAAAGATGACGGGTTGTTGTCCCATCCGGAGGGGTTGGAGGTATACAATGACAATGACACCAGCGGGCTTGCCTGCTAGTACACAGGCTGGCTCAGGATATGGTAGTTGTTCGTTCTCGTTGTACCTAGGCAGAATGGTAGGAATGGCTATACGGTTTATTAGTGTGGAATGACAGGTCAAGATCAATGAGCTAATACGTCCACTAACTAAAAAATGACTGAAAATGATACGTTGCAGTTGTTGATTATATTCAAAATGACTAGATGTGCTAGGTAGCTAGCCGTTTCCTGCATATCAAATTCCTGCACATTTTCCCTTATTTCTTGAGAATCATTATATTTGATGTTCTTTGAAGTTTTGTCTTTCTGACCACCAACCTCTGATCAATGGCTAGATACTTCGTTTTACAAACACGATGAACTCACCCTTTGAGAGTGTCCACTTTCTATCCCCCCTCCCCCTTCTTTGGACTTATGACATAATACTTGAACAAGTAAGGGTATTACTGAACAACAATTTGCCTACTCAGAATGAGAAATCCTATCTTGATCTTAACGTCTCGTATAGCAGATATCGCCTGCCTCTGGTGACATCCGTCCCACCCTAGTCCGAACCCAGACACCGTGGGCGAGGTTGGCCTCGGTCCAGGCGGGGTGGTGCGGGTGGGTGGACAGGTGTATGGGGATGCCAGGTATATATTTCCAGGGACTACAGATGAAAAATAGCCTTGTGGCTAATTCTGGCATGTTTTTACATGTAAATGTGGATTAATATGCACTGTCCCTGAAATAAATTAATACATAAATACATCTCCACAGTTGAGTTTCCCTCCCATCTGCCTTGGAAGAATCAAGTTGCACCCCTCCCCCCCCCCGAAGAAACTGTTGAAGAACCAAAGCTCTGTGTGTGTGTGTCCCTGCGTGTATTAGGTTCTGTCAGTCTTTAAAGACCCATGTTGACATCCTGACAAAGCCCAGAACCCAGACGTTGGTGAATGTGTGTGTGTCTCCTTCCTCACAACACTGTCCTCCTACCTACATTTACATTTAATCATTAAGCAGACGCTCTTATCCAGAGCGACTTACAGTAAATACAGGGACATTCCCCCCCATGAGGCAAGTAGGGTGAAGTGCCTTGCCCAGGGAGTGTAGCCACAGCCAGGAATCGAACTCGCAACCTTCCGATCACGAGCCCAACACCTTAACCGCTGAGCCATGTGACTCCTACCTAACAGCCATGTCTGACGAGGACAGTCAAGCAGGCCCCTATCTATAGGTGAGTGAGGACCTTGGAATGTTCTAATCTAGAAGCTTCTTGCCTTGAAGCCTCTGGGGGGGGTAGGAAGCATGGAGGAGAGGATTGCTGTTGCGGCTCAGCGACGGGCCAAGCATTTCACCCCTCCCTGGGATGGAATCAGAGCTGGGCGTCTTAAGGGTGTCCTCTTTCGGACCGCAGCAGATTTTTGCAAAGTGTGTGTGTGAGTGAGAACGTGTGTGTGTGCGTGAGAGGGAGAGAGAAGGCATGAGAGAAAGTGTGTGCATGCATGTGAGAGGGTGTGTGTGTGGATATGTACTTGACAGAGAGAGAGAGAGAGAGAGAGAGAGAGAGAGAGAGTGTGCGTCTGAAAGAGAGCCTCGCTGTACGTGTGAGGGATTGTGCGCGCGTGTGTACATAACGTGAGAGAGTGTGTGTGTGTGTGTTTTTGTGAGGGTGGGCCTGTGAGAGGACAGGCTGGCAGACAAAACACAGCGCGCTTTCAAGAGAGCCAAAAGTCTCTTCGATGACGCTCATTAGCTGTGGACGCTTGGAACAGGAATTGATCACAGATAACTAATAGGTCTCAGGCAGTGGCTCACTTGGCTAAAACCCTTTTGCCGCTCTGCATAAAGAGCCTATTCATATCCCAACGATCCGCTGCATTCTTTTCGGAAATGGTCGTAACCTACTTCAATCCATTCAAACGCCCGAACTCTTGTGATGTACTTGACAGTGACTCAGGGATGTAGATTAGCGCATGGCTGTATTTGTGTATCGGTAATCAGCATTCTGTCCTCTGCCGAGCTACATATGCTGTTTAAACACTTTGATAGCCTCCTGTACAAGTTTAGGGAAATCGTGTTAGAGACAAACGGACAGTATTGTGCTCAGAGAGGAAAGAGAGAGGGGTGCTGGGTAGAAATACAGGACGCACTGAGGAAGCGGAGACAGGGTGAATGTGAAAGGACAGACAAAGAGACAGAGGGCGAGAAAGTGAGACAGAATGAGCCAGAGAGAGCTGTCTTAGAAAGAGGGAGAGACTATGAGAGGGCAGAGAGAGAGCTAGAAAGCGAGAGAGAGAGCAATAGAAAGAAATAGGGGGAGAGAAAAGAGAGAGGGAGGATGTCAGAGAGGACAACGGCAGCTACCAAGGCGACGCTGGTTTATAGTCTGTCGTGGAGAAGGGCAGTGTTGCCTCATGGGAAGGCTCCTCCAGGGCATCTGATCTGCCCTCAACAAGCCACTCTTTGTTTGCTGTCCTGTGTGTGAGCGCGTCTGTTTGCCTGGGTTCCATCCTGTGTGTATATGCTTTTCTTCACTGTCTCCAGTGTGTGTGTGTGTGTGTGTGTGTGTGTAGATAAGGTTTAGATCAGGTTAACAAGCTTTTACACCCCACAGCAGGCCACAGACAAGGCTACACTGTATAGCACCAGTGTACAGAAGGAGAAAAGATAATTGTAAAAATAAAAAAAATAAAAAGTATCAATGCACATGACTAGTATACTTGTGCCATACAGAGTTGATGTGTCTCTTTTCATTATGAAGCATTGGTTTCCTTGGACACGCTCTCAGCATTTCAGCTGACCTCAAGTTATCAGGTCCAGTCAAACCATTTACCACAGAAGCCTCAGACTTCTCTCGTAATCGTTTCATTAGTTTCTGAGCAGACAAACTTATCTGCCTCTCTTTTACATCCGTCCGCCATGGTTTTCGAGGGCATTTACTGGCCAATGCAAAACGTAAGTCAACAGCCGCTCTCGTCTCACCTCCAGCTCTGCAGCTGACTGTTCCGAGACGCTCTGTACCCGTGAAGACTCTCTGATCGCTTTTCAACATTTGAATAACATTTGTATTTTTTGTTTCCTCTATTGTACCGTGATAATTAGGCATCCATGTTTATAGTTGACACGGCTTGGGCCAGCACACGCCCCTGCTGTGTTCAAACCAGAGAGGATTGGTGGCCTGCCACAGCGCGCTTCCCTGGCAATGCCAGTTGTACGTTGGCTAATTCAGGAAGAGCAAAGGGGGAACATTTTGTGAGCAACGTTGGTCTGTTTCTTCTAAGAGACATATATTTAAGTGTGAGCAAGCGTGTGTGTGTGTGTGTGTGTGTGTGTGTGGCGTTTCAGAAATGTAGCCTGAAGCCAATGTTTTTTCTTTCTTCTGTGTGGGAGGTCACACACACACCAACGCTCATTAGAACGCACACTCACATAACACACACACAGACACAAATGAATGCAAACACACACAGACACCCCCGGCCTGGAGGCAGGGAGCAGAGTGTGTGTTCCTTCCACACACTCCTAAGGAGCTCAGGAGAAAGCCAAGTCGGTGTGTGTGTGTGTGTGTGGGGGTGACTTTTTATTTTTTTTAACTGGTAGCCAAATTGGTTATTCACTTCCTAAATAGGACACCTCCAGCCGTTACTGTTTGAGAACAGCTTCCTGCTTGCCACACTTGAGTGATGTGTGAGTGTAAATGGCCCGAGTGTGTGTTCACATACAAACAAAGTGTTGGGGTCTGCAAAGAGGGCGTAATCGCCGCCATGATGACTAGCATTACTAATCGAAACAATAATCCGCACCAGTGTTTACAGATTTTTTGTCAGGATCTGTTTGCTAGTGTGAAGAGTAGCTGGCTCACAGATGCGCTAGTCGTATAACATCAACCTGAGTTGTGGTTGACCGAGCCTTCAGCCTGGTCCTGTATTGAGCTGATATGAAGTATTTGCAGTACGCAATAAAAGCACGGTGTTCACCACAAGATGAATGTTAAACACCAATGCGGATTGTTGCGGCTTGATAACTGTCACTGATAACCCACGTTGACAATCTCCAACTGTCTTTCTGCTGACATGCTGTTAATGTGAGTTATCCAAATAAACTGTAATCCTGGGCTAAGAAAATCCCTAGAAAATATGTTTGAACGTCCGGCAGTCCTCCCTATTGCTTACGTTCGTTGTGTTCCTGTGTCTGGCTGATGTTGTCTCTCTCCGAGTCTTGTCACTCTTCGGTCAGAGTAACAGACGAGAACGTAACAGCAGTCGCTCTGCACGGACCTCTGGCCCTCCTCTTCCACCAGCAATTATCTCGCTCTCTCTATCTCTCACACACTCTCTCTCTCTCACACACACACACTCTCTCTACAAAACCCCTAAAAAGGAAGAAAACAGTGAAAGCTGTGCTTGGGAGGGTTTTTGGCCTTAATCACAGCTGGGTTCAGGATCCTTATGCAACAGATCACCTCCAGTAGGAACTGACTCAAACACAGCTCTCCCCAGCAGCTGATCCTCAACTCCAACACCCCCCCCCCATTATCATGGACATATTACAATACCATGACCCCCCCCCCCCTTGTCTGTCCGTCCACAGTTCATCATAGAGGACATGAAGCAACAGCAAACCAACAAACACAGCAACCTGCACAGAGAAGACCAGCACATCACCGTGGAGGAACTGTGGAAGGGATGGAAGACCTCTGAAGGTAGGGGAGACAGGGGAGGGGAGACAGGGGAGGGGAGGGGGAAGGGGCCGTCTGAGGAAAGGGGGATTACGGAGCAACGGCAGCTAGAAGGTTAAAAGGAAACGCACGGAGAGAGGAGAAAGAAATGAAGGTGATTTTTTTCTCTCTCTCGGTGGTCTCTCCTGCTCTCTCACCCACCCGCCTCTCGCTCTTTTTCTCCCTCCCTCCCTCCCTCCCTCCCTCCCTCCCTCCCTCCCTCCCTCCCTCCCTCCCTCCCTCCCTCCCTCCCTCCCTCCCTCGCTCTCTACCCCCCTCTCTCTCCACCCCTTCCCCCCCTTTCTCCCCCCCCTCTCTCTCCCTCCCTCTCTCTCGCTCCCCCCCCCCCCTCCCTCTCAGTCCATAACTGGACCATTGAGGATGCGGTCCAGTGGTTGAAGGAGAACGTCGAGCTCCCTCAGTACGAGACGAACTTCAGGGATTTCCGGGTGGACGGCAACACTTTACCTCGGTGAGCAAGATGGATGAGAATATTAGTATTGGATGTTTTACGTTAGTTCTTGACGTAGAACATTTGAATATGTGGGCTGCAAGCTGTGTCCATGTTTTTCGTAAACAGCCTGTTATAGGAGTGGCAAGTGATAGTAATGAAATGTTACTATCCCATCATTTGGCTTTTGTTATCTACAATAATGCTGCCCTCTACTGTTCACGTGAGGAAACACATGCAAGGTTAATACATGTAAACTCCAGTATTACAGGAGCAGTGAGAATACACGCCTACACACACACAGTGACATCCCTCATGCCTTCATGGTTGTATCAGCTGTCTGTTGTAACCCCCCCCCCCCCCCCCCCCCAAATTAATGAAGTTATCTGAGTAGAGAACGTGAGGGAATGTGTGTGCGTGTGTGTGTTCCTCTTCTTGAATATGACTCACTTCTGGCTATGAGATGATTGAAGTGCGGGTGGGGGTAGAGGTGGGCCGCAGGGTGGGTGGGGTGTTGGGGTGTAAAGTTACCCCCTCATCTCCCTCCTCTCTGGCCCCGGCACACTGACTCTGCTGTCTGGTGTTTCACTGGCGGCCATATTGTCCAACGAGGGGGTGGGTGGGTTCAAGATGGCGGTCGCGCGCTGTCGTTTCTTAATTACACAAATGAACGCTCACACATGCCTCTGTTATTAGACAGACTCATCTCTAACACCCCCACAGACACACACTACAGATATCTCCTCATTTCGCTTCCTGTCACATGTACACAAACATCTGGGAGTCGGGACAAGTGATCGGAAGGTCACAAGTTCGGTTCCCGGCGTTGCCAACATGACGTTGTGTCCTTGGGCAAGGCACTTCACCCTACTTGCCTCAGGGGGGAACGTCCCTGTACTTGCTGTAAGTCACTCTGGATGAGAGTGTCTGCTAAATGACTGAATGTAAATGTAAATATCTCTGGAATGGGTCTGTTTAGAGAGACACGTGCACACACACACACACACACAGCTGTTCCAACGTTGACAAGCGTGTGTCGTGGACGAGCAGCTGGCTGACAGAGGCCGTCTCTCGCAGGCTCCTGATTGGACACGACGGCTGTTGCGTTCCACCAGCTCACGGCGCGCTTTCCACTCTGTCTTTCAGAATAGCGGCTAACGAACCGTTATTTATCTCGTCCCAGTTGAAGATACTCGACCAGCGGCATAAGCAAAAGCTGAATTTGAAAGCGCTGGACGCGGTGCTCTTCGGACCCCCGCTACGTAAGTGAGGCCCGTGCCCCCCTTCCGCCCGGGCGGACTGTTTGGGAAGGGGGTTGGGGGGGGTGGGGGGGTGGGGGTGGGTTTAGAGAAAAACTGTTGCTGTCTGGTTCCTCCTGTTCTCACCCTCGCTCTCTGACCGCCACCCCACCCCCCTCCTCCCCCTCTCCATCCCTCGGACGACCCTCACTACCCTCCCCTGGTCCGCCGCCGCCCTTCCTCATCCACCCCTCCCCTCCTACCCCTCGCTCCTCTCTCTCCCTTTGCTCCTCCTCCTCCTCGCCCCACCTCAGGTCAGCAGCATAACTGGCTGAAGGACTTTGTGCTGATGGTGTCCATCCTAATCGGGGTGGGAGGCTGCTGGTTCGCCTACGTCCAGAACAAGTCGTCCAGGGTTCACATCTCCCAGATGATGAAGGACCTGGAGAGCCTGCAGAACGCCGAGCTCAGCCTCATGGAGCTGCAGGAGCGGTGAGGGAGAGATGCCGGCCCCGCCCCTGCCCCGCCCCTGCCCCGCCCCTGCCCCGCCCCCGCAGCCAAACAAGTTCCATTGAGCAGTTCAAACATTTAGCAACGGGTTTGACCTCCCCCCTATCTCCAACCCCTCCCCCCCACCCCCTCCTCTCCCCCCTCTCCCCCCTCTGCCCCCGCCCAGGCTGGAGAAGGCTCAGGAGGAGAACAGGACGGTGGCCGTCGAGAAGCAGAACCTGGAGCAGAAGATGAGAGACGAGATCAGCGGGGCCAAGAAGGAGGCGCACCGTCTCCGGGACCTCCGGCAGGGAGCTGAGTGCGAGCTCAGCCGCCTCAAATACGCCGAGGAGGAGCTGGTGCAGGTATGGACCCTTCCAGAACTCTGGGAAGGTGGAACCCTATGAAGGAAAGAAAGAAACAAATTGGGTCATGAACATGTTTTTCGAGAGCAGAGCCTTTAAAAGCGCATCGTGTTACGATAAGGAAAACAAACGTCCCCTTCCTGACCCCTCCTTCTCTCCCTGAACCCTCCCTGACCCCTGACCCCCTCCTCCCTCAGGTGCGTATGGCTCTGAAGCGGGCTGAGAAAGAGATGCAGTCGGAGTTCTCGGTGCCGGAGGCCCTGCAGATGTGGCTGCAGCTGACCCACGAGGTGGAGGTCCAGTACTACAACACCAAGAAGCACAGCGCCGAGCAACAGCTCACCGTCGCCAAGGACGAGGTCAGATGGGGCGCCTTCTTAGAGACGTTTTGTTCTAAACCATGTTGTGTTATGGACGTTGGTGTGGACTGCATCGGTTAGATGCCTCCTCGAAGTGCGGCTGTTGTATAGTTGGATATTTATCTCCCACACAAATCGAGAGCACAAGGCTTTCTCTTTTTTTCCTCAATTACGTTTTTAATGTGGCTAAATGACTTTTTAATTGTGTTGTTTGTTCTTGATTTGGTAAGGCACAGCCAGACTGACTCATCAGTCTCACTATCAAAAGACAATTAACTTCTAAAAGCACCGAGAACACGTCGTTCTTTTTAGTACGCCTTTCAAACGCCAGGGTTTGTGTGCGGTGCCCGCGAAGCAAGACTCATGTGTGTTTAATGTGCTTCTGTGTTTGTGTGTGTGTGTGTGTGCCACAGGCGGAGAAAATCAAAAAGAAGAGGAGTTCAGTATTTGGAACCCTTCATGTCGCTCACAGCTCCTCTCTGGATGAGGTGGACCACAAGATACTAGAGGCAAAGTATGGAAACACACACACACCAATACAGCACACACACACACACACTCTCACCATACTGTATTGAGCCGACCTCTGTATGTCTTAGTGACTAGACTCCACGTAATTGGCAAGCTGGCTGACAATCTATATGGACCACTGACTGGCACAGAAATAGTTTGTTATACCTCAAGATACATCAGTGTTAGATGAATCCATACATTTTACAAGCCTATTGATTAGTTACCCACAGTCAATAAGAAAATAAACCACCCGAGCATCGATTAAGGACAGTTGAGATGAATGCCACGATTATTGTTAAGACTCTTAAACCAAACCCAGCCTTTCAGCGCACGTACACAAGCCCCGCCCTCGTTATATTTCTTCATTTAGCAGATGCTTTTATCCAGAGCGACTTACAGCAAGTACAGGGACATTCCCCCCTAAGGCAAGTAGGGTGAAGTGCCTTGCCCAAGGACACAATGTCACATCGCCACATCCGGGATTCGAACTCACAACCTTCCGATCATGAGCCTTAATGCCTTAACCCGCTGAGCCAGCTGACTCCCGTTAGGCAGGGCCGTGAGCTGAGCCGTCCGGGCTGACAGCCTGTCCTCGTGTCCTTCCAGGAAGTCTCTGTCGGAGGTGACCGCCTGCCTGCGAGAGCGTCTCCATCGCTGGCAGCAGATCGAGAAGCTGTGCGGCTTCCCCCTGGTGCACAACTCCGGCCTGCCCAGCCTGACCGCCACGCTCTACTCCGACCACAGCTGGGTGGTCATGCCCAGGGTGTCCGTGCCGCCCTACCCCATCGCCGGCGGAGTGGACGACCTGGACGAGGACACTCCCCCAATCATTCCGCAGTTTGCCTGTAAGAAAAAAAAGCTGGAAGGGGTTGAGTCGTGCGCGAGTGTGTGTGTCGCATTCCGTTCTGTTGTGTGTTTGAAGTTGAGACTGTGCATGCGTGTGTTCAAGCCTGATCGATAAAACGGACGAAAATCGATAAGCCGTTCCAGCCCCGCCCACCTTAAGCCCTGTCCGCTTTGCTTTCCCAGCATCCACCATGATGCGGCCCCCCCTGACTCGCAGCAGCAGCCTGTGTCGCTCGCGCCGCAGCCTCCTGGGCTCCCAGCAGTCCTCGCTCATGTCCCCTGACCCCGACCTCCTGTCCATGGCAAGCTCCGGCTTGTCCTATCACCCCGAAGGGGACGAGGACCACCAATACTTCAATGTGGAGAGGAAAGGGTGAGGGGGGGCGGGGCCTGGATTGATAGCGCGTTTAAGGTCGTTAAGTTCTTTGAGTTACGGGGGTTTTAACGGTATCTCCTTTTTTTGTTGCTCCCTCTCACCCCCCGCTCCCCCCTCCGTCTCTTCCTCTTCCCCTTTCTCTGTTTCTCCCTCCCTCCCTCCCTCCCTCCCTCCCTCCCTCCCTCCCTCCCTCCCTCCCTCCCTCCCTCCCTCCCTCCCTCCCTCCCTCCCTCCCTCTCCCTCTCCCTTTCTCTCTGTTTCTCCTCCCTCTCCCTCCCTCCCTCCCTCCCTCCCTCCCTCCCTCCCTCTCTCTCCCTTTCTCTCTGTTTCTCCTCCCTCTCCCTCCCCCTCCCTCTCTCTCTCTCTCTCTCTCTCTCTTTCCTAAAGGGATTGCACACAGGACACCTTCTCAGACACAGACTCTCTCAGCTCCAGCATGGGCTCTCGTAAGCAGCAGTACCCTGGCCCTGGCTCTGCAGGCCCGGAGACCCAGTACCGCAGGATCTCCCGGGAGGAGATGCTGATCTACTCCCAGGACCCCTCCCTGGGCCCGGGGGGCTCCTCCTCCACCTCCTCCTCCTGCCTCAGGGACTCCACCCCCCCACCCTCCACCAACCCCTCCCCCGCCCTGGAGCACCAAGCCCCCTCGCACAAGGGCTCGCCCGACCTCACCCGCACCCTCCTGCCCGAGTCCCAGAGCATGCCGTTTGCCGGTGGCGTCCAGCAAGCGGGGATGGGGGCATACAACGGCATGCTGGAGAAGTCCTACAGCATGGGTCAGCTGCCCGCCGGCATGGTGCCTAGCGTGGGCCGTCACCCCTCCCTTACCTCACTGGACTCGGAGGGCAGGAGTGCGGGCAGAGAGCACAAGCTCCAGAGCACCTCCTCCCAAGACTCGAGCGACAATGGCAGCGAGAAATTCAGACGCTCCTCGTCAAAGATCAAGAGCCTGTTCAAGAAGAAAAAGTGAACTCATTGAGGGAGACGACGTCTCGGATCTTGGAAAGATAAGGAGCGAGGGAGCGCGGGGGGTGGGGGAGTTGGGGGGGGGGGTGGGGTTGGCAGAGAACGAGGGGGAAGTTGGAATTCAGAGGGCGAAGGGAGTTTGCTTTAGCCTTAATAGAAATGGATGGCATCAGAAACCAATTCTTTTCTTTTTACATTTTTTTTTTCTTTCTTTCTTTCTTTCCCACTCCGTTTGTTAATGATGGAATGTAGCCCAGTCTGGGTGTTTTGAACAGCACAGACTGGAAGCCTTACAGGTCGAACGAAAAATGCCTCACACGAAAGCCTTCAAAGGTCGAAGAAAGGTCATCACAAAGTGTCAGGTCCATGTCATGTTGTTTCCCGGACAACAATAATAAGCATGACCTCGTTCTCTGCCTCTTCTCTTGTTTGGAATTTACAAAAAAAATAAACAAAAAAAAAAGACGTGTGCAGGGGTTTAAAGGTGCAATCCGTCAAATAATTTTGCTATTTTAACTAATGACCAATGCCTTTTTAAATGAAAGGCTGGGTTTAAGATTTTGAGACAGCAAGGTGTTCATTTCCCATAGCGGATGACTGGAGAGCCTCATGTAAACACCAGCATAAACTTTCAATAAGGGTCAGATTGAATAAATAAAAACCATTATTTAAAAATCACATTTTACCACAAAGCAGCAGTAGGTTTGATTCGTGTTTCAGAGGATTTTTGATTCTTGATACATCCAAATTATGGATTGCACCCATTTTTTGGGGTGGGGGGGGGGTTTCAATAGTAGGCTTACTCATCTTTAACTCTTCCAGTTTCCCAGAGGCTCCAGAGGCTCATGTACTTGACTAATTTCCTTAGAAGAAAATCCTGCTAACGTTTGTTGCACTATTGCTTTCCTGTTTTGGGGGAAAGGCAGCTGCTTGCGGAGTAAATATTGAATAAAGTTGTAGAGTAAAGAACAATGTATGATGAGAGGCATTGAGCACGCAACAGTGTCAATACAAGAACAATCAATTGATGTGTTTTGAATGTCTCTCTTTATGGATTATTCTAGATATAAATATATATATATATACTTTGTTTTTACAAAAATTATGTTCTTATAGATGTTTTTAAATAGATTTTTATTGGTGGGGGTTCCCTAAGGAGAGACTGTGGTTTTTACTTAAGAGCGACGTAAGAATATGCAGTTTTAACCCGCACCCTTACATGACTTTGTAACCAACACTACCCAATGTGGAGCCATTTTTTCCCTTACTCGTTTCCTTGCTTCCTTTGGCCCTTTCTTAACGGCCTTTCCTCGATTTCTCATGTCCTCTCCCCTTACAATGCCTTGGCATGGTCATATGAAAGGACATGAAGGTCTTGACATCCAGCTTTTTTTTTTTTTTTTTTTTACACCAATGTGCTCTAAAACGTCAAAGACCGGAGGGCGTAAGGAGCCGAGGTTTTTGCCTTTCTTCAGTCCCCCTTGTCCCCTTGCCCCCTTGTCCCCTTGTCCTTTGGCCTCTTCCCTTCTGACGTCATCCCTGGATTCCTCATGTGAAAGTGTTCCTCTCCTCTCCTCCAGACAGAGCGCTCTGTTTCAAGGGCTCTCTATTTTCTCGCCGCCCTCTCTTCGCCATCCCGGCCAGGGGGGCGCTTCACCGCTGAATCCCGACCAGGACGCCCGTGACCCCCCCCCCCCCCCAAAAAAAAAAACAAAAAAAAACGTCACCGGCTGAAACGTCACGGGTGGCGAACTTGTAACGAACGTTGTGGTATGTCCCAGTACAGCACGCAACAAACAGAGAAATAGTTACATATGAGAAGAAAATATGAATGTCTACACGACGTTTGGATTTTTTGAATATTTGTTGTGTGAATATTTGTATACTGTAGATAAATTAATAATAAAAAATTGAGGCATAAATACACTGTCTTGCTTTCGGCGTCTGTACATTTCGTGATAAAAAAAATTGTTTTATCTTTAGTTTATTGGAGAGAATAACATTTTGAACGGGTGGATATTTGACCAATTGCAGCTGTCCAAAACCCAGAGTCTGCATTTATGGTTCACTGCCTGAAGGCTTCGGCTATAACTCCATTTGAATCCACATTTTCTTTAGAGGAGAGTCGAAAAGAAAGGAGTAGAAAAAAAGGGGGGTTTTTGACACGCCATTTGTCATGAGACTAACAGAACAGTGATACACAGAAGAAAGCATGCATGATTGCTTTATCAATATAAAGTGAGTGTGATGAAACTTCGCTTGATGGTTCATCAATTCCGGGACGCGGGATGAGACTGGGGGAAGTCAACTCATGATAAATGCATTGTTTGGGTGACATTGTACACAAAAAAAACAACTGAACCCACGCAAACCAACCATATTGGCTGTTGGGTGCAGATCCGTGGACCGCCACTAGGTGTCAGTCATGTAAAAGGCAATGAAAGGTCTCCATAAAGAATCGTTCAGATAAATTCCCTTCTATTAGACGGTGGTGCACCGTGTTCGTTTGCATGTAAAGAAAAGCCACTAAGAACGCCTTGACATGCACATACACAAAATATGATTAACACCGTCACATGATCGCTGTCTCAGTAGCACACATGGTAGGTTTATCTCTCTGTAGTTCCACCCCGGCCATTGCGGCTCTCCCGACTGGGACGCAAAGTTCAGGCACTAGTCTGGAGGATTGTGGCCCTGGAGGCCAGCCTGCCGGGCTAAATCACCATCAGACGTTTCTAAAGCCTGAAAGATGACCTGCAGACCCCGAAGATGGGAAGATTGGAGCACTGCCTGTTTCTGAGCAAGGTAAAACAACAACAACGACAACAAAAAACATTAAACATTCTTTAATGAGTGCTGCAACCAGAACAATGCGAATTACATTGACGTCTGTCATCCAGCCAATTGCACATGCATTATTATAATTTGGGGGGTAAATATAAGGCATTTTGTATAAACATTGTTTACCGAATGTAAACAGACTGCCCACATTTGGCTATTGTTGTTCCTGTATCCCAATGAAGCAGACCTTCTTCCCTGTGTTGTAGGTTAGTGTAGGTGTGTGCACTGGGAACCTGTGGACCACGCATGCAAATGTGTGTACCTGCAGGTGGGAGGACAACAGAGGTGTATGTAGTGTTTTTAAGAGAGGCGAAAAGAGATTTGGCAGTGCGGATAGAGGAAAAGAGAGTGCGATCTTCGCTCTGTTGCTCCATCTGTGGAGTGCTCTCCCTCTCTCTCTTTCCCTTTCTCTCTCATTTCTCTCTCTCTTGTCCCTCTCTCTCTCTCCCTCCCTCTCTCTCTCTTGCTCTCTCTCCCTCTCTCTCTTGTTTGTCTCTCTCACTCTTGTCTCGCTCTCTCCCTCCCTCTCTCTCTCGCTCTCTCTCCCCCTCTCTCTCTCTCTCTCCCTCTCTCTTGTCTCTCTCGCTCTGTCTTTCGCACACAAACATTTACATTCACACATGCACAACCTTAATGTTTCATTTCGAAGCTGGGAACCATGAATTTCCCCTTTTGACAGAAGAAACATTTGGAGATGCTTAAAGTCTGCGTGTTTTTTAATTTTATTATTCTTGGCAGAATGCAGAGGGCTGCACTGCCGGAGAATGGTCGTCTCAGTCCCAATCCGTTGTAAATAGTGTGGAAGAGCCAAGGCCGATTAGTGAAGTTGTTTATCCACGTGAATCTGGACTATCTCAGCTTTGGCAGGGCCAGGGCAAACAATGTTACGGTACAAGGCAGTGTGCCTCATGACTTGAATAGCCTCGTTGCCGGAAGATTCCAAAAGACTCTTGATGGCGATGATCAGAAAATAACCTCATACTTTTCTTTCTTTTTCTTTTCTGTTTATTGTGTGTTTGAGGTCACTGATTAGATGAGAGTTCACTCAGCTTCTTCTCAGCGCTCGCTTTCTGAAAGCTACATTTGGAGGTTTGTGTGGCCTTCCATGACTCAAATTTGCCGCAAGACCATCTAAGAAGATGCTTCCTATGGTGAAATAACAGTCTGAAAATCACAGCCTGACGCCTGTCTTTCTGACAGGTCTGTAATTTGCAAAACCACAAAAGAATGATGATCTTTTGAATGTCAAGTCTTTTGAATGACAGCTTAATGCCTGTCTTTCAAAATACAGTTGCATTGCGGATACTTTGAATGGACGTTTGTGATGGATGGATGAATTCTCTGATCCCGCCGAGTGTGCAGAAGTCTTCTAGCCGAAGACTCAACCTCCTTGACGCCTCCTTTTTTTGAGAAGGCAAAATCTGATTCGTCCAGGGTCAAAGGTCAAAACACTTCGCACCACCCGTGGAGATGTGTGGAGTCCTATCACACGTCTTCACCCACGACAGCAAAGATCTACAGGGAGGGATGAACGTGAAAACATTTTCATTCCCCCCTGTCTACATCACATACAATTACCTTGATGTCGTCTCCATTAGAGTTCACTTGGGGAGGCAGCGGTGGGGGGGAGATGAGAAGTATCGGTTGTCAGTGAGAACCAGCCGCAGCGAGGGAACTAGCTCGCACCGCGCCGTACCCGCTGATGGTGAGGCGTGCCGGGGTTAAACAAACCTGACACCCCCCCCCTCACTGACTAGAGATCCGATTGGATTAATGAGCACCCTTCTGCTCGCGGGGAACGCTCGGTTTTGTGAGGAAAAAAACCTGATTCGATAAGCGAGCGATCGGAGAGGTGAACCGACAGAGTCAGCAAAGTTTATTCCTTATTTCCACTTCCTTCTTTTCCAAGATGTTGTTTTCATGCTAGGGTAATGTCAGATGACACCATAGACCATGGCCTGCTGTAAAGTAGCGATGGAGGAGTGGTAGAGGGCTGGATATGGGGAGGGGATGTTAAGAATAGATCTGACTGCACTGAGGGCCAAAATGAGCTTGGGGCTTCTTCGCAGAGCGATCTGTTGAAGCATGGTTGAGCCCTTCTCCTTGCAGTATGTCTTTGCACATCTTATTGTCTTCTCGTTCTCTTTCATGGTTCCTTTTATATCTGTCGCTCTCCGCACACTCACCCCCAAACCCCCCTCTCACCCTCTCTCTGTACCAGGGACACAAATGTTCACACACACACTAGCGTTTCTTTCAGACGTGGGGCATTTTTTCCAGCTCGGAGGAAAAAAAGACAGCTCGCCATTCATCACAAGTGCGTAACATATCTCTCACACACACACACACACATACACACACACACACACACACACTCGCAGAGACACCTCCCAGCGCGGCCGTAGATCCACGGGGACACACTGGGGAGGAAGGGGAAGAGGAGGATGCTGGGAGCAGTTCAAAAGAGAACAAGCGAGAAGATGTAAAACTAAACATGACTAAATCAGTGGGAAATCGAGGTCATCCCAAAGTGAGGGCGAACGGGAGGGAAAGATGGAGGGGTTGACTCAGAAGCCAGAGAGAAAAGGAAGGAGAGGCGGGGGAGGCTTTTTTTTTCTCCCCCAATCTAGATCATAAATTCCTTTGCGGTTCACCGGGCCCCCACACCAACCTTCCCTCTCCTCCCTCCATATATTATCATCGCACATAGCTTGCCTTCTCCTCCCTTCCCTCAATCAAATACATTTAATCAAATCTATCTATATGTGTCAAACTCCAACCTTGATCTCTTAAACAAAAGCAGGTGAATTGGATTTGAGTGAATTCCAGAGCTGTGTGCCAATGAATAATACATACGCGTTTCTCTTGAAGTTTTATTAAGTCCCAGGTTTCCTCTGAACTTGCTGCCGTCGACATGCCGAGATGCCCTGGTTCAGGGCGGGAAAAAGGGGACCCCTTATCTCTTCTCTTGGGGCCCACAGGAATATGGCTGGTTTCTACATCTACCATCATTTACACACCCACTCGCTTGTTTGCTAAGGTGTTGATTCGCACATAGATGTTTATCAACACAAGAGGACAAAACAAACCGGTATGTGTATACAAGTACTCACACCCTTTAACGATAACACAACGGCTTGCTGAACACCAACACAACTCCTTTCGATGTCGCCACTGACTTGTCATCTGACGCCAGCGTCTTCTCTGAGAACCGACAGCTGGGATGGAACTCTTCTGGAATATTCAGCGACGGTGTTTTTTTTGGGGGGGAGTGAGTGGAAGTGATAAGGTGATGGGTGGGGATGGGGGGTGGGGAGTGATGGAAGAAGGAGAGGGTTAGGAGCGAGCGAGGGGGGAGGAGAGAAACAGAGTCGTACACATTCCTTCACGTGTCAAGCGACTGCATGTGAGAGAGTAGCAGTGATGGCATCTGCACATCATGTATGTCCTTGAATGTCGGTCCGTCCGTGTGTGTGTGTGTGCAGTTTCATTTTGGCAACGCAATCCGTGTGTCGCTTTGTCACATGCCCAAGAGTGCTTTGTGTTTGCCTCATCCTCTCCCTGCTCTTCTACACAGACACGTGTTCCCAACGCTGGGCTTGGAAAAGGGCACAGTTGTGCAACAGTACACAGTGTGACGCCATGTGTGTGTACAGGAATACACACATATATGAATATGTTATGTTCCCTTATGCCAGTGTGAGTGGGCGTGGACTCAAATGGCCTTTGAAGCTAAATAAGATCTGCATAAAAGTATACTATACATGTGTGCATACAAGTGTACTATACATGTGTGCATAAAAGTATACTGTACATGTGTGCCTACAAGTATACTATACATGTGTGCATGCAAGTATACTATACATGTGTGCATACAAGTATACTGTACATGTGTGCCTACAAGTATACTATACATGTGTGCATACAAGTATACTGTACATGTGTGCCTACAAGTATACTATACATGTGTGCAATGCATTTCAGTGTGTGTGAGCATTTGTGTGTGTATTTCCCAGCAGTCTCCAGTGCTGTCCTCTCCCCTCAGTACTGTAGATGGCACACTTGCACTGTGTAGACCTCCAGTCATTCTCAGCTCCACTGCTGCAGTGTGTGACAACCCTGGCTCCTTCCACCATGCAGAATTAATACTGCTGGCACAGTCCATCTACTGCTTCTGGTACAGGGAAACTGTGTGTGTGTGTGGTGTGTGTGGTGGTGTGTGTGTGTGTGTGGTGTGGTGTGTGAGTGTGTATCCTTTATCTGTTTGTCAACATTACTGTCTGGGCCTGAGATGCATCTCTGTCTGGAATCTGTCTGGGTGTGCATACTTATCTTTGGATTTGTGTGTCTGAGTGTGTGTGTGTGTGTGTGTGTGTGTGAGTGTGTGTGTGTGCGAGAGAAAGCGAGAGAGAGTGTGTAGATGAGTGTATGCACATGCACCTTACTTTTTTTCCTGTGTGTGCGTGTGTGCTTGTGTGTGAGAGATTGAGTGAGTGAGTGATTAAGTGAGTGTGAGTAATGGACAGCGTGTGTGTTGCCTTTCACAGGGCAGGATCACACCTTGACCCCGTCTAAACCGTGAAGCAGAACAGGAACAATGAGGTTGTCAGTGCTAGTGCAGGTAAAAAATATCACCGCCATTAACGTTGTCACATCGCGGGGCTGTTACATGGTCTGTTCATATCCAGCTCATTGGACCTGCAAAAGGAGGAAGAGGGAGAGAAGATAGTGAGAGAGGGGAAGGAAACAGATGAAGGGAGATAGATGGAGAGAGGCAGCGGCGGCAGTAGCAGATAGATGGAAAATGAGAGAGAGAAAAGGAGTAGAAAAGTGAGACAAATAGACTGGAAAACCCTAAGAACAATTACAAGTAGAGAAGAGATGTGGGCAAAGGATGTCTGAGGATGCAGATGAACAGCATCTTATTTCAAGGAGAGAGAAAGCCGTGTGAATGAGAGTGAGACAAAGAGCAAGAGAGAGGAAGAGAGAGAGACAGCCAGAGAGGCAGGGAGAAAAAGAGAGGCAGAGAGCCAAATAGATAGAGAGAGAGAAAGAAAGGCAGAGAGACAGAGCGAGAGAATCCGAGCGAGAGATAGGCAGAAAGAAAGAGAGGCAGAGAGAGAGGGAGACAGCGAGAGAGGGAGGAAGAGAGAGAGGGAGAGGCAGAGAGAGAGGGAGCGAGAAAGAGAGCAGAAAAACAGGATTAAGGCAAAGCAGCTTCATGTTGTCTCCCTTCAAAATCTGTCCTTGGTCAAGCAGCTATGCGAACGTAAACTAGGCCACACAAAAATACACACACACAGGGATACACACACACACACACACACACACACACACACACACACACAGACACACAAGTTTGCATGACACCCAGCATCTCAGCTCAGATAGAGAAAAGGGGGAGAAACTGAAGGCACAACATCAAATCACTCTCTAGTTGGTAGGATGGAATAACCTTGTAGACAGAAGGGACAAGGCTGTTGTCTATAGAGTCCTGACTCAACTAATGCTAAAGATTCTCCAGCTGAACCCTCGACCAACAAGTAGAGGAAAAACAGCATTTTCAGACTACGTCCTCTCATTTAGTCAGGCTGCTAATACATGGATAATAATAAATGGAAATATATCATATATTTATTCTCATGTATTATTTATTTGAGCATAGTCATTCACGACCGCTGGACTGGAGTGTAGCCGTAGCCTAGCGTAATGTCTGTTCCTGGTGGTGGGCCAAAAGATAATGGTGGGTCTCTTGTGTCGGGGTGGATTCATATTCCACTGCATCCTCTCCTCCCTACGTATGAGCTATGACCTAGCATTTTCCCCCAGACGAAAATAACACCCTGTCACCCATTCTAATGACCAGGTTCTGCTCTCTCCCTTTGTCTCTTCCCCCCTTTTTTTGATTGATTGTTTTAATTTCAAAGCTGCAGCTATCTATTTATTTTCTGTTTATTTATTTGGTTGGATGTGCTCCTATCGGTTGCAGGCAGGTCGTGCGGTTGCAATGTCACTGTCGACCATCCAAAATGCAGAATGACTGTAATAATGAACTCTTCCTTTCGCTGTCCCTCGCCCTCACTCATGCACATATCCATTGGACGGTTGTCTTTGACTCTCTCTCTCTCCCTCTCTCCGTCTCCATATCTCTCTATCTCTCTCTCAGTGTCTCCGTCTCACCTTCCCTCTCTCTCTCTCTTTCTCTCTTCGGCAACCTAACTCTTACCTATTATCACAGAACACATTTGTGACCCTGTTTTTTGCTCAAGAGGCCTCCCTTGGCAATTACACATGTACAGTAGCATTTTTAATCACCACAGTCAGGGACAGAACAAGGTTGGACTGCATATTCCTCCATGTTGACCATTTTTCCCCCCGCCATGGTCATTACCTGACCGCAAGGTCCTAGTGTGCCTGTATCCAGTAATGGCCGCGTGTACCTGTCAAGATGTAATTTCTAAGAGAAACCCAGGAGTGTGGCCAAGGTTATAAAACCTACGAACATATATACTGTCAGTCTCCTGGGAAAAGGCCCAGACTAGCAGGGAAAGGAGGTGAATTAGTGCTGGGTAAACTACAATCAAACACAGATGTAATAAAGCCATGGAAGTCACAGTACAGGCGAATGTTCTGTCATTGTCTGCCTATAGCGGCCCCCCGGTTCACTGTTGGGAGAGCAGGGGGCCAAGAGTGTCGTACCTCCGGAGTGGATAGCTCCAACCTAGCTCCAAAAAGAACATTTGTTCAGGTTGCTGCTAGAGGTAATTGTGTGAACTCCTGCATGGTAGGTAGTAGAGAGTGACTCGGTCTAACAGAGAGTGTAGATGAAGTGATGTCATGAGGTTCCTGGTTCGGCTGTGGGAAAGCGGGACACCATGGTTGGTTTTGGTTGTCGCTCCTCTGGGAGTTCCGGTCAGCAGGATGCCAACGTTGGCCGGCCAAACAAATACACAACTGACATTCACTTCTTCAGGAGTCATTTTCAGAGGCAATTTGCGAGAGTTTCAGGTCAAGGGAAATACAAAACGCACAACAGCCAAACCCAAACTTATTTCAAAATGGTACTTCTCTTTTTCAACAACGAGCGGAATGTGCTACATGAAAAAGCTGAGCGAATGACAAATGCGATTAGATGCTTGAATGATGAGGCGATCGATGCTATTGATCTTAAGTAAGTCAGCTCCGTGTACAGTACTTTGTGTCGTTCCAACTAGGTTTTTATCCTTGGCTTGAAACTAGCCGGAGCGCAAGCTTTTTGTCTCTCTGTACTTACATCACTCTCTAAAGCAGAACACATGCCAGTGAACGGACTGAAATAATGCACTCTCTGGTTGCTTTCCAGTCCCGTATCTCTGCTTACGGATTCAGTCTTTCATTGCTGGGCTTGTAGAAACCTTGTGAAAATAAAGTATCTACCCCCTGGGTTAGTATGTTTGAGTTAGCCTCACCAACATGTGTCTGCAGTCTGTTAGGATCTTCTGGAGTGGATCAACAGTCTTGGCAGACAGACAGTGGTGCATACTGGGTACTTTGGCATCTAAGCTCTTCACCCTTTCCATTAATTAGCATTATCTGCTCTCTTCGAACCGATAAGAGACTTAATTGACGCCCTGGCAAATGCAGTTTGTTTGCAACGCTAGCCACTTAAGTATGGAAACCGCAATGGTGCAGTCGTTCTACCCTACACGGTTAAACTTAGATGCATATATTTGCACGCGCTTCTAAGTTACGCAGAAAAAGATACTTTTTTGCTATGAAAACACGATTCTTGCTTCGAGCGCTCTCTCGTCCACAGCTGCTAGACGTCTTCCCTTAGAAACTTCCGGAAACTTCATTTCACGTTGTACCGTCTCGGGTACAAACGCCGTACACCTATTTCAGATTCTCTCGATTTAAAAGGGAGAGATCTCCAGCTTCCTTTGTTCCGTGTGTTCTGACGGTATCTCTTTCCTGGCCACGATCGCACGAGACATGCAGTAGAGAGAGGTCTGCTGAATCTCGGGGGGGGGGGGGGGGGGGGGGGGTGTCAATACCACAAGCTCTAAATCACTTCAATGATGTCACTATTGGAATGGAATGGGATTCCTTAGTGCTTCTGGAGCTAGTTTATGGCTGAACTGGAGGGGAGAGGAGGAGAGCCAAGCTGAAGAGGACATAAAAACAAGCTTGGCCGCAAATACTAATCACAGACTCCTGCTTAGGACAATTACATACACACACAGGGACACAAATACACACACACACACACACAGACACACACCCACACACACAGGGACACACACAGACACACGCAGGGACAAACATACACACACAGGGACACACGTACACACACACAAACACCAGGACGCACATACACACACACAGACACACATGTGAGATAGCCTTCACTCGATCAGTCCCTCACTTCTCTTCTTCTGTCATGCATGCAGGAGGTCTTGGTAGCACCAGCCTGTCTAATTGTCATCGTATTAAAGCCCGTCGACCCACTGAGGATGCGCCAGATACTGTAAATATTCACCCGTGTTTACTGAACGTCAGAGGGCGAGGGGGTGGGGGGGAGGTACCTGATTGATTTTGACCTCCTTTCCAGCAAGGCCGAAATGTGATTTGTTGCCGTATTATAGACATTTTAAAGGGCTACACCCCCTCCCCACCTCCCTCTCCTCCCCATTAGAAATTCTAATTAATGGCCCACAGAAGGCAATGTGGGGTGACTCTGCAGTTTAGATTAATGACCGTTTTAGGAAGTGTGCAGTGTTGTAGCTTCTGAAGGCTGGATCCTGTGGATGGATTCCTCATGGTGAAAAGGGGATGTCGTGGACGGAGCATAATTGCTGGATTTCGGGCTGAGGAGAGGGCCGTGCTTCAGATCCTTGGAGATGTTTGATCAAGCCTGGAATTAATAATCACCACTGTACAGCTCGCTCACGAGGCCGCTGTCCTTTCGAACGAGCGTCAAGATGAGGTCCTTCACCATGTGCGTTGACACACTTACACTTAGTCATTTAGCAGACGCTCTTATCCTGAGTGACTTACACTAAGTACAGGGACATTCCCCCCTGAGGCAAGTAGGGTGAAGTGCCTTGCCCAAGGACACAACGTCATGCAGCCACAGCCGGGAATTGAACTTGCAACCTTCCGATCGTGAGCCCAACGCCTTAACCCGCTGAGCCACCTGACTCCCAACACACTTAGCTGGGAAATCTCATGTTGAACGTGTCTGTCCCTAACTCACTCACTCCTTCGCACCGTTTGTCATGAGTCTCTTAAGTAAATCGCCTGGAGCACGTTACGCCCTAAAATCTGAAACCGCAGAGAAGGGCAAGTCTTCCAGATGAACCAGGACAATCTCCATGGCTTCCCCCCCCCAGTCAGGTGATGTTTTGCTGGGGCAAGAGAGGGGGGAGGAAAGGGGAGAGCACTTCCTAAGTTCCAGCCTGAGAGTCTGCTCTTTGGGTGTAATAAGACACAAACTCTTATACTCTGAAGAGCAGGATGAAAATAGACACGCGCAGACAGGAACCCTTTAATCTTTTTCTCCTCTCCTCTCCTCTCCTTTCCCATTCTTTCCCCTCTTTCGCTGTCATGCGGTTGAGGAATGTCTGGGGGAACGACATCATGGGATTTGAAAACCCATATCTGCTGTGTGTGTGTGTGTGTGTGCTGTCATGCGGTTGAGGAATGTCTGGGGGAAACGACAATCATGGGATTTGAAAACCCATATCTGCTGTGTGTGTGTGTGTGTGTCTGTCTGTCTGGGGGAGAAGTAACCCGTTCCTGCTTGCCTTTTGTGCAGCCGTGGTGTCATCAATTTTGCATGGAGAGTCTATCTGGGAACATATGAGGGAGGCTGAGGGGGGAGATGAGGCAAAGATGCAGTACAGTAGAGTCGGGGAGGCGGGTGGTAATGGTGGCGTTGGTGGTAGAGGTGGGGGGTTGGGGGGGGGGGGTCGGGCCCCATTAAAACAGCCTATTTTTATCCAAACCTGCCCGTCGTTTTCCCCCCTGAAACGAGGGGCTTCTGGGAGCGCCGTCTAGCCCTTCGACGTGTCACAGACGCTGCCGGGAGCGCGGCGAGCTCAGCCGCAGATGCCCGGCGTGCCGCGGCGAAGTCTCCAGGCCGCAGCCCGGGTTTAGTATTCATGAGAGGCCGCTTTCATCCACTGATCCGTGAAGGCGGCGCAAGACAAACCGACACGTGACCGCGAATCCACACCCAGCTTAGCTGAGAGACGACACTATCTCGCCCAACAGGACATGGAGGTGCGCACGTTTACATGGGAAAACGAATTCAACAAGGGTGCGCACAGCTAACTGTGTTATTAAGAAACGCATAATGACGGAGAGCAACCGCGCAGGGGTGTTTTGCAACCGCACACGCCTGCTCCCTCGTACACAAATGTACACACACACACGCACAAACAAACATACACCCGCACACTGACTGCCAAGGGGTGGGTCTATCTCTTATTTAGTTAGTGGGGGACTCATTTGGGCTGATGTAAAATCAAATGTTTCTATGTAGGTATTAAAAAAATTCATTTGAAAACCATTTGCCTGCTGTCCTCTGCAGGATCCATCCAGTGCCCCCCCCCCCCCCCCCCCCCCACACACACACACACACACACACACACACACACACAGCAGGGAGAAGATGTGACGCTGAGATGAGGGAGAACAATAAGTGATATTATTCTGTCTGCTGGCCTCTCCCTCCCTCCCTCCCTCCCTCCCTCCACTCCCTCCCTCCCCTCCCTCCCGAAGGATCATGGTAAATGAATGGCGTCCTTTTGCTTTGTAATAGTTTACACATGATCGAGGGTGATGTCAACACTCTCTGGCCCCGAAAAAAAAACAAGAAGAGAAAGAGTAGGGCTCTGGATTAGTGTGCCAAGCTTGGCCCCTGCTTTATGACCAGCCAGGAAAAATGCCTCTGTTTTTTTTGGCCACAAATTACCTCCCCTCTCCCCTCTCCTCCCACCCACATAAGCCAGGCTGGATTTATAGCCTGGGGCTAACACCTGACACAGGAAATTTACAGAGAGGCCTTAAGACTGTTGAGGAAGGGAGAACAGGAAGGAGCGTGTGAAAGAGAGAGAGAGAGAGAGGGAAAGAGAGAGAGAGCTGGAGGAAAGTTCCTCCGATGAAAGGAGCCTGAGTTTTCTCAGTTGCTGTGCACGACGCTGTTGCATGACGTTGACTTGGTGTCTGAGGTGCGTTTCATGATGTCAAAACAGTTCTCTGTGTTGTTGTACTTTAACGACTGAGGTCAGCCGGAATGGTATGAATTGGCATTGACATTTCAAATGAAACATTTTATGTTTCGTATGAGCTGTGACAACTCAGTCCGTCTCACTGTTAAAGGTTTAGTATTAATAGACTAGTTGTTGGGGTAAAGCCAACACATATATGGAGAGTAGTTCGCTTATAGTAGTTATTTTAAAACAAACCCAAGCTCTTGGCCTGAGTGAGCGTATAAGAGTCTTTCCACTCCAATCATATGATGCACAGTGTGCTATGCAGAGAAATGAAGGACCCTTAACAGCCTACAAATAACCTCGCCCCCCTCCAGACATACAACATACACACACACACGCACACACAGGCACACACACACACGATGGTGATGATCCCTCTTGGGGCCTACTGCTGCCTCTCACCGTTAAGGAAAGACATACTCTGCTCCGGTGGTTTTTGGCCTTCCTCTTTGTCTCTAACTAAGCCCCACACAGAGTCCTTCTCCTCTGGGCTTCCTAACAGGCTTCCCTCCCCTTTCCTCCCTCCCCCTTCCGCTCCCTGCCTCCCTCCACCTCCCCCCAGGTCTGACGTTATCATCTTCTGCATTCTCCATCCTGCCTCTACTGTGCCTTTCTTCTTCCCTTGCCCCCCTCCCCCCCCACACACACACACACACACACACTTTCTACACCTGCTTGACGCTCAATCCCATTGCCTTCTCTCTCCTTCTTCTCCCTCCTTCACACACCCGAACACGAAACCTCAACAGAACAGCATGTACACCCCAGATGTGAGGTTGCACGCTAGCGATCGGAAAAAGAGGCTAAAATCTGAGGCAGACTCGAAGTGATTCTTTCTATCGTTATGTCTAAATCGCTCGTCCTCTCCTGTTTAAATTATACGCTGTGCTGATTATCGGAAGATTCTGGAGTAGAATGGTAAACCAAAGCCTCCGGAAGATTCTCCTTAGAGTGTGGAGAATGCTTAGGTACTGGAGATGAAACAACTTGCAACCCTGCACAGGTCCAAATGCACTGCTGTAGGCTGTACTCCTCTGAAATAAACAAAAAAAAACAACCCCCCCCCCACACAACACACACAACACACACACACACACACAAACACACACAAACAGACAGATAAGCCTTTATCCCGGACAACAGTCCAGTGTCATTTTTTGTCGTTCAGCCAGCGGCTCCCGCCTATTGGGAGTGACGGGGTGGACTGCAGAGCTACAGATGGACTGCTGCTGTAGCATGAAATAGACCCAGGGAGAGAGAGGGAGGGAGGCAGGGTGGGGAGGAAGGAAGGGAGGCAGGGTGGGAGGGAGGGAAGGGAGGGAGGGTGGGAGGACTGCGCTCGTAAAGCCTTAGTGTGTTGGTGTTGTATCCCGCGCTCTCGTAGAATAAGAGAACAAGGACTTGACTCTCATGTCTAAAATGTTCAGACGGAAGAAGCGATTGAGACCAAGGCGGCTAAGGCTGCGATTGTTAGTCAGACTGAGTGCCGAGGTTGAGGTGGAGCGAGGGAAAGAGAGGTGAAATTCAACAGGCAAAATATGCAAAGGGGAATCTTTTGCAAAGTATTAAAGTACACCTGGTAACTTCCTTCAAAGCACTTATCCGTAATGTTTTTCTGGGAGGGCAGTGTTGAATCTTAAACACAGTTCCTATTTAAATACCCAATCAGGGGCCCCTATTTCTCCCTACTTCCTGTCTGTCTTTCTCACTTCTTCAGGTGGTCGTGATTGACGAGGCCTCTGTCATTAGGCCTAGATTGGAAAGGAGGGCTGTTTTGAGGAGATGTAGATCGTTTGAATATATATATAAAGAAAAGATGTTGGCTCCGATTAATTTCGCCAGACCTTTTGCTAAAGGTAAGTATTAAAGATAAGTGGCTTATCCTGATTGCATTTTAATAACCGAGAGGTATCATAATTAAATTCCCATCAATCTCCCATCCTCTTCACTAACGAAAGTCTAAATCATTATGCAAATTAATAAGTGGTATTCTCCATTTAAATTTGGGTTTAACCAATGCACGGCCGATGAATACGTTCTAGAGGCGTAGCAGTAGTAGAACTCAGGTTATGTTGACGCTCACTGTGGTTTGTGTACCAAAAATTCATCTGTAGGCATTGAAAAAACTTACATTGTGATATTGGGCGAACGAAAATCAAATATAAAATAATCACACAGTAAACACACTTTGCCAAATGTAAAAACCCAAACCATGCCTGTCGACAACAGACCCCCCCCCCCCCCCCCCCCCCCCCCCCCCCCCCCCAAGTTAGGACGAGGCTTGAGAACGGGCAGAAAATTATCCAAACTGGGAATGAGGTGATGATGGAACAGAGCGTGTTAAAAATAGCAAGGGGGACGGAATATCAATATGAGATATGAACACCGCTGGCTTCCTCATGAACAGCAGAGCGCCGGTGGCAGGAATCGTTCAATAACCATCGATTAGAGACGCTGCTACGGCAGATGAGTCGACACGCGGCGAGAACCCTCCCTCGCCCTCTCTGTCTCTCCCCCCCCCTCACCCTTGCATCCCCGGCGCGTAAATTATTTTTGCCTAAAAGGCAATTTATTTGGGAGATGAAAACAGCCGGTGGTTAATCCACCGCAGAGCAAGAAGCTTGTCTTACTCCATTGTTTTGTTTGTTTTGTTTACGTATCCACAGTAAATTCAGTGAATTCCACGGTTTGTGCGCCTCCGCAAATTGTTTCATTTCCCCCCCTCAGCTGAAGAGTGTGCGGCCATAACTAATGTGTGAAGGTGCTTTTCTGGAAACATCTTCAGCCAGCAACGGGCTGTGACAGCATTCCTGCTGGACAGATACTATGTGGTGGGGAACTGTGGTTTCCTCTCTGTCTGTATATCTGTCTCCATATCCCCCCCCCCTCCCCCCCGCCCTCCCCATACTCCCACAGTGCACTCACCCTCGCCCAAACCGATCCAAAGCTGTTCATCGGACCAGAAATCCTAGTTCCACAACCAGAGGGCGTGACTGGGGGGAAAAACGTGTAATTGTTTTGTGACTTAAGCCCCATTACTGGAGAAACCATAAAATGCAATCACACACGCGCCCCAAATCAATACCCAGCCTCCACCTCTCCATCAACACGCTTGCAGAGCATGGCCGCAGTGAGAGGAAGGAGCAGCCGTGTGGACTTGACCATCGCGGTGATGGCGGCCCCTTGAACGACCGATCGGGCTCTCGGATCACAATTAGTTACTTTAGGATGTGACCTGAGTGTGTGGTGGGGGTCACATAGCTCAGCGGGTTAAGGCGTTGGCCTCATGATCGGAAGGTTGTGAGATCGAACCCCGGCTGTGGCTATGTGATGTTGTGTCCTTGGGCAAGGCACTTCACCCTACTGGCCTCAAGGAGGATGTCCCTGTACTTACTGTAAGTCGCTTTGGATAAAAGCGTCTGCTAAATGAATACATGTAAATGTAAAATGTGTGTGTGTGTCTGGCATACATGAGCTATACTGTCAGTTGGAAGTAGCTTCTTACAGACTACTGGGTTAATCCACTTAACAGCAGTCCTGCTGATTTTGGTGTCTATTACCAGACACCCCCATTCATCCCTGTGTGTGTGTGTGTGTGTGTGTGTGTGTGTGTGTGGTGTGTGTTATACCATGCACTGATGAAGGGAATTGTAGGGGGAAATCTGTGCATTTTTAAGGTTAGATCAATGTCAACACAACTCTTGTTGCATCTTTCTCATTCCCTGCACATGCTAACACGCACACACACACACACACACACAGACACACACACACACACACACACAGCAGTGTAAGAGGCTCTCTAATCCCCTCAGGCCAAATAAGAAAGGGAGAATCTAAACAGAGGAGTGAGGGACCCTCGGTGGATGTAAATAGCAGAGCGCTGCGACTAGAACCAGGGAAGAGAGAGAACAGCGGGGGGGGGGGGGGGGGGGGGGGCATCATGGCGGAGATAGAATTTAATTTCTCCTTTGATTATGGGTGGATGTGTGGATCTGTCACTGCTGGCTTAACTCCTGAGCTGCCTACTATAACACAGCGCTCCCATCCAGCCCGGCCGGAGCTCCCTGCTCAGAACAGGGGGAAGCCGCCTGCACAAAGACAGGGTGGACGTTTACACGCACACCCGTTATACACGCGTTCCCCGCTTTCCCACATAGCTTGTCCTTGTCCGCGAGTTGAGACACTCACACTGCTACTACACAATGTTGTTGTTGTTGTTGTTGTTGTGGTATTCCAAAGTGGAAGATCAACTCAACTCAAGACAGCATGTATTCCTTTCTGTTCTCTAGCTCTGAATGCCATCTGTTAGTTTAATTGATCAAAAGCCAAGGAATGTTCCTCGACATTGTTTTGAGGGAACCCAGGGAGCGTTTTCCCCACTTTCTACCTCGCCTTTGTCGTCCTCAACGCGATTCTCTTGTCTCCTGCTCTTTCTTCTCTCTTTTCATTGGCATCCCCCCCCCCCTCCCTTTTCCGGAACCTTCCAGCCCTCTCCATCTCCACACCTACACACTACTCCTTAACGTCTGAGCTATATCCTCCCCACCCCACCCCCAGGCATTAACTACTGAGGGGATATGCGATCACACCGTAGTCGAAAAGTTTCTCATCTGTGAAGTTCTCAGAGAGAAGGAAAGAGGCAGTGAGATAAAACAAAGAGCAAAGCGCTGTTTTGGGGGGAAGGGGGGGGGGAGGAGGAAAGGAATCTCAGAATTGGGCTTTGACGGCTCATCGCCTCCCTGGTCTTTTACTTGGAGCGTGGAACGTATAAACTCAGGGCGCCCTGCTGGCCAATCAGAAATGTCAATACCAGGTCCCGATGCAGCACATGAAGGGAGGGAACTCGGGGTGGAGCTTTTGTCTGGCCAGCAGGGACTGTACAGACAAGGCTGGGATCTTTTAGTGTTAAGTGGATAGTAGAGGGCCAACCCACTGAGTTGATTCAATGGAAGAATGACCAGGGGCGCTGGTCTGGGGAAATACAACACACTTCCAGATGGGGGGGGCGGGGTTGCATTTTGTATCCATTTAGACAGTGGATGGGGGGTACACTTTGTATTTCGGACATGAAAACAAATACTAGTTCTGGTCGGCACACATGTAGACTTTCCAAATAGTTTTTAAGGTCACATTTCCAAGGCTTGTGAGACATGAAATATGGCCGACATCTTTCTCAGATAAGCAAAAAAAACTAGAAAAAAACATTGAGCAATACCGTAGAAAACCACAGCACCAATAGAAGAGTCAAGGACTTATGCAAGAAAGGAAGATAAGGTTGTGCAGGTATTGGCAGGAAACAGAACGGAAAAGCCTATAGTGGAGAGACAGAGACCCTCTGAGATCAATAGAGTGTGTACTTGTGTCTCTGTGTGTGTCTGTGTGTGTCTGTGTGTGTGTGCCAGACACAGAAAGGAAGAAAGAGAGAGGGGAACCAGAGATAGAAAATGCAATCAGTGTGCGGATGAGGTTTCTCCGGAGCTGAGGATTTGGGTCATTTGGAAGAATATGGCTGATTCAGCAACACCGCCACTACTGCTGCTGCGCTGAACTTAATCTACTGGATAGTCCTGCAGGCAGAGAGAGAGAGGGAGGGAGAGAGGGAGGGAGCGAAGAAGAGAGGGAGGACGAAGAGAGGAAAGGGGTAGAGGGACGAGAGAGTGGGAAAGAAGAGGGAGGGGCAAGGGAGGGAGATGAATTTAAAGGGAACCCGTGAGAGATGGAGAACAACAGATGCATGGAGCGCCGGCGAGAGGGAGAGAGAGATGAGGAGAGACGGGGCGAAAGCCAGCAAGCCAGAGAGAGATATATATCAGCGGAGACGGCGCGAGATGAGGAAGAGAGAGAGAGAGAGCCAAGACGTTGAGAGAGCAGGAGTGAACGTGAGGGCACGATGGAGCGAGAGTCTCTCTCTCTTTCTCTCTCTCTTTCTGCAAGCCTGCAGGAGTAGCTTCAGCCTTAGTCTCTCCATCAGATAAAAGAGGAGAAGGATTGAAAAGTCTGCTCCCCCTCCACCCCCTCCACCCCCTGCTCCCACCATACTATCCTCTCCTGCAACCCAGTGAGCCCTTACCCCTTCCCCTTTTGGGGAAATTGCACAGTAATTTCTATTCTGACATTATAACCTCCTCCTCCCTTTTTTCCCTCACTTTTCTCTCTGTAGTCTTGTGCTTGAGTCTCATTTCACACATGTGAAGACTAATTATTTTTTATTTCAATTCCGGCAGGAAGATGTGGGGGGGAGGGCGGGGGGGTAGTAGAGAGCTCATCTCGAAAAACCCACAGGAAACTAATGTTTTATTCAACCTTATGTGCATATTCATGACGAAATACAATATTTTTGGTGAAACATTTCAATTTAGGGTTGAAATTGAGCCTCCGACAGAAAATTGTGTAATAGATTATTTTCTAATCCGCAAATGTGTAGATTAAAAAAAGGTATTTTAAAGGGAAGATACGGCACGTTTCCCCTTTCTTACCACCTGTTATATTGCCTCCTCACCATTAGATGGCAGTCATGCAATGCAGTGGTGCTATGAATTGCATCCCGTTAAATGTCATATGACCCTGATGCTTGTAAGTAATGCAGCAGAAAGATGAGCTCCACAACCTATTGTTCCTGTTTATAAAAGAGGAGGATGTGGAGAGGAATGCAGACCAAACAAACCACTCAGTAAGAAAAAAAAAAAAAAACATCTCTAGCGTCTTACAGCTTTAAGGTTAGCTGGTAAGGCCTGCCCTGCTAGCTCAGCCACATGGGCCAGCATGTAATCAACTGTATTGACGATGGCACACACACACACACACACACACACACACACACACATACACACACATACATGAGAGCCCAGTCGATACTTGTTTGTCTCTTGCCATGATTGTATTTAAACGTTTTTCCTCTTGAACACACACTGCTGTTCTCTTACTTTCCCACTCTCTCTATCCAACTTTCAGTCTCCCCTCCCCTCCTCCTCTCCTGCTCATCTCCATGATGTCGCTCCCTTTATCTTCAATCCTCCAACAGAGATGATCCTCAGATAGACAAAAAGACTTTCCTTTGTTTAAACGAGCCCCTGGTGTGGCACTTTTCAAGGCCCCGCCTCTTGGATCGTTAGATCCTCCGAGGAACTGGAACGGTGGCAGAACAGTGACGGGGGACGGAAATGTAGCACCTTTTCAAATCTCCTCGTTTCTCTAAGGCAACACCGCTTGAATTTCGGTTCTCCATCAAAGTGCTGTTGACCTTTTGTGGAGAGCCAGGGGGTTGATGGAGTTCTTTGTGGCCATGGGCCCCATCGCTGGGTTTTTTTCTTGCCCTGCTGCTGCGGCTACATCAACCCCAGCGTTGAGGCCACAGCTAGCTGTTAGCTGTGCCTGGAAAATCACTTCCTGCTCTCTCTCTCCAAACTTTTCACAGGTCAATAATTAGGACTGGCTGTGAAGCTCTGTGTGATTCCCAGGTATTTTTTCTCCCACAGAAAAACCACAGTTAAACCCACAGTGTAATATCTGCTGCAAGGTGCCAACTTCCCCCGGAACCGCCAGCAAATCGACCACAAAACTGTTTCCATTACTCCGGCGGTTGCGGACAGACGTCTCCTTGAGCTTGTCCTGCCCCCGTCTCCCCTCTTTGTCCTCACCCAGATGGGACGCATCGAAGATCCCTGCAACGGAACCATCTGGTTACGGAGGGTGTTCCGTCCATCCAGCGAGGAGTTCCCCTGTTGAGCTCATATCCAACCGCATTCAGAGCTACGAGGAGTTTTGCAGGCTTTGTCATAGCCAGCCAACGCTATTGATCCCCCCCACCTCAAGGTGCCTCTATGACAGCTGATTATCCGCATTCCAACAGGATATAAACATTCCTAGATTGGATTTTCTATATTGATGGTTTCAAGATAAAGTTAAACTATCGGCTGCTCCGGGCCAAGGCTCTCTAGAAATGGATCGTAACAATGCTGGCATTGAAGGCCACATGATGGGTGAGTTGGTTCGATTAGAAACACAAAACGGTGACTGTGGCAAAAATGAAAGACAGGTGAAACTACAGCGGTTGCATCACCCTTAGGTCACAGACAAAGCGCTCACGAGCAGTTTCCACAGCACACACACACGCAAACACACTGAGTCTCTTAGAATTGTGTATGTTACGTGTGTGTGTGTGTTTGTATTTACATGTGCTTACGGGGACTTTCCATGTACCTCCCCTCCCTCATATCGCCCCCTACTAGTCATTGAGTGTCTGGGTCTGGGATTTGTTGTCCGTACAGAACCAACAGCGTTTTGTTGTTTGAGGGAGAAAAAAAATAATAAAAAAAATATATATATAGAGAGAGAGTGAGAGACAGAGAGAGAGAGAGAGAGGCAGCATCTAAAAAGAGAAAGGGGCTACTCCCTGTGGTAAACGGTTCGTAGGTGCTAACTTTACGGATGACTCACTGCAGCATTTCGTTGTTGTAAAACATTGTGTTTACGATACATTAAACGTTGATGTTTCTCTGGCACACCATTCTTAGCTGGTGCCAGTGCTGGTGCACGTGTGCAGCATGGTAATGCCTCCCCGGGTTTCATGGTGCGGATTCTGTCGTTCCACCCCGGATTGCAGATCGCAGAACTCTCTCTCGTCTAGCCTCCTATCTCTAGCCATCCCCACCTCTATCACCTCCGCCTCCTCTCTCTTCCTCCAAACCAGAGGGTTTCAGATCACTGTCCTTGTGTGTCATCCGGTGTGTGTGTGTGTGTGAATGCATAGATGCACCAGTTAATTGTGAGCTTGTGAAGCGCGGTTGCGCGAACCGTGCAAAAACACAAAAAACACATTGTTCAAAGTCACTCAAGGAACATAAATGTATTGTGACACTGCTTCCACAGACACTTTAAACGTCTTTATTGTTTTATTCACTTGGTGCTCGCCTCTGGCCTAGTCCTTCGAGAGGAAATTAAATCATTATCTGAGTCTGGGGTCCAAACTCATTTTTGTCAACTTCAGTTGGTCTAGTCGGTAGACTTAAATGATTGGTTATTCCTCTACCAGGGGCGATAACTGTCCTTTAGTTCCCACAATGTGACCCACTAGTACGTTTTATTATGTTCTATGCTTACTAGTTAGAATACACACACACACACACACAACCACACAGACATGCACACTCACAGACACACCCACATACCCACACACTCCAGGCCCGAAGCATTTCATGTCACGCCACCCAATTTCCGTCGTTTTCTGTGGCCCATTGTCTCCTTCACTCTCCCTTCATCCGTCTTTCCCTCTGTCCCTCTTTGTCTCCCGTTCCTCCCCCAACCTGGAGCAGGCTGGCTAGTTCAAACACACAATCAGCGAAGGGGGGACACGCATCGACCGACCGTATGACCCAACTCTGACTAAACAAACGCATTCTGGAAGAAGCAGGGGCATCGTGAACAGGTGGTCCTGTCTCGAACTAAAAGCCATCCTGCATCGGAGCCTTGCGTCCGTATTTTGCGTGTTGGAGAAACGGTTAGGGTTGATGAAGAGATGTTGCTTACTAAAGTCGATTTCAATGGGATTACAGCTGAAGTTGTCCTCGGACAACCTCATTACCAATCGCTGCAAAGAGTACGCGGTGGAAAAAGCGATTTACGGTTTTGCTGTGCTTATGTAAAAAAACAAAAAGACATAATGGAGAAAAGAAATCACAGGCCAGCCAAGCGAGAAGAAGAGAGAACTCGTACAGAAACATTCTTGCACTTATCCGTCCCAAATGATATAATGCTGGGAAGCTAGAAGACCGAAGTATTAATTCCAGTCGTGGCAAACAAAGAAATCCCTTTGCTAATCGCACCAGGAGATGCAACCAGGTAAACGGTTCTGTGTAAATTATCATCAGATTAATTCCTGGTTCATGTTATCTTCAGGTCCAAGTGAAAGAAAGTTTTCTGGAGTACCTTGAAATCTTCAAACTCCTCCAGACTTCTTCAGAAGAACTTTCAGGTGAGCGTCTATAGAAGGGACTGTGATTGTCTCTGGCACAATAAGATAGTGGTGGGGTTTTGATGATGGGTGTGACAATACTGCAATGTGTAGATATGCTTCTGGAAGTTTCTGACCAGTGGGAAGTCACATGTAGTGACTGAAGCCCTCTTACAAATTTGCGATGGGATTAGCACGCATTAGCAAGGTTGCATGCCAGTCAGACCAAATCCAGGGGTTTTTATCTATCCATTTGCATTTGGAGGGAGAGAAAATAAACATACTAAAAAAAACATTCCTTCAGCTTCTCTTTCGCTGTCTGATGGCGTTGGCCTATTTAGGTGACGTTTTGCTTTGAACATTAAGATGAAGGAGATATTTAGGCCCAACAACACAGCAAAGGCTTAAGACACCTCAGCACGGTGCCTTACCTCCCTTCAAAATAAACCTTGGGGATTTGTGGGACTAATAATTCTCGGTGTATGATAACACAATGAAACACTTCATGCAGCCCACTATTAATCTTTGTTCTAGTGTTTTGGTTGACTTTTGGTGTTCATAGACAAATATTTATATTAGAAATACATCAAATAATAGCCCTCCAATCAACTTTAGCAATGTGTTTAACGATTCCTTTTTAGGAATGATTCATATCCTGTTTTGTTCCAGAACATGCATGTCTGTCATACGCATATTATAGTAACACAGTAGGATTCCCCATCAATCAAATAAAAGGTCTGTTGTATGGAGGCAATAAAGAATATAGCTGGGGGGTAAATGGAAGTGGATGCCTTAACAAGCTAGTTATCTGAAGTTTATACCCCTTAAGGAACTACACAGATGGGATTAATAGAAGACAAGAACACTATTTTGACTATTGGAGTGGAGTTGGCAGGCATAGAGAAATATGGTGAATCGATACCTGAGCTTAGCATGACGATAAGCTTTACTGAAAAATAACAGCATGGTTACCTTGAAGATACCATACCATTACCATACCGTTTACCTCCACACTGGTAAGAAATGTCATTATTTGACTTGCAAATTCTCCAGATTGCTATCAGAAGCGTGACAACAACAGAGACCGTATGACAGGGTGATGGCGTTTAGGCAGATAACTGTAGCATCAGGGCAGGGAAGCGTTCCCAAAGTGATCGGTAGCTGTGGTTTGGGGGGTCTGCCATCCAAACAGATCCGGTTCAGTTGTGCACCTTAAGCCTAGTTTATGCTTCCGCGATGCGTCGCCCGCCGCATGCGCCGCTCCTCCCGCACTGCCCCTCCGCGCACCTCCAAAAAATCCTGACTCCGCGTTGCGTTGTCGGCGGCACAAGCGCTGTGATTGGTCCGCTCAGAACGTCATTTCCGGCAGCTGCTTTTTCTGTTTTGGTCTTTCGTTCTACCGCGCCATTTTTAAAGTTCTTCTGGACCGGTAAAATCGATGGACCAAGAAGACGAGCGATTAATCGAGGAGGTCAGAAAATATGACCATCTATAAAACTCCTCTATGAAAGATTACAAAGACTACCAAATGAGTACGAACTCATGGAGGGAGATTGGGGCTGGAGGTCGCCGAGTGCATGAGTAGCAATATCAGAAGCCGAGTGCTACATCATCAGTCATGTGCGTGCTTAAATGTGTTAATTATTTAATACAGAAGAATAAAACACACAAGTTTGTTTTCAAAGAGTTGTTTTGATATTTATTTTCAGAACAACACAGTTTGCACACCATGTATAGTTCACAGTTAACCGATGAGCTCCCACTCCAAAAACAGCAGCTCCTGCTCGGTCTCCATTGCTTGCAGTTGTTTATTGTTGGTACCATAGACATTATAAAGTTAAATGTTATAAATAAATTATAAAGTTAAATGTCGATGGTTGGTACCATATGGCATAGACATTATAAAGGAAATGACCGGAAGAAAGAGCAAGGATTGAAACCACACAGCCACACACCCCTGGCGGCATTCCAGTGAATTGCAGAGTAAACGCGGACCCTCGACGCGGAACTTCGAATGCTCAACAACCGCGCCACGTCCCCGGCGTAGGGAGTGACGCGGGAGCATAAACTAGGCTTTAGCCTCAACCTGCTGCATTTGATGCTAACACCCCCCCCCCATCCTCCTTTAAGCTTTCTTCCTCATTTCCCTGTTACTTTTCCTCCCCCTGTTTCTCCAGCACACACATGCCCTTGGAGCTTAATTTGCGATAGAAGACTACTTAATTTGAATGTCTTTGATGTAGCGTGGCTGCGCTCAAATCGAGTATCTGATCCCAATCCCCTGGACATCCCTCCATCCCTCCATCCCTCCATCCCCTCCCCTCCACCACGCCAACCCAACCCTCCATTTATTTCATTTGCAATTTTAACGAGTATGCTTACGTGCCCCATCATCCAGGTAATTTATGGAGATGGGGTGGCAGGCTGGGGCCCCCTGTGGCCCCGGAGAGAACCTTGACACATGGGTAAACTTGTCTTTAGACTGCCAGGGCTTAAATGGGAGTGCTGACAAGGACAAGTGTCAGGGTAGTTGTGGAGCAAGGAGCTATGGGAACTGGTTGTTAAGAGGAGCCTTAATATGTGATATTACTTGTTGAAGATAAACGTAACAGGACAGAGTTTCACATTTCGACCATAATTCTCGACGATAAGTGTATAGTACGGGGGTAAACAATCCCATTGAAGCTAGCAATTTATTTATCTTGTCAATGAGGCGATGGTGCAACCTGCAAGTTTCCAAGAAAGTGGTGACCCCAGAGGAAAAACACTGTTCTCGTCGCCTTAAAATGAGACAGACAAATATCTACCTTGGATCACCAGTAAAGATGAATACAGCTCTTATGCTGTTCTTCAAGGAAGCATTTTCCTCCAGTTCAAACGTCTCACATCGAGTGCCTCTACAAGGTTCATCTTTCTCTAAAGTCATCAAATTATATCTTCTGAGGAAGAAAAAACCCAATGTCATGTCACTCTCTTTGATGAAGAGCAGGTCGGCATCAACAATGTTGACATTCAATGTCAAATGAAGTCTCTCATCACGAGTGCTTCTTTGGTGTTGCAACTGTATCCTGAGGTTCTTAAAAAGGAAACTTGTCCTCCAAAAAAAGTATAAAATTGGAGCTTCGTATCAAAGCCAGTGAACTAGCTCTAGTCACCTTTGTAAACGCTCTGAGCTCCAAGACTCTTATCTACGCTCATGCTAACTCAGAAACCCACCTGTTCAATGGCTGTGCGTTTTCTCTCTCTCCCGTGAGTTAATTGTTTGCCTTGGTTGTCATTTTCTCTTTTCCACAGGTTCACACCTCGTAAAGGGCCCACTAAGAGGCTCTCTATTCTTTATAAAGGGGATTTTAAAGTTGAGTTTTGATGTTGTCTGGGTTTAATTAGTCTGTTTACCTCTAAGGACCGGGTGGAGGTTGTGGCGAGCCTGGTGCGTCTTTCACAGACAGCCTCCCTTTGATGATACAGTGAAGGACGCCTTTCACTAATTACACGGGTGGTCATCCAGCTTGCTTCCTTCTTTTTGCTGTTGTTACCGTCTACTCTTTACACTCAGGTGACTTCTGCTGTCCCCCCCACGCCTCCTCCGTACTAAGACATCTGAAGGTGCCATTTGCGTGTGAATTAGCATGTATATCGATCGCTGTTTGAGTGCGGTGCTCCCTTCTCCCTCTCTCTCTCTCTCTCTCTCTCTTTGTCCACAGTGCTGTACGTCCCCCCACCCTTCAGCATCTCTCTATCTGCACTCTCTGGTCCAGCTGCCACACTCCCTCTCTAAAACCTCTTCGAAAACCTTTGAAAAGATAAACCTTTCCTCTTATCCCCCTCCCCTCTCCCCCCTTACTTCTAAGTGTGTGCGTGTTGTCAGCGTAAAGCGCAATTTAGCCCATGCTAATGTGCGAGTGTGTAGGTCAGTGTGTTTCAGGATATGGGCGGGATGGCCTGTATGTATGCAGGGCTGAAGAGCAGGTGACTGATGTGAAAGCTAACGCTTGATGTAAAATCCATGAACGTGAACGCATGAACAAACATCTTATAATCTGATGAATTAGTCAGGGATTTATTAGGGTCAATGGCAAAGTCTTCCATAGGGGGAAAAGAAAGGGAGGAAGACAGAGAGAGAAATGAATGAAAGAGGGATAGAGAGAGGACGATCAGTTGGAACCGAGGGAGAAGAAAATCTAAAGAAAGACAAGGTATAGATGTGGTAGGCTGGATGTTGGCACCAGGGACCAACAACCAGTCATTCACTAACATGTTGGCTGTGGTATCTTCACCCTTTGTATTTTACTGGACAGAAAATATATACCGTATGGGTGTTGAAGAACTTACTTTGGTCTTGAGGAGATGATTATGTGCCACTGTCTGCTTGGTCTAAGAGGGACCAGAATGATTGCAGGGCACAGGCTACATCTGCAAACCACGGCACCCCACTGTGCTAAATACTAGTTAACTCACAATGCATCCTGGGAGGTTGTTTGACACCCAGGAAGTGGGTGGAACGAAAATGATACAATCCGATTGGAAAAGCTGAGAGAGAGAGAGAGAGAGATGGCCAAAAACAAATGAGTGAGACGAGCAAGTTAAATGTTAGACTGTGTAAGAAAAAAACAACATTTTAATCAAACTTTGGAAGGTATTTCGTAACTTCAGACACTGGCATCACACATATAGCCTTCATATTTAAACCATAAAAAATGCAACAAAAGGCGATGTGAGCCAAAGTTTCACCTTTCTGTATGTCGATGAAGCATGCCCCATAGCACAGATCCAGCTATACTGTTGATCATCTTATTTTTGGTTTCCCTCATTGATTTTTTCTCTCCTCGTTCTTTCCTTTTCCGACACATACACACAGCAGAGCATCACCAGAGGCGTGTGGGTCTGAAGTACAAAGCACGGGGCTTTGAAAAACTCGTCGGAAGATGCCGGAAGATGGTTTGAGTGGAAACAGAGGTCGCTGACCTGCATGATAAGACACATACCTGAAGAACCTGTCTGACGCACGTTCCCAACAAGGTTGCATGGATATGTGTGTGGAACGTATGCCTCAATACATCTCCCCTCGATCAATGAGGACTGGGGAGCAAAGTTGTTTTCAAGGAGTCAACCTTTTCCGACAACAAAAGTTGAACAAGTTAATGAGTATTAAATGATTAAGGTCTCCCCCCCCCAAAAAAAGTGCCAAGTGATATTAGATATCAGCTGCTATCCTAGAAATGAATTTCCTTGTGGAAACTGTTTTTTTGTTGTTGTTTTCTTTTTTACCTCCGACCAATGGGAAGAGGTATGAGTGGGAGGGAATAAAATGAACGCCTTGATCAATATTTCCAAGGAGGAAAGAGGAAGGGAGGGAAAGACTAAAGGAAATGAGAAGAAAAAGAATGGCGGCGAAAAAAACAAAAAGTGTCCTGCATAAAAAAAATAAAAACATGCCAGTGCAGATCGTGGAATGTGCATTTACATAACCTGGAACAGACAGTGGCGTGTGAGTGGGTAAGGGGGGGGATTAAGTAATTATCCTTTCAAGACTAATTTGAGGTGCTGTTTGAAATTAACCTATGCAAATGAAGGGGCTGCATCACGTTGAGGTCCACGGTGGTTTAGTACAGCGTACGGACTCCGTTCTTTTTTTTCTCTTCGCTTCCCATCTGTGATGTTTCCCGCTGTCATTAATCCGCTGAGAGAGAAAAGACACGCCCGCTTTCTGTACGTTACAGTGCCCCCGCAAGGATCCAAATATGACCTGTTGCCAACTCAATTCTTTGCTTGATTGGTCGGCAGAGCAGACATCTGCAGGCTGTTCTTTTATGTTGCTTTAGAGTCTGTTTTTGACCCCTGAGCAGTTTCTGCAAGATATTTATTAATTTTCTTTACACGCTTGTGTGTCAAAGAGATAGCTTGGTTGCTGCAAGATTGCCTATTTTCCCGAGTCCGGGAGAAAGAGAGACAAACATGAGCCGAGCGGTCGAGAGTGAAAGAGAGAGAAAGAGGAGAGGGAGTCTAGGCCCGTGAGTTTAACTACAGGAGATGAAATTAAAAGTGTTGATTTCTCTGTTGAGCGCTGCCTCTAAGCAGCTGCTCGCTTCTCTATATATCAAAGGTTATTTATTTCTTTACAGCTTTTTTTTGGGGGGCGTTCTATTTCTCGCCCCTCATTCCCTTGTTTCACAGCGCCCAGGGATCTGTCTTTTTTCCTCTCTACCCAAACTCTTCATTCCCTCTTTCCTCACCAGTCTGTCTCCAACTGTACATGTCTAAATAAGGTCACATCAAGAACAGTTTGTGACTAACTGACATTTACATGTAGTCCTTTAGCAGATGCTCTTATCCAGAGCGACTTACAGCAAGTACAGGGACAGGAGGGTGAAGTGTCTTGCCCAAGGACACAACGCCATTTTGCACAGCTAGGAATCGAACAACATCCTGCAACATCGGCAACATCCTGATTACTAGCATGATTCCCTAACCGCTCAGCCACCTGACTCCCTTGAGTACGCGCATATTTACAGATTGGATTAATGGGTTGGAATGGGTTGTTGCTGTGGCATTTATCACCCCAAACGGGTGAATTTGATGAAGAGCGGTTAATGTGAGGTAAATAGTGTCATAGCGACGTGTCAACATCAACCTCAACATCAAACTGCAGGTTGCATTATTTATAGTTTTTTTATTGTTTGTATTGTGTTGTTGTGGACACATTTAGCTGTGGCGATCAACATTGTTGACAACCTGGGGCCATCTGGACAGTGAAAAAATCCAATACCTGTGATATTTGTGAAAACAGGTTTTCGTGAGCAGGGTGTTTTCTTACATCTAACAGGCACTCTTTCCTCATTCTGAAAGAGGAGAGATATGTGCTGACATGACACCGCTTGATGATAAAAGCACAGGGAGATAAACTTTCCTCAGTAAATAGAAAGTTACCTTTGGTGAAGAAAAAAAAAAAACACGTTTGAAATTAAAGGGATCTTTATCCTTTTGAAATGTAAATCCACACCGTTTTGCAGAGTACCTTTGAAGAAATCACGTTATTAAGAATCTAAGGACTGCTTGAAGCGTCCATTGATACTGGGTTCATAATCTGAAATGAGATATATCTTTCCTACAGTTTCCCCTCTTTTCATTGGTTCGCTTAGTTAGGGACCTAGTGTTACTGTACACGTCAGTTTTTACTGTACCACAATAACATCTGTTTATTTGTCCACTTTCAGTCAAATATGAATGGTACATTTTTATATACATTTGTGCATTCACACAAATACTGTTGTTCATAATGCTGGTCACAAAGTAATCCTAAAATGTTTTATGTTTATATTAGAATATGACAAAAAGTCATCATATATTATTCTTTGGTTGTATTGGTAAGGATATTCAGGTTTTCAAGGGCAGTTATCATCATAGAATTGAGAAGAAATTCTGCATTGTGCCAATTCAGCAACTGGTCTATCTCTCTCTTGTTGGCTTTCTTTTTTGTGTCTCAGATAGTGTGAGGTTTGTCATAAAGTCCAGTTCATGTCCAATAGAGAGAGAAGCCAGAAAATCCAAATGACTTATTCCGTTTGTTCATGACAAATACAGGCTTTCCTCTTCTTCTCAAGTCTTCAAGTGAGTCAAGTGTGCTCAAAGATTCTCTTTCTCAGGTCTGGCAGATGTTGCAGAATACTTTTTTTTCTGGCTGGTATCTTTGAAAAGAAGACTTGCTATAGATATTTAAGTGAATGGAATGGGGACCTTGAGACCATAGGCTTTATATTTCACCTACTCTTGGTATGTTTTGCATAAGTCACCAGCAGGAAACTTGTGTTTATTGTGACTATGATAAATTCATATTTTCTATCATTTTGTATTCCAAGATGTATGTGCCTTATGAAATTATGACACCTTCAACTCTTCTGCAACACACTATTGATTACACATTATGTGAAACTGATTGAAGCACATCTCCCATACAGTAACATAATATCATAAAACACATGTGAAGTAATCTTACCTGTGCTCTGCATAACTCAATTTACACAGACTTTACAACAAATCCATCTTTTTTAAAGCAACTCAGGATTTGCCTTCATGTCCTATATGCATCATCATATCCAGTTTGTGGTAGTCTCTGTTCTGCTCATTCCGACTCCAAGAAGTTGTTCTTAATGCCAGCTTTGCATTGTTTCAACTGTACTGTTTCTATGGGAGCCACCTGCTGGTGCTGTCTGGTTCTTTCTCTGAAAACAACGTGTGCCAGGGGCCTGCTGGGCACAGGGGCCTGCTGGGCCCAGGAGGTTGGCTGGGTACAGGCAGTGCTTGGTGAACTCTACCGTTGTTTGGCATGACTGACTCCAATTATCACTCGTGATGGTGGTGCTGCTAAAGTAATGTTTTGCTATGCCTTTCTCGCTCTCTCTGTTTCTCTCTCTTTCTCTCTCTCTCTCTCCTTCTGCTCTAGTTCCTCTGTGACTTTGTATGCTGCAAAAGTGGTAAAAAGAGATGTGTTCTGTGTGCCAGTGTCCCTCAAACAACATGTATTTATTGTACTGTAAAAACAACATTGTGAACCAATAATATCTTTGGTCCCCTGGACAGAAGAACACGAAGAGCTTGGAGGCTCAGAAACTCTCAGTCCTCTTCATGGAGATGGATTGATCCTGCCGCCAGAACACAAGCTCAAAGCATCAACTTCGTCAAATCTAACAAGCTTCTGAAGGTGCCTAAGATAAAACATGAAGTCTACAGTTATATGGTAGTGGGCTTTGTCTTCATCGCTAATGGGCCCCAAACTGTAACACTTAGGCTGAATATGAATGGACCTGGTGGTGAATTATTAATGTTGTGGTGGCTTCGTATTCTGCCAGGCACTTCCAGGGGTGAACCGCCCTCCCACACGGACAGGAAACTGTCACCAGTAATTGGAGAAATCACGACAGCCCCGAGTTAAGTGCTCCACTGTCCCCGGGTGAAGAATGTGACACCATATGCCACAGCTTCCATGAGGTTAGAACATTTTTCTCATACTTTTTTTGCCGGTGTTTTTCCGTTTGACATTCTCAATGACTATTTTTCCCCCGGATTTGCTGTCATGGACTCCAATCCATCTAAATCTACGGCTTATTTGGACCTGGTAGCTTGTTTGAACCAGTGTAGACATGGATATATTGGACAAGATTCCACGATTGAGCTGTACACTTGCACCTCTGTTTTAAGTGAATCAACTTGAATGAGACCATAGCACGACCAGTCCACAACCAGATACATTCTCATTCATGTCCTGTCCAAGCTGAGCCCTGTGGCTGATATGTCCTGGAAATGGATGTCTCTTGCTTTCTTGGAGCTGTAACATAAGCAGACAGTCGCACTGTATAGCTGAGTCTCTGCGAAAGTGTATTATACCATTGTTCAACCTACCCTGTCAATCAGCAGGCAGGTTGCTGTAAGATCACCCCACCTTTGATCTCTCCAATCACCCACAAGCTGCATTTCCCCTTCTCAGACATGCTCACTCAAGCAAGGGTGGAACAACATCAGATGGAAAATATGATAATGGTAGAAAAACAGCATTCCAGTGGACCCTGCAAGTCGATGACGGCGTGGCATCCCTGCGTATAACGGTGGGATCTCTGGTCTTTCAGAGCACTCCGGGAGCCGTCAAACCGACAGCTCCGAGCGGCCCCGGAACCCCCGTCTCCCTCAGATGAGGGCAAGGTTGTTGGCAGAGCTGGGGCTTAGATATCGTAGCATCCACTGAAACAGAATATCTGTCAGTTTGCGTGACAGGGGCACGGCTGTGATGAGCCAGCCTTGGTCAGCCCTGGCAACTACAGGAAAACCACGCACAACTTCCAGCTCTGAACAATCCACAACGAAGCTGTGTCTAAAGGGGCAGGTCATGTCTGTGTTGTGTCAAAGGGATGTTGTCAGCGAGGGAGAGACAGGGTTGAGGTTACTGCGGTTCATAAGTGAACTAGTGACAGTTTGTTGGGACCAATGCTGGACCAATCCTGGTATAGTACTGCACTTCACCAGGCCAGTAGTGCAGGTCAACTCCAGTCAGCTATTGGGTGTGGTTGAATGACGCACAGGTCTCTTTGAATGTTTTACATTTTGAGAGATTTGATTCGGCTGACAGTGTACACGCGTCTTTGTGAACAATTCTACATTAAAAAAGCTATTAGTCCAAATATGGAAATAGCCCTTTAATGGAAAAACTAGCACCATTAATCTGTTTTTAAAGTCTTTCTTCTGTTATTCATCTAATGATAAATCACATCGCTGTTGTTTCCTACAGAAATTGGATCACTCCCCAATTGGCTCTGAATATCCACTTGATTTACCTATTCTAATCAAAGAACAACTTGTTTCATTTGGTTTTTTAATTATTCTCTCATACCTAACAGTTGAGGGTCTGTCCTTGATTTTGATTGATTTCTCTTATCAACCATGACTGTTTTCGCTTATTTCCCATTTTATTTCAACAATACTCCTAGGGGAAGCTCTAAAACTATGCAAGCCGATTAACCTCTGAATCCAAACAAGTCCTTTCTTTCTTATTTAAAAGCAGAAAAGTGGGAGATCGTAGCAGATCTGAAAGATGAGATGCAGAGCGGTGTGTGAAATGCTAATTCAATTGACATGAAAAGAAAAAACAAGGCATAAAATAGAGAACTGCTGCCACATCCATTTAAGTTCATCGCCCTGGAAAAAGCGAGGAAACTAGAGCCACACATCAAACACACATGAACAAATTATGACCATTTGACTTCAGACTAAGATTCAATGCATGATATGAAATGTTAACATCTGCACAATCTTTTTCCCCACACTTGAACATGTACTTTTTTACACTAGTGAGAAATTCAAGTCATTACAGGCTATCAATATGGTATTCCAACAATCTTTAGTGAGTCGTCGGTTACGCAAATGATTCAGAATATTCTGTCTTTTAAATTAGCAAATTGAAATCAGGTTTTTTGTTACCACTTTGAAGTTTCATTTCCCCTTGCAGGCAACATTTTATGAAGAAATACAGTCTTGCTTTAGGCATGCTGGAAAATAATTTATTTTGATGAATATTTGCGGTTGGATTATTATGTTAAAATTACAAGCTTTTTCTCAACAGCTTGAACTATAATGCTTTCCTTAGCAGGAGTAGATCAGTTGAAACATACAAAACTAGTTTTGACTTGGTTATAATTTGCTTGTGAACAGTTCCTACTCTAAATGTTTTTTCGATAACTGGACGGAAAACCATGTTTCGGTATCCTGCAGAGGTGAGAGCGCAAAATGAGAGTGAAATTTGGAAAAAGAGTGCATATTAGTGAGTCATTGTAGAGGGGAACATTACCAAAATTCAGATAGTAGGGAAAGTGGGTTCTATAGTGGGTTCCCCTATTTACAGGTCAACAAAGTCTGATTTTACCTGCTCTGATTATCTGAAATAGCAGAAAATACAAGGACATTCAGTGATTATTGGATTTTTTTCTTCTAGTGAGGATGTCTGATTATGGAAAAACTGTTTTTAATTCTATTGTTGTCTAATTGACTCATTGGCTCAGTGGCATTGGTGTAAAGATATTTGAAGATGACAAACCGCTGTCAACAGTCAATACCCTGTCAGGGATGAGGCCATTTTTATTTGGTTACAGTGGATATTATAAGTTCCTCACACCTCGTTCTCTGCTCTTAGCTAATAGATTCAAATGAATTCACCACTGCCAACTGTATTAGTGGGAGTGTGGTTTTTCACCAAAGTATTGTCACCTCTCTGTCCTGTTCCTCTCATCTCTACACAAACGCGATTTCCGTTGTCGAAAAAGTTTGTCGTTGCTGTTCGTCGTTTACTGGCATTCATTGGCCATTGGCATTCATTTTTTTCCCCTTTCTTCTTTTACCAAAGAGTAATGACTTTAAACGTGTGGGCGGGACTTTAACAGTGGCACCTGCCAGTCAAGAGGCAATGGGATTAGCTGTTTTAGACTCTGTGGGGTCAAACTCCATTTATCTGGAAGACAAGCTGTCAATCAAGCCACCAGTGGCCCCTAAGGTGTAGCCTTTCCTCTGCCCTCAGACATGCTTCTCTGATGCTTCTTTTGTCACTGAATATAGAAGGGTTCATTACTATGTCAAGTCAAAGATTGTCAAAACAACATAAGGGTCAAGTAACAGTTGCTGTGGCTATGCTTTTCCCCCCAGCCTTGACAGCGGCCATTTTGATTCAAAGTAAATAAAGATGCTTGAATCGGTCAGACAACAGTTGGTTTGTCAGCATTTTTTATTTGGCAGTGTAAGCTGAAGTCTTCTCAGAGATAAACAAGAGATGAATAAATAGCTAAGAGAGTGAAAGGAAGAGTGAAACATCAGCAGTGGTTTTGATGCTCGTATTGATTCTGGCAGACTAAAGCAAACACCTTCTTCCTCCCTCCTTCTCCGATCCTCAGACATTGTGATGTCAGCACTCTTTCTCTCCTTCCCTCTTGACCAAAATCCCTCCCTTTGTTAGTGTCAGCAACTAAGGCTGCTTCTGTTAAGGTTAAGTAGATCTGAAGTCCTTCCAGTTTGGTTTTAAACCTTACCAAACACAGTGTTATGTTTTCCTAGGGTCAGGAAATACTAAACGGAGTTAGGTACGAGTCTCATGTACATCCCATCTTAAGAAGCACATTGACCTGCAGATGTGTTATTGCCAACTCATTTAGCTTGTGGATAATTTGTGACCTTTTGGATGTTTTGGAATATATTTTCACAGAGTTTTTGGCAAACAAACAGGAAAAAAATGAAACGATTAAAAAAATGAAAACGATTTACTCCAAAATGGAGGGAGGGAGTTGGGACAGGTTTTGGGATCTACCTGGTTTGTCATGGAAGCTTAATTGGGCATGGAAGCTCCTATTGGGTTAAATAAGGTGTCAATCAAAAGGTCAGAGTGCAGTGGCCATCTTAAGATCATGATATCATACATATTCCAAAATCAAACACAAGTTACAAACAATTGAGCATGAGTGATTGATCTCTTGAGTTGGCAAAGTAAGAAAGATTCAGCAAGACCTCATGGCTGTTTATGGACTTTACATTATTTAGGATGAAATACAGACAACATGAGATAGTTTGGACCGTTGGGGAATGTAAGCAGACCATGATTACTGGGATGTTTTGCATAACTGGACAACTCTTCTCAACTAAACCTTCTTCGTGAGTAGAATATTTTAGCTTTTGTTTTTTTTAATCCTGGCTGTCTGACATTGATTGCACTTGCTGTTGTGACTCGGATCTTGAAATGGTTGATATCAATAGAAACATGTTCAACAAGCTTGTAGCAGTTTGTAGAAAAACAGAAATCGTAGCTTCCCAACAGTATGTTGCATGTGTAATAGTCTAAAATGATTATTTGGGTGCAGGGGAAATCATTAGAATTGGATATCAGAAACTGCTTGTTTTCAGACATTACCTTATGTTTCAAATTGACACGTGGAATATATAAACAAATGGATTGTAGCAACAATCTTGCTGTGAAAAAACACTTAGATGAGTATGGGATGTAAAGTTTTGGTTAAAGTGTCTTATGCTGTATGCGGTAAGTAGGGGGAATTTATTCCCTTGGAAATCAATCCCTTCACGTCATTTGTAATTTGATATAAAATGCATTTATAGTTGATGTTGTGCATGTTACACCACTATTTAGCAGTCAGGGGAAAAGTTTTTAAGACACAATTGTTCCCTACATGGTCAAACTTGTTTTGAGTTTCTGCAGAGTATTATACCATTGCTCAACCTACCCTGTCAATCAGCAGGCAGGTTGCAGGGGCTGGAATTGCTTTTGAGATAATGAATACTATATTCAAGGGACGATGAAAATACATGTGTACAAGTGAGCAAGTTAAATGAGGTGTTTCGATTATGTGCTTCATGTAACCTTTTCTTAATATCTTTGTTGGCCTTGTTGATCTTCTAACTTCATGCTAAGCATTGGTACAATCCATGAAACATAATGTACAAAATTCAATTATGTGTTTGTCCTGGGGTAGGTTAGATAGGATATGGATTTGAATAGATTGATTAAAACATCTGGTTTCTTGCAGGGATAATTCCCCTGACTTCACAAAACACTAAGGACTCCAAAGATAACTTTGTTTTCAGGAGTGGGTAAACACATTTCATGCTTCATTTGAACATTTCTTTTACTTACAGTACTGTAATTATTACTAAGAACATGAGCCAAAAACCCATATTACAGTAAGGCATCCAACACATGAACTAATAAAGTCTAAGTCAAACGACGGTAAGAGAAGGTAGGTTGTAAAGTACGTCTTTACAGGTTTCCAATCAATATGATGATGACCGCGGGGCCCTGAATGAGTCAATATGACCCTTCTGTTACCGTTTTTCCATAAAGAATGAAGAGAACATGACTAGTATGTGGCTGGAATGCCACACGCTCCCTCCTTGGAGACTCCCCTGGGAGTTCATTTAATTAATCCAAAAAAACAACAAACACGGTTGTACATTATGAGTGAGTATAAAGAAGGAAAGGCTTGAGTAATTTAATTCCCTGATCAATAAGTCACTGAAACTGCTCTGAAAACAGATATTCCCCCCCGGAGGTGTACATTAGGACTATAATCAGTGATTTAGAATAGGGGCCTGTGGCTGCTGTGCAGGAATGGCTCCCCTTCACCTTTTGCCATCGATTTCACTTTTGCTTGTTGGTGTGTGGATGTGTGTGTGCGTGCGTGTTTGTGTGTGATAGAGGGCATTAAAACAATGTCAAGTTCAGTCATTTGTAGTGGATCCTACTGGCTAGTAGTGTTCATCAAGAGCTTTGATGAAAAGCAATCGTTTTTGTTGTGGATGACAATATTCTTTGACAAATACTCAAAATACTCTTTTGACATAATTGTCTAAGAAATGTTCCAAAATAAACGATACAACATCTTTCACAGGAGCCGCAGCCAGCGGGTGTTGGAGGGCGTGCAGTTCCAGAATCAAAGCCTTGCAGGTGTTAAACGCATCTTCAATGTAAATAGTTTTGGAGATTAAACATTTTCCTCCCCTCTACCTATCATTTTAATCAAGAATGTCAAAATCAGGAGCCCTAAGAGGGAGGTACTTGAAATCTGGGCTCACCGAAGACTGACTCGTAGTCTTGATTAGAACAGGATGAACAGATCTTGTGTCAAGACCCTTGGGGACCAGCATGGTGAAGGGTTCTGCAGTCACATGTTCCCATTAGCTTCCATTGTCTCTAATGATAACTGGATTTTTGATCCTCTTTGTCTTCCGTGATGGGGATTGTGTGGTCTGAGTGCTTACCTGTTTGATTGGTGCAATCGATAAATAGCCCTGCGACTAGCTGAGCCCAGTCCAGGGTGTACCCTGCCTAAGGCCGCGGATAGGCTCCAGTCACCCGTGACCCCTAACGGGAATAAGCGGCACTGCTAATAAGCGGAAGATATGTATGAATGATTGAAAATACTTAGCTTTTTTTGTTTGCCTCAGATCTCACTCCTTTTGAAGCAGTTGTGTAATATAGATTACGCTAGAGCTTTGAGCTTTGTGTACATCGCTACAAAACAAGAACCAGCTAGAGCTATCACAGCCAGGACCAGAGTTGTCAACCCCTCCATTAGTCATGCTCGTGGCTAAAGCTGAGCCACTTTAAAGTGAAGCAATATCAACAAAGACTAACACGAGGCACGTTTAGTGGTTAATGCTACTCGGCAAAAACACAGACGTCATCTTCTGAGACGCTGCCTCTGCGGACATCACAGTTGACATTATGTGCAGTCATCCATGCCAATATGGTGTCTTTCTCCTTGAATCTCTCTCTCCCTCCTTCTGGCTCTTAACTCTTGCTCTCTCGCTCTCCCTCCACAAGCTTCAACTTTGTTCCCTCTCCTGTTCAGCTTTAGTGTCTGGATGGGGAGAAGGTAAGGGTTGCAGAGTTGAAGGTGTTACAGAGGGTCTTCTCTCATCTATGATCTGGTTGGCTAATTAGTCTGTATGGCTAGTTTCTTTCCAGTGCAAGAACAGATTAAACACTTGGGACTGACCTGCCCCAGATTTTATGCTACATTGAACTCTTAACAAATTAGCGGAGGGTTATCCTTGGACAGCTTAATTGCAAGGAGCATATGGTGTATTAACTCATAATCAAGATTAAATCATACATTTTCCCCACTAAAATCTGCTCTCAGCACCACACTGCCTTTTTCAAGGACCCCCTCAACCCCCCCACACCGCCAATGCTGGTAGCCTATTTTAAGTTTGAGACATGACTTAAGTACAGTTAATCGGTTTAAATAAGTAATGTTTGAATTATGGCTGTAATTTGGCTGTAAGATGTATGCAGTTGATGTGGCTGTCTGTTGATTGTAGGATTTAATTAAAAACTTGGATATTTAAAAGAAAAATAATCTACATTTCTGTAAACCATCATTAACCACATTTAATATTCCACAAAACATTGAAACACCAAATTAATTTAATCACACATTTTGAATCATGTTTCTTTTTTGCAGTCCTGGGTCTATGCAAATTCCTTTCCAGAGATGCTATTTTTGTGGAGAAAAAGATTGTTGATAAATGAGTAGAAAAGTAATGACAGGTTTCTGGAGAATTCCAAATGTAATTGGTACAACAGAATTATGCGCAACAATGACACAAAAGAAGCAAACAAGAAAACACAGTTTCCATCAACAAAAACATTTAGTTTGCTGCAGATTTGACAAATTTGTCTTCCTGTCAGTGCTCTGATGCTTTCTATATTACATGGAACTAGCGCATTGCCCGCACTTGTGGGTGCAACCTGTGATTAAGATGTCGCTTAGTTGATTTGGTGACGTAGATAAACACTCACAGGGCGTGTGTCCATGACACAGCCAGTGATTACAGTCTTGTTTAGTTAATAACCCTATGATTGTTCTCCTCATCATGGATTGATGACGATAGTACAATGACCATTCTGGATCGCCCTCTCTTTAAAATACCCTGATTGATATTACAGCTAGTGTGTCATGTTCGCAAAAACATCCCAGTTTTTCGGTACTCTGCTAGCTCACAGGACGAGTGCATGTATCATGTAGATTGGGGCCTTAACGTAGAAGTCTGGGCCTTTTTTTCAGCCCTGTAAAACCCTGAACAAGCAGTGGCTTGCATGTTAGCTGTGCCTCTTCTACTGCCTCAAATCGACTTTCTTGTTGTTGCATCCAAACAACTCCTCGCTTCACTGCACATCCTATGGGTCCTGAACAGTACACCTGCCAAATTTATACTGCACAAAGTGCCCAGTTTGTGAGATAATTTACCCACAGACAGACAAACACACAGAAATTCCTGGTATTTTTATGATTCATGGCCTTGGCACCAGACAAATGAAGCGAGAGGGGCTATAAATGGGTAACTTAAAGGCCTCACTTTGTCTTCAGGGTTACATTTTGAAAGAGATTCTGCCACACTTATCTGCACTGAGTCTTCAAAAGGGCTCTCTTCATCCTTTACCACTTCTCTAACACAATATCAGGGCTTAAAGATCGCCCGGCTTTTGAAAAGTGTCTAACTGCCTTCCCTCTGTCCTTTTGAAGAGCTGCGACATACAAGGTTAAGGAGAGCGCAGGGCAGGAGAGACGAGCAGACGTTAAGAATGAGACAAGTAGACGTCCTGGATGGGTAGATGTCCAGGACATTCTCTGGACACAGGCTGAAAGTGAGTGGGCTTTTGTCACACCTGTGTATAATGAAACCTGCGACCATGATTCTTTGACATTTTTACGAATTCAGGATAGCATTAAGTGAGTGTTGACAGTGGGTTCTGGTAAGCACCCTTTGAACACGAAAAAGCTTGTGGATATAACCCCTAAAAGAGGGTTCTCTGTGAAGTGTTCTCCCCATCCAAGGGTTCCCTGCCGAACCTCTCACAGGCGCTGGAACGTGGATGAATGTCACGTTAATGAAAGCAGACTGAACATGGCTACTGGTGAGGCAGACGAAGCTTCTACTTCCAGCAGTGTCTCGGTTTGCTCACCCCAGCTCCACTCCAGTTGCACAGGGCCTAATTAGCAAGCCAATTACAGAAGCACCCTTAATGATTGCCTGAGACTAGATAGGTGAGGGCTGAGTTGGAGGGGGAAGGAGGGAGGGGGGGGGGGTGGTCTTATAACCCTGTGGGAGGGGGGGAAACAGGGAGGGGCGGCATGCAGAGGAGGTGCAGGATGTGTACAGTGCCCCCAAAAAAGATAAGAGGGTCCAAGGGTAAAGAATAGATGGACGATAAGACGCCAAGGGGGTAGGAGAGAGAAGGAGAAGTCTGCTTCCAATAACCTAGACGTTCCGTTTTCCAGTGTTCCTATCTCACCAATAACAATTAGCCCATAATTGTTTGGGTAATTATGATTAAATATCTGGTGGCGTGCCAGAGAACCACTCTCCTGTACAGTACACGTATTGCGTCTTCATTTTTATGAACCTGCCAATGTTAAAAGGGACCAGAGGGTGGTGGGGGGGCGTGGACACACACACATCTACAAACAAACACACACACGCATGTTGCACCGCTCCATCCAGCCCTGACCTCAATTTGTATCCAGGTTGTAGCGTTTGATTTGCCTTCAGGCGAGTGCTTATCAAACCCAGCTGTAATACAAAGCGATGTGGACAAAGATGGGGAGGAGGAGGAGGGTGCTCTCACAGGGGAGACGTTCACAGAGACAGTCTTGTCAGGGGGGCTCTTTTATAAAACTCCCCCGACTGTCGCCAACCTCTGTGTGGGCCGTGTTCATTGGGCAAAACTAGAATAAGAACGCACCACAGTCTCTGCATTCACGTGTCACGGGAAAAATGGTTCCATCTTTACTTTGTTGTGCCACTACAATCTAAGCACTCTTTGAAGAAATTGCAGGCATGTGCATATATCTGTCAACTGATGGCAACGTATCTTGAATTGAATTAAATTGACCCTTTTGATAAGAAACGGAAAAGGAACAGGTGGTGACTCATTTTGTCCCAACAGATAGAACCAGGTGTGAAATATTCCTGCTGTTCCAAGTGTTCCCTTCCTGCCTCCCTCCCTGCCTCCCTCCCTGCCTCCCTCCCTCCCTCCCTCCCTCCCTCCCTCCCTCCCTCCCTCCCTCCCTCCTTCCTTCCTTCCCTGCCTCCCTGCCTCCCTCCCTGGCTCCAGGCCTCTCCCACAATCCACTCCTGTGGCAGAATCGTCAGGCTCTTGTTGCTAGGCAACCCCTGTCTTAAGATCTTCCCGGTAGACTTTTGAAGGTAATAAAACAATGCCCCAAGACAAACAGCGTCTGGATCCACAGAAACTGCTGACAGAGAGAAGAGAGATGAGCGTATAGAAACAGACATTACAGAACGCTTTTTCAACGTCCAATGAAAAATGTAAATGCTTTAAATTGGGACGATCTCCCCTGACTCGCATTTGCTACAGTAATATTGAAGACTCTCTTCATAGCACCATAACAATATCTTTTTTTTTTACATTTGCTCAACCCCAAGGTTGTGTGAACATATGTTAATGTTTTCTTCCAATCTCTCGTCTGACAGACAGCCACACCTCACCTTGCTGGAAGTTACCGGATGTGCGTTTGAGTTTGACTGACGTCTGTCAAAGTGATTTCATGCTCATATGAAGATGTCCTTGCAGAAGATGGCCAACCTTTGATTCATAGCAGAGCCCACCAACACCCGACACGATTCTGGCCTGCTTTTCAGCACTTTCATTTATTACAACTTTGGCCCCTTCTCCTGACATAAACACGAACACACACTCAATTTATATCTCTGGGGAAAATAATAAAGCGGGACGATTGAGGCGAGGTGAGGATGCTCCCCCCCCCCAGAAGTAAAGTAGTTCCCCCTACCACAAGTAAAGACTGTTTTAAATTACCGCAACGCAAACAAAACATTTGGACTGCACACAGTTCCTCGGGCAAACACACCAGGGAGATGAAACAAAAGTTTTATTTCATTTGTTGTCTCCCCCCTGCGTCTTTTGTTGAAGGGAGAACATCAAAGGCAGGGTCCTTACTAATACAAGCTATAAACAACTCCCACCAACATTCATCTGAATTCAGCTCCGTCTCCCTGGTGTGTCCTTTAATGATTGACGCAATCTGTTGAGGAAATCACCCAGTGTTCCTTTTGTCCTTCCTCCTACATCAACGACATCGCTAACAAGTCTCACGCAGAAAAGCAAGTGAAGTAGGAGGTGAGAAACAGGTTTTAAGGGCACACATGTTTTCAAAATCATGACACAGTAGTCAACAGGTGCTCCCGAATGCCAAACACAGCAAAGGAAGGGATTCCTCAGCCAGCGAAGGAGTGAGGACGAGACCTTTGGCCTCACCTTTGGTCGAGGCTTTTGGCAGTGCCACCATGACATGTCTCCTGGTTCGATCTCATTTCGGTTCTTTATTTCTACAGTTGCAATCTGTGGCGCGTGTTTGGATTCTGTGTGGTGCAGGGCAGCAGAAAACCAGGGTCTCCTTCTCCTTAATAAAAATGCAAATGTATGTTTCCCCATTGGAGCATTAGCACCTCTCTTGGAGGGCAGTTTTTGTAGGTGCAAATGGAAAGATGATAAATGCAGGGTGATTTTGATGTTGGCAAAGCGAAGAGGTCATGAAATTAAGAATAGGTCGTGAAAACGGAAAGAGAAATACAGAACGGGAGGACGATATGTGTTGACGAAGGGTCGATCAATGTGTCTGAAAACATGTTTCAAACCAAACTGTAGATGTGTGGCAGTTGGGGACCACTGGTTTCCATCTTTTTGGTGAGTTGAGAATTCTCCTTGTAACGTCTAGTTGTGTTGAAACTGATCATAAAACTGCGATGTTGACAAGGTACTACGTTATCAGGGTTAAACAAGGGACCGAATATAACCGATGGACCACAACGGAGAGAGACAGAGGATTATCGAACATGAGTTTGATCCAGGCAGGGCACTGTCCAGAAGAGAAGGCAGATAAGAACAACATGTTGGAGGAGAGAAACTGAGGAAAAGGGGAGTAGAGAGAAGAGGAGGAGGAGGAGGGAGTAGATGAGTAAGGCACCAGTCCGCAGTCAGTCTGTCGTTCTACCGTGCTGTTCCACTCCAAAAGACACAGGGAGTCTGACACACCACCTCTGTGTGTGTGTGTGTGTGTGTGTGTACAAGCGTGTGTTTACGTGAGGTTGTGGGGACGTCTGCAGCGAACCGCAACGCATTAGGATTCCCACTCTGTCTGCTTCTGTCAGTGACAACCGCCCCCCCCCCCCCCAATCTACCCACCCCCCCCCCCCCGCCCCTCTTCCTGCCAGCCCCACTATCTCGTCAGAGTCACCTCTCCCCCACCATGTCTGCATTTGTTATCTGATTTTAGGTAAGGAAGTGACACAATGGCGGGCGCAGCCAAACAACAGCCAACCCCCTCCCCAAACACAACAACAAATCACCAAGACAACGCTACTGTCAACACTTTGACAGCCATATAAGTCTGCTGGCTAGATTAGATTTGACGCATGAGGGGCCTATCTGGGGGGATGTTGTCGCAAGACGCTGCATGCAAGGATGGATGAAGGGACAGTCGTTTATGTTTTGCGCAATGTGCGAGCGCAGGGAGGTTTTCTCCGGGTCGTTGTGTTTGCATGGGTGTGTGCAACACATCGTGCGTTGTATCGGCGGGAGTTGTGAAACGTGCTGTCATAATAGTACAACATGACCATCTGGCAGGGTGGAAGGCAGTCTCCAAGTTTTCAACAGACGCACTTTTGTGCTGAGAGGAGGATATGAATGAAGGAACAGTAAGCCTTCTTACAATAAGTTGAAGTACTTCCTGACCTCTGGAAGGGTTCTTTTCTTCTGCCGTGACTTCCCTCACCTCCCCCTCAAGCCCCTACCATTATTAGCATTCTCAAGTCCTGCACAGTCTTTAGAAGCCAAATAAGATGATTATAGTGTGTCTTTGACTGGCCTAATGGAGAGGTCATTATCTCCTGCATCAATTATAGTCTCCTATTTTATCCTCAAGTTAGGCTTGTCCGACGGACATTCTTTTTCCTTTACGCTCTCTATTCAGACCTGACATCTCTCTCTCTCTCTCTCTTTGTGTCGCTCTCTCTCTCTTTCTCTGTTCTTCCCCAGTTTCAATATCTTCTGCCTTTTCTGAGGTCCCGTACATCCCTGGGTCCTTCACTGACCTTCGGTAATGGAGCTAGTCTTTGATCACAGCGGAGCGCCATGGCTGAAGTTTCCCTTTGCAGAGTTGTGAAGACGAGTCTCATTTCGAGAGGGAAACTAATTTGAAGACCTCACACACACATCACACACACACACATACACAGTAGGGATGTACCTTTAGAGGGTTTAGTCCCCATTGGGTTTGGTTCGGAGTTCTTGTTTGGTCTGCGCTGCGAACAGAATTTCTTTGGCTGCGTTGAAAAACATTAGCCTTTGGCTTTTTAGGCTGAGAAACCTGAAGACTCAACCATCAAAGTTGAACCGAGCCGTTGTTGTACGCTCCCATCAATATTGGGTTCATTAAAATAGATGCCAGGTTCTTTAATCATTTAGCACATGAACATTATCTATCATTTGCAAATGAAACATTCCCATGTACGCTTGACCATTATAGATTTGTGATGAGTCGAGCAGATTCACAACCACAAAAGAAGTGTAACAAGATCAATAGAAGGGTTGGATGTTAAACTCCTGAGCTAGATGAATGTTTGCTTCTCATTTTTCTCCACAGGAGTGGTTGAAGAAGGTCATTAGAGGGAGAAACATATGCCTTCTCACATGTAAGGTCCACCAACCAATTAGATGCTTGGAACCACTCATCTGTAGCCAAGCAAACCAGAATAAAAATAAAAGACCTGTGCAGGCGCACAAATACACATACTGAGAGAAGCATCGTGGCTCTCACCCTTTTAATCTAGAAATGGCTGTTTCCCATATCTCTCTCGCTCTCTCTCTCTCACACCCACATACATACATATACTATAGGCAACATGCACTTTAAGCAATACAACCAGTCCCCATGTACTTTAAGGAATACAGCCTTGCCATGTGTGTCTCATAAATCTTTAAAACCCTGTTGATGCATGCTGCTGTTCCTTCGCTAAGGAAATATACGACTTGGAAGATGGAGAACACATAAAAATATTTCTCCTCTACCCGCCCACACGTTCGGTTTTCATCTCCTTCATGCGGCATGATATCGAGGATCGCAAGACGTCTCACTTTGTTTCATTTGCTGTCTGAAGGAGAGAGGCGAGGCAGAGTACACACACTCACTGGAGAACCTGTGAAGCCCAGTGTCTGCATCAGGCGCTGCTCACAAAGCACAATGCGATCAAAAAGTGTGCAATGAAACACTTTGTGAACACGTCATGGGACGACTACTAGTTATCTTTTGCCCGGCAACCCCATTTGACTTCACGGGTGCTCTGAAGCAATTCACCCACTTTCTGTTTCTGAAGCCTGTGTAGAAAACTAACGTGTGGTGAAGTTAAATCGGAGGAAAGTACCGGATTGAGCCATTCTGGACCTTGTGAATGATTCAATGGCACATTAGTCAATTACAAAGCATGGATCGTCTACATCAGATTTAATGATGGGTTTGTATTGGTAGAAAAGCAGCTTGCACTACTTCCATCGACTATATTTAACCACATCAATGAAAGGTAGAGAGAAACAGCAGGAGTGGAAACAGAGAGAGAACCATGCTGAGAAATGATAGTTGTCAGGAAAAAAACAACAGGGAAACTTTGAAATAAAACAAACAGGATTTCTGTTTTTCAACGACCCCCATTAAATATACGTTCGTTAATAAAGAACTAATAGGATTCCACCTTGAGGACAACATGTGTGAAGGTGAACGCGAACAAACAAACAAAAAGAATTAGTTTCTTCTGTAAGCTTCAATTTACCTCAGGAAGCGATGACCTCAGCTAGAGCCAAGGACTCCAGACCAGGACCAGGAGAAAGATGGATTCCGCTGCCCAGGATGAGCCCGGGATTATCTCTCCAGCGCAGGAGCCGGAAGAAAGGGAGCAGCTGAGCATCTCTGGCCGGTGAAAAATGAGCAGGCGAGATACTATTTCTCCTTTAATTCACAAGGGGTGGTCTGGCTTGGGCCATGATAAGACGCTAGTGATCAACATCCTTTGAGTTGGATGCAGCTCTGCCCTTCCTGCCCACCCCCATCCTGATATGTAGGACATATTTTGTGGGTTCTCCCCCCCCCAACAAGGTGCTGTGTAATAGGGTAAAAGGAAGGGGAGGAATGTATTTCATAAGCCAAAAGACACAGAGCCTGCAGTATTCATCCCTGCAGTATTCATCCCTGCAGTATTCATCCCTGCAGTATTCATCCCTGCAGTGTTCATCCCTGCAGTGTTCATCCCTGCAGTGTTCATCCGTGCAGTGTTCATCCCTGCAGTGTTCATCCCTGCAGTGTTCATCCCTGCAGTGTTCATCCCTGCAGTGTTCATCCCTGCAGTGTTCATCCCTGCAGTATTCATCCCTGCAGTGTTCATCCCTGCAGTATTCATCCCTGCAGTATTCATCCCAGATCTCAGTAGATAGTTGGAAGTGTTCGTTGGGCTCAAAGCCTTTTTAGAAAGCCCTGAAGTTGTTCTACAAAACCATAACCACTAGAGAACAAGAATGCTTCATGCTGCTTTCTTTCAAATGTTCACAATCATCTTTCATCTCGGTATGGGTGCTTTTCCTAGATTACATAACATCTGGTGGAGTAACAAACACACATTTGTAAGCTTTTTTTTTTGGGGGGGGGGGGGGGGGGTTCCATTGTGTCGACCCACTGAGAGGATGTACCAAAGAACTGCAGCTTCAAGGCCTGGAAATATTGTCCGATAAGCATTTTCAAAGACTGCTTGCAAAAGTACGGAGAATGGTGCCAACGCCATTAACGAAGAAAATGTTGTCTTGTTATCGAAAGCTTGGATCTCCCCTCGTGATGTATATGTTGTAATGGAAGTTGCCTTCCTTGTCGAAGGCTCCCTCGAAACCCAGGTTCTACGTTATCTCACCTTGGTCGCAGACCAATGTGAGTGATTGCTGCCTGAGCTATTTCGGGATTTTGCTGGAGATTCGGAGACTTGGCTAACTCAGACCAGACCTCCATTACTCTCCTTCAGTCTGTGGCCCCTCCCACTCTATAACACACAGTTGTCACAACCAATGATAGGTACAGTCTGTCAAAAACACCAGTCGCTGATTAAATCTCCACCAGTAAAATGCCAGAACTGGTGCCTTTGCCTGTTCAATAGAAGCTGTTAATTAAATTTCAGCTAATTTATTCATCCCAAAATGATAATTGTTCACCTTGACATAATTGAACTATTTGTGATCCATTACTGCTCATTGGGTTTATTGCATTAGCCAAGCAAAGGGAAAAGCTAACTCTCCAACAAAAACAAAACAACAAGCAACTCTGATGAAAAGATGATGCCATGAAGTAAACTTTTGGAGTTGCGAGGTGATGGATTGCTATGCAAATAACTTCAGACAGTTGAGCACCTGCAGTAGACTTTCACTTCCCTGGGCCAGCAGCCAGCTTGCATGCAGGGCCTCTTCATTATCATGGTCAAATAAAACTAGCCTCATGTGCCCTCAAAGGAGGCTTAAATCATCATTGATACAATTCCTCATTGTTCCTTGTCATTAGCTAAAAAAACAAAAAACAAACACCTTTGATAGTGTCGATAAAATTAACTTCCAGAATACTGTTGAAGCTTAGACTGATGGCTGCCACAAACACAATATGATAATGAACGATCCTCTTTAAACTAAAGTCCATCGACTCTTTATTAAGGGTCCTGCCCCCTAATGACAGCCACAGGCCACGCTCAATAAATACTGTATCCATAAAAACAAACTGACTTAGTGACATTTCAAACTGACGCGTTATTCACACGGATGAATCTCCTTTCATTCACCCAAGTTCCTCCTATATATGGCGGTTTCCTCCAGACTTCGCATCACTGCCCTGCCGTTGATTGCCTCCTAATGAGGCGCGCCGCTCATTTGAAAGAAGCTGCTTCTTTCTGAATTAGTGTGGATTGTCCACGGTGCGAGTCCCAGCGAAGGTCCATCTCGCATAACAGTCCTGACATTTTGGTCCCCTTATTTGTTTTGCACACTTTGCCTTTACTTTGAAGGTCACTACTGAATCTCTTTAAAGCATGCAAATCGGCCGGTCTACCCTAATGTTTTCTGAGCAGAAAAGTGTGAAAGAGGGTACCCAGATGTACGAGTAAGTATTGAGTGTTTCCGGCAGGAAGTATGGCAAGTCTGTTTCATAGGTAAGCTTACTGTATGTTGACCCTGAACACTGGTGCAGGCCTGAAATCACAGTTAGTTTAAAGGTGTGTGTTTATTAACAAAAAATAATGAAATGCCCTTCAAACTCATCACTACAATTCAACTGCAGTACCTAAAGTCAGAATGAAGAATGTGCCATGCCGTCTCACAGATTTCGAGTTTTTAGCTCACTCTCCACCTGTCGGGGGGGGGGGGGAATAAACGCATCCTTAATTCACTTCCAGTCTGTATGAGCTGGTCTTTCTGAAACTAAATCTCCCATCATTGTTTCATACGCTCCACACACCCATCCATTCAGTAATATATCCTGCTCGACAGTGTGTATTTGAATATTTCATTCAAGATGGATGGAATCCTAATCTTAGCTCCAAGCTGTGGCATTTTGTCACCAATCCATTTTCCAATCAGGCAGTCCTATCTTCTTCTCCATTTTTCCCTCGCTCAACTGTCCTTTAGCCTCATACCAACTCCTCCCTCTTTCTATTTATTCCATTACATGCTTGCCAGAATATATATATATATATATACTGTAGGACACCATCCTGGCAATACTAAATGTCTGCATTCAGAGTTTACAGATGTGATTCGATTGCAAACATAGGGGGACATCTTTTATAGAAGCACAAGAATATGATTTATGTATATATGATTGTAATCAATACAAAAATTATTTGATGAAGATATGAATCTAATGGAATGCTCTGATGAAATTTCCTTCACATTTTTACTGATGGTTTATACATTACCTTGCAATTTTTTTTTCAATGAGTTCCCGGTGTTATCGTGATGAAAGTAATTAGAAATGTGATGAGTTATTATTTGTAATTGAACGCAGCCTGCGCCGTCTCTTGCTTTTGTAAGTTGCGAGGGTGTCATTGTGTGAGACGACTGCGGAGCGACTGGTTTAATAACACAGACTCGTGCGTTACGACAGCGCCTGTCGTCATCTTGTGATTCAACGCATGATAAGGCATTCAGCTCCAGAACAATACAAACAGAGATGAGACAGCTGGTTGCTTTTTGTTGAATCGGACTGACACACTTGATTGACCTTGATCTGGATGTTTTTGGACATCCTGTTTGTGCATAGCGGCGAGCACGTAGCCTGTGATATTATCTCCTCCAATGATTTAATAGCTTGTCTGGATTAAAAGCAGGCAGGAAACTTTGCTTTCTTGTCAATGCTACAAGTTATGCTGCATTTTCTAAACCCTGACAACAAGCACAAACTAGTTTCACCATTTTCCATGTAACTGTTGTGTCTGATGGTGCATTACCATGAATCAAACATTAATAATTGATCTCAAAAACACACTCAGCTATATCTTTAAGTTGTTTCACTTTTGCCCATTAATATTAGTGCTTAATAATGTGGGAAGCAGGATTTCCAAACAATTAAGCTTATAATTGGCTGACTGCACAATGGATGAGCTAAGAGGGTAGATATAAAAGCATACTTAGAAGGAAAAATATCTCTGAGGGCTTAAATAAGGACCACTGAGGCCAAGCCAAACACAAACATTATCCCACGCCATCCAACAGTTTAAGGAGTTTACTGGATATTATGTCCATGACCTTGTGTTCAAACATCCACATGAGGAGGAAACAAAGTTCCTAATTTTCTCTTGCGTATAAGAAGAGTGACGTTGTAGCAATTAAAGCTGGAGTGAGATGTGTTTCTGTGTATGTGTACCTCTGCTTGTCAAATACTGTTAATTGCTCCTTTCCTGCTGTTTTGAAAAAGTTGTGACTCGCTCACCCCCAACTGTCATTCCCGCTAACGTTATTTACCCATTCAAATGAGACGAAAAGCTTCCATGTTGACATTAATGACTTTGCAAGATGGTGAGAGACGCATACACACACACAAAAACCACACAAACTAATTAAGGACTTGATTCACCTCAGTACTACAGAGAACTTATTTGTGTGTCAAGATTTTTCCTCCCCTATGCATCTCTGTTAATTACCGTACACTGGTGCTCTGGAAACTTCCAAACAACAACTAAGCCTTGACTTGATGTCTGGGAGTTGTAGTTGTAGGTACTTAGTGCCTCCACCATCGCTTCATAGTTTTCTTGGGCAATACCTTTAGAACGCAGGAAAGAAAACCAGGAAGGTGTAGCTCTCTAACCAAATGTCCTCAAGTTTGGAAGTTAGCACTTTAATGTGTGATTGATAAATTGATTGATTGATACATGCCACACACTGTGAATAGTCTTTGAATTTATTTTCCACCATTGCCCAGCAAAAAATATTTCACTTTTATCGTATCTTGTCTCAAACTTTTACCTCATGACTGATTGATAAACGGTCCTTGTTCGTCTTTTCAAATGAAAGTACCCAAGGTGAGCAGGTCACAATGCAATCCTTTTCCCTCCCTAATACTGCAAAAAGAGAAGGCCCGAAACCAAGACGACCGATGTATAAACCATAAACATAATGGACTCAAGCACATCTATTTTAATGGGGGAAAGTTAAGTATAAATGCTCCTGAAAGACAGATCTTTCTGGTGGCTCAAAGCTCATGAATAAAGGGACTGAGGTGGATGAAATGGCCGTCAGAGCCAGCTTTGACTGATCTTCCCCTTCAGCCGAGCCGACTCGAACAGAAGCACCTGCTAAGCAAATTTATTTCACTCCATATAATACCCCCCCCCCCCCCCTGTGTCGCCCCCCACTCACCCCCTTCTGAGTCTTTTCAGAAAAACCTTCAAGCCTAGCACTTTTTGCCTTTAAATCACATGACTTGATTTGCAGGGCAAATCCCCCCCCCCCTCCCCGAAAGACAGCTTTTAAGAAATTAATCTGGCCGTTAAAAACAAGGCATTTAAGACCTACGCGAACACTGAGACACCCATCGCAGATATTGAGCGGGTGGTAAATTGCCAATTAGAATGTAATTCATTGTAGTGTGAGCCGTATGTACATGTAAGAGAACTTTCATCTGTTGTAAGACTGGCTGCCAGTCAAATCTCACCCAGGGCAAGTTCGTATTTCATTAACTTATTAATGGAGCCAGGTATTATTTCGACCCTGTGGGGGAGAATGGCTGTGGGTTTCCATTGTGAACTGATTTCTAATTACGAAAGTGTATTTCCAAAGGAATAGCAAGGCCAGGGTTTGAAACCAAGCCTAATTACCAGAGGTGTGGACCCGTCAAATTGATGAGTTGCGTGTATGTGTGTCTTTCTGGAATATGTGTGGGCACATATTTGACAGGGTATACATGCCGTTGTACTCAATCATGCGTGGTTGTAAGTGAACAATTCTGTGGGTCTTTATCTAAAATCACTGCTCTGATTTCTCCTTCACCCACTCAGGTCTTTAATCACAAACTACAGTAATGGCTTTTAGTTGTCGAAAGGTTTCTACCATGAATGGGGGGGGAAAAAGTATGGGTTACATTTGCTATGTAAATTAGATGTGACGTTTGTTTTACATTTGACAAAGCAGATCAGCAAAGCTCTTTGGATCTCTGTCCTGTGATCATGTTGCATCATAATCACACTAAGCAGAAAGTGACAGGCCACTCTAATCCCAGCAGTGCTTTTGGACTTGATAGTAACACGGTAACATGTTGATAACAAAGACATCTGTCAACTGAAATAAGATGGCCTACGATTCTCTGTTGTTTAACATGAGGCTAGCGTGGGGCTAGATAATGTTCCTGTGTTAATCTAATAGGTTTTGCACGTGAGTAGCACTGTGTGTGGAAGCAGACATACTTGGCAGCACGAATGGAGAAAACACTTGTGCGTTAGCAGCCAGCTTTTCTCCTCATCACTTGTTTATTTGTGCATGGTTAGCGAACATGAGGCAGGAACATGGACGAACTTGATGCGCCGTGTTTGATTTGTATTGTGTCTACAAGTCGCATGAATGAAGTCCTCCTACATGAATGAAGACTGGCAACCTATAAATATGAAGAAATGAAAATTGAATAAAAACTAATGAACGACAAGATACCTGCTGTAGTAAAAAAAAAAGACCTGCAGTAATTTTGGTTGAACAATTTTTGGGGGGATTATTCACAGTCAGACATGTTGTTTGACTGTTTTTTTTCTGAATAATGCGTTTGGTGGGTGCCAAGAGATTTGCTCATTACAGCACCTCTTGGTGTTGTTCAACTAGGATTAATCTCATAACTGCCAACTCAAGAACCAAGCATGTTTTTCAAACAAATTCCCTCCCCCTTCCTACCTTTAACCACTGTGCCAATGGTTAAATATATTTTAGTTAACTAGATCACAGGCAGGATGTTAGAGAAACACGTTTATCTTTAGAGAACAACACGGTCTCATGTTGAAGATAACATTGTTTCCCCTCCAGCTCCTAATTTGACTCTTTCCAAGGTTTCCAGCCCCACAAAGACAGATATTTAAAGCAGGCTTTGTTTTTAAGCCTCCGTCAATAAGGCAGCATCAGTTCTAACAGCAATAGAAAGAGACAAAGTTAAATTCGGAATTGTTGTTTTCTTCCTGACGAAAAAAATGGAGGGCGAACAAACAAAGGAGGAGAGCAGAGCCAGGAGATGTAAGGGCATTGTTGTCGCTTGCCAGGAACGATTCATGAAACATTCAATGGCAAGATGGAGTTTGTCTGTATAGTCAGAAGCAAACTGACACCTCACAAATCTCTCTCTGTTTTACACAGGCTCGCGTTAGGAAAGGTTAACAGGGGAGGGGTGGGGAGGGGGGGGGGGGCGGAGGGGAGCTCAACGCGACGCTTAACTCAGAGACTAGATGAGCGCCGCGGGGGGAAAAAGCTCAAAGGCCTCTCTAAACAACAATCTGAGCAATGTTGTTTCTAGCACGGTTCTTCCCTGTTGTTGTTTTTTTTCGTCGAGAATTCTTCCTTGCCACGTTAATAAAAGGAGATCCGGTAGCTGCCCCGATTGCCACCAAAAGCTTAAATAATCTCTCGAAATCATTCCTGTTGGGCTTTCTGCCATTTTTCAAAGGCTATCCACGACAGTCACAGAACGGAACAAGAAAAATGGCGATGGCAACCTCGCTGCCTTGCCCCTGTGTATAGTAATTGGAGGTGATGTGTTTTCTGCATAAGCGGCGAAGACGCAGCCAATTCATCAGAGGGGCACACATGTATGTTACTGACCCAGATAAGTTAGGGAGTCCAAGCCAATGAAATATGCTCCCTGTTGAGAAGAAAGAACAGAGAGCGCCTGGAGAGAGGGGAGGGAAAACGGAGAGAGCTCTTACAGTCCACAAGGATGATTTGTCTTTGTCAGGGCCACCACAGAGGAAGGGAGAGACCAACAGGGATGCTGGGGTCTTTGAGCACAGCGAGGGACACGGGCTAGTAGAGGCCCGCGTTGACCTCCTCAAGGACAAATGTCCCGGGTCACAGAAGAGAGAGAAGGAGGGATGAGAGGGAGGGATGAGATGGGTAGTTTACGTGGAACACGAAGGGATTTTCAGGGTCTACAGCAGTGGAGCTCCCTCCAGTACCATGTACAAGACAAGAGGTCATGGTGGAAAAATTGGGCTTTATTCTCAAGACCGGGGGTGGGCAATTCTGGTCCTCGAGGGCCGCTGTCCTGAAGGCGCTCCTGCATACCTGATTAAAATGAATGGTTAGTATCAGGCTTTCATAGAGCTTAATAACAACCTGTTCTTTTGAATCAGTTGTTGTGTTAGAGCAGGGAAACATCTAAAACCTTCAGGATGGCGGGCTTTCGAGGACCGGAATTACCTACCCCTGCTCAAGACCAACCCATGAGAACCAGGCTGAAAAGAGAAAATCCAAATACAGTAAAGTGTGAGACGGACTTTCCTGACAGGATCACTGGATTAAGGTCCTTGGGCTTTGTTTTCCAAGCGAAATAGATCTAGAGGAGGGAATTTGTCAGAGATGAAAGTCAAAAAAGAAATGCCCCCTTCCCCCCCTCCCATCTCAACACTAAACAGCTTGCCCTAGATATGGAAGCAATTGTGTGAGAGAGGGATAGTTTGCATATGTATAGCGTGTGTGTGTGTGTGAGGAACAAGCTACTGTGTATTGACACTATATATGACAATTGCAACTTCATACAATGCCCAATTTACTTGAAGTATGTGCCCGTTCCTATAAAAGGACCGTGTTCTGTCGCATGAAGTGCATCTAGAAGGAAAGAACGACTGAGAAGCCACTAAATGTTCTAACTAGAACACCTGCCGCGCACTTCCTGGGTGAGATGTTTCTTCTCTCACCAGCAGCCCTTTCAGAGCCAATTACAAACATTGCCAATGGCGGTTTTTTTCCAAGAACGAGACTATTCTCGTCCTCCACCTGTTGGAAAAAGCAGCAGGACCGTTCACTCAAAACATATCAAACACAATCCATAGATTTAGTCATGAACCTTTACTGTGACGTGAGTTCTGGGACTTTATATAACAATGAAAATTTTCCCAACAAGCGCCGTGTCCCTCATTAGCTTGTGAGTGCTAATATGTTTATTCCCAGGATGTAAACATGTAATAAGTATGAATTAATACACCTTGCAATTTTGATTCAGATTATTATAGATGATTATTCAGGCCAATTTGGATCACATAAGCCCTATGTTTCTTGTCTGTTGCTGCTTGTTTCCATGACAGCACCTATTACCTTAATTGGAGACCTAATCTTAAGCAGGTACAAAGTGCATTTGTTTGCCAGCTACTACCTCGGCCTTTATTTCTTTCCTGCAGTTTTCAACCCTCAATCCCTTGATGCACAATCATTTGTTAATAAAGAATACAGAAACAGAGTTAGGCACTGAATTAGGTATCTGACTACTTTCAAGTGAAGAAAACAAAAACAAAAAAACAAAAAAGAGGGTTCTGAGAAATGAGGAACATTATCTAATGATGTCGTATCATGATTGACAGGGTCAAGCTCCAGAAAAATATGTTCACCAAGGATCTCTTTGTTGATATTGCCAATGGTACCAGCAGCACACAAAAAGCGAGAAGTCTTCCATCTTCTATCAACATCTTCTTCCTCCACAGATCTCCTGGCAATAAAGCAGACAGGAGTATATCATATTGGAAGCCAGCTGTTTACAAAGTCAGAGCAATGTCCCGCTCCATGTCTCTGTCAAAGGGGTCTGGCTTCTTAGACAAGAGGCCTCCCAGCAATGGACACATAGAGAAACTGGGGGCCATTTTGGGGATAAGGAGCCTTGGCCTTGCATAGAGTGGAGTCTAAAGTGTCATTCCGTCACTCGTGGACTTTGAGGAAAAGTTGACAGCAACGGCGCATGTTGGACATGTAACTTTTACACTGAGGTGCTAAAGTTAGTGTGAGGCACAGAGGGGAAAGGAATACAGTCTTCCATCCTCTTTTCCCAACCACTACCAATCCAGTCTGAAACAAAAAAAATGTGACTGACATCAAATTATTTCCAACCTGACAGTCACATTGTCACTTTCACTGCCTCTTGTGAGAGGTCTTTGTTGTCAGGAATAATTGAAAGCATAACTGAGTTTTTGCGACGCGAGTCAAGATCGACAAAAATGCTTCGGAACATCCTTTTTTCTTATTTCCTTTCTCTTTTTTTCCCCCCCATCCTGAGGAAAATAATGATACAGAACTGCCATGGTATTAAAGACAGAAAAAGGAGCCATGCGTAAATAATGTATGACTTAAAAGTTGTGACACTGTCAAGGCAACAAAGCTGAACACATAGAACTACCAGACACCTGGGGATACAGTATCCATCATGAAGAAAATAAATGATACGTGGCAAAAGAAACGAGATGCGCCACAAGATGTCGGTGGATCATTCTGGATTCCCCCAACTCTGTCACTGACATGTTTTGCCTGAGAGTATGAGTGATATTGCCTAGGGGCGACTATCAGAGTTTATTCCAATTTTTCCTGAAATTTTTCATTTCCCCTTTGAGCTTTGTAGAGTCTGCGGGCACTTGACAAGAACGCAACAATGTGGACTCAATAAGCATACTATCTATACATAGTTCTCATGATCCTCTCATGGGCACGCATACATGCACACGAGATTGATACCACCCTCTGGTCTTCTTGCCTGACCTGTTAAGACGTGTGCGTGTGCATGCTCCGTTAAGCATGTTACACATCAGTCACACATACGCACGCACTGTTAACACATACTAGTTAACTCATTACTGAGAAACATTGAAGACTTACTGCCACAGGAATACAGGAAGTGCAGGTCAGATCTTAAAGAAATACACACCTCCTTTGAATTTCAGTGCTTGATTTAGTCTAACATCTGATCTTGTAATGTCACCCAATTGAATTACAACAGCGTGCATTTAGAATGGTTTTACAGTGGATAAACATGAATTTCATTGAGTACAGGATTGCAAGAATCCTTAATACCCCATCTTGTTCAAATGATTAGAATGTGAAATATTAATTTGAATAGTCTTAATAATAAATGGTGGTATTAAAAATTTAATTAATTCAAATTTAATTTATGAATATTTAAAGGTGCAATATTAAAAGTACACCAACAAGCCATGTCAAGAGTAGAGCATTCAAACTTTCAATACTTGAGTCACTGCAACGGACTCAAGGGTTTCTTTCGTCTGAATGAACACGAAGGAGAAGAGGTCTAGTTTGACGGTTCGCTGGAAAAAGGTCCCTCCTTTATTTTGCTGTTCACACTTCTTGATATACTGATTACAGACAGGACAGAAAACTGCTCAGAGGTCAATCATTTAAGAAAAGGAACGCTGGTTTAATCTAGCACCCCATTAAGTGCAAACAGAGTTAAAGGTAGAGTGTGGGAGGGATATATCATGTGATTCATACTGTGGTGGGGATAATTAGTTTTTATGATGCATCATGATTTAATAGATTTTAGAAGAACTCACTTTGATTTCATGGCGATGGGGGAGGAAGAGAGGGAGCGAGGAAGTCAAAGAGTGACTGAGAGGGAAAGGGAGAGGAGAGAGAGATGAAGAAAGACCAGGATATTAAATTATGGAGCACCTTAAGAGAGCAATCTATCTTGCGGAGACATGATTGCCTACCGTTTTGGAGTGATGATCATATGTTTGTCAGGGCTTTTAGTGCGTGTGGGAGAACTTACTGACTGTAATGATGGGCCTGGTTACAGACATGGCCGGGGTGAAGAGGGGTGGGTCAGAGCAGGACAAGCACTGGTGACGTTAAGAAGCTTCTGTTAAAAAGGTGACTTCCTCTATATGTCATATATGTTTTCACAGCACTGTCACACACTCTGGAAATAAGCACTTCTTCTCCCAGCCATCATCTACCTTGATATAGAGTATTCTTCACTTCAGTCCTATTGGTCAAGGAGGAAATGAATCACCGAACTGATGGAAGTCACGTTGATCCACTCAACAACTAAGTAATCACACAGGAAGTACTACTCCAAAACTTTCCTGATGTTGATTTATTCCCCCCTACCCCTGCCTTCCTTGGGTTGAAAATTCGATTCGGCAAGTATTTTTCATTCTAGTGAACGAGTCAAGAGTCAAATCTTCCCCTCCGCTCCGTTTTCTAGGTCAAATCGTCCGCACTTCTGCTCCATCTTCTAGGGCACCACACACTCACACTGACTTCAGCTCGCTGGTGTTCAGCAACGGGCCTTCAGATACAAAGGGGGAATAAAGTGGCATCTTCTAGCCTGGACGGTTCTCACGAGCACTGCTAAGAGGCTTTGACTGTCATCGTGTCAGACTTGAAGCAAAGGGCTGCTTCATCTCTGGTTCTTGGGTCAAGTGCCGAAAAAAAGGCAGTGTTATTTTTTCCTCCTCTACTGTCTGTTTGTGCTTTCCTTAGCCCCACTCCTTTCTGAAGTGAGAGGTTTGGTTGTTTGCAGACGGTTTGAGGGAATTCTGGAGGTGCAGATGCAGTAGAACTCAGATGCAGTAGAACTCTGATGTGGGTCCTGTTTATTCGCAGTGATTCTACAGGATATCAATGTAGAGGATGAAAACCGAGGTGATCTTGTTGATAAGTTCATGGAAACCTTCATGGGTTGTTGATGAATTCATGGATTGAGATGAATAGATTAAGACAAGAAAGGACACATTTCATATATATCGCTGCCTTTCAGCGTCTACAATGCCCTTGCCCTTTCTCCTGAAAAATAGAAGGGAAACAACAATATATGAGAAGGATCTGTGAGAAAAGCAACAGTAGAGTAACCCTTTAAATCTTCCAGTGTAATTACCTCTGATAATCCAAGTGCTCAGTGATTTTAGTGTTTTTAACACACATACACACACACACAAAGGCGCACACACAGACAGGTACCATCCTGGTGAGGACTAGCAGTTCACTCATGTTCAAAGTGGTCGTTCCTAACCCTGACCTTAAAGCTTGATGTAATAAAAAAACTAGCAACAGCCCATTTCCAACTTTTTATTAGTTTAGAATCTTTTTAAGGGACTTCTGGTGACTCAAGACCGTAAACAACATGACACAGATCTCACGGCAGCCCCTAGTGGATGTGATGAATATAGCTCCAGACCACATCACAGCCGGTACGACGGCGCAGAGATAATCCCGGCTCCCCTCCAGCCATGCTGGTTTCCCCAGCCACATGGGACCGATCCTTCTGCTTCCTGGATGAACTGGACACACCTGGAACACTGTGAGCAATGACAAGTAGGAGTGTGCTGGGCCTGAGTCACCTGGATGGGTCATTTGTCCGGCTGAGAAGCAGCGTGCTCCAAGTCACCTGGATATGTCATCCTGTTTGGAGTCACACCGCCGGGATGCTCAAGTTGTCAGCATGAGGAGGATCGATTCATGGGCAAGGAAGCCTTCTTTCCTGCGGTGCTCTGCCGCGATGGTGGAGTCTTTACATCAAGAGAAGGCCGCTATCCGTCTTATCATCCGCGTTACTACATCCGCCTCGCTGCAGCTGGTTTCTCGCGATAATCGCGAATCTTGTCGATAAAGACGACCGTTGTTCTGTTCCGAGGAAGTAGGTGTTTTGTTTTCCTGCAGATGAAGGTCAACAGCCTCGGTGGCAGGCTTAAACTCCGGGGGGAACTTGTCCTAGACAGCCCGTGTAGCCTCCCGATTCCCCTCATCCCCTCGTTGTTTCCAGCCAGCTACAAATTCAGCTCGCTCACTCCACCACTCCCAAGAAAGACCCAGGGGTGCTGCTTCCAAACCTGCTCTGTAATTAGGTTATCGGGTTGGGGGGCGGGGGGGAGCGTTTCATTGGGAAGGGCCCGTAGTATTTCATTAAGCCATCTGCGGCAAACACACCTGGCGCTAACGGGCGTCCTTGCTGCAGGTTGGCGGCTGGCGAGGGTGCCGGGTGGTTTATTGGTGTAAACCCTGTTGAATTCATTAACACCAGCGCAAACAAATTATTGTTAACCTGCAAAGCCCCCACGCAGCCGCAGAGTCTCAGGCAGCTGATGCTGGAGTTATTACGTCCCCGCCTCTGGTGACGGGGGCGAGCGCTGCGACAGGTGTCAGGTGCTTCGCCGGTCCCTTTTGTTGTTGAAGGGATCATTAGCATTTTCTGGTCTGACATCCGCTTGGTTGGTGAGAAAGGCCTGTTCAACAGGGACATGCGTTCACCGTAGTGGGGAAACCCCCTAATTGACAGTTGAGTTGACATAGATGATGTGTGGCCATTTCACTTTTTGAATGAGATCGTGTAAGATGTTGTTCAAACCATTTTGATCAGGGGTCTCCAATCCTGGGGTCAGGGGTCTCCTCGAGAGCCGCTGTCCTGAAGGTTTTAGATGTTTCCCTGCTCCGGCACACCTGATTCTAATGAAGCGTCGTTATCAAGCTCTGTGGAGGTGTGCTGGAGCAGGGAAACATCTAAAAATGTCAGGACAGCGGTCCTCGAGGACCAGGATTGGAGACCCCTGATTTTGATGATGATGCTGTGTTAGGTCATCAACAAGGTACTGTACAGTTCTGTAACACTATTCCTTGCTATGCTCTTTTTTTAGACATTTCTCATGCATGGGTCCTGAATTTTCTAAATACGAAAATGGAAATTAATTATGCTAACATGACGCGCTGCGATGGCTGTACTGCGCTGCCAATGTTTGCTCCTTAGAGAGATGGGTGTGGGTTGATAGACCCAGAGTGGCGTCATTTTTTTTTTTTTTTTACTTTGATCAATCCAAAGTTGTATCTTATCAAACAAAAGGACAGGGCTGTGATTTGGATGTGACGGCTGAGTCTTTAATTACATACTTCCTGTGTTCACTTGGAGTTTAAGCTGCGTGCGAGAAACCCTTGAACGAGAAAGAGAGAACGGCCAAACTGTTGTCATTTCGTACTCTGTAGTTGACTTTCTTTTCTTACCTCTCTAAGTGCATTGGCATGCAGTGTTGCCAGTGAATCATTTCTCTTTTGTGATTGGACGTGCAGTCCTCCCACCTTTCAGATGACTCGTGGCTTATTAATTATAAGCCATTCATTAAGTTTGTTTTTATGTTGTCTTTAGGCATAATTACTAGGAGTCATTTTCCTGATTAAAACTCACTCTCTTGGAGGGAAAGAGGTAGACTGAGAATGGCTTACCTTTCCATTTCATGGAGGAGTTGTAGGACTGGAGCAATTTTTCACTGGTGGATTGTGAAAGATGTTTGTTTATTTCTTAGGTCTATATTGTTAAAATGGACCCTTAGTAAACTATGTGTAATGACCATTATGAAACAGATATAGGATTTTTGTTAAAAAAAATTACAGGGTGCTGTAAATTAGTTATTTCAGAGTTCAGTTGCTTCAGTTAAATAAGGTCCAAGCGAATACTGTTGCCATAACTACACTTTACATTGATTAGAGTCAAATTGAAAACAAATCATTGTACATTTCAAATAACTACAACTGAAATCATTTATTACACTGGCAGCATTTTTGTTAAACGCTTGATCAAAACTATATTTTAATCATTAAAATCATTTAATCATATAAAACAGTGATCTAGCTGTACACTTATGTTAAAGTATTTTTGCTTATCTGCTCTTACCTTAAATTTTCTTCGGGATCAATACAGCGATATTTGACCTACAACAATCTTGTTTAAACGGATGTCCAACCCCACAATGACACAGGACAAAGTGTTGTGCCATGAAATGCAGTCCATTATGAGCCCATAAAACACTCCATAGCAGGCGGAGGACCTAATAAACAGGTCCTGTCAGAGCAACACTGGAGTGTCGTTCCCTGACTCCTAACAAGCACATCGTGTTCAAGAGTCGAGTCACCAGGGATGGACACCACACACACACACACACATCTGAGCACACACACACAGGAAGAGGCTGGGGGAACTTCATGATGATTTAGTAAAAGTTGATCTAGTTGTTTATTTCCTGCCTCCCAAATAGAAGAGCACGATCCTAATTGTCCCTTGTCCTTATGTCAACCCCCCCCCCCCCCCCCCCCCCCCCCCCAGCCCTGTTCTCACAGGCACAATGTTGGTGCTTAGTAAGTGGTCGGGTATTTTGTTTTCCTGTCAACTTGCCAATTGAGCAGTTTTATTGTTGGGCAAATATATATATATTACATTTTTTATAGTCATGTGCAGTATTCTGACCATGACAACACCTATCATGATTGCGTATGTCCATATTCACTCTACACGTCACATTTGCATAAGGACTGCTTGTGGTGCTTATTGATTGGCTGCCTCATCGATTCGGAACAATTCTAGATGATCCATCTTGTGCATTGCAAGAATACAACTTAGTTGCAGAGCTTAAATCACCACTTTCATATTAAATAACCGATTTTGATAACTTACATGCTACTTTCCTTCGACTGTTTACTGCGCTTCTTTCCTGTGTTGATCACTCTGCCAATGAGATAGTCTGTGGTGAAATGCTATCGACCTGTCAGCCAATTACTACTGGCTCCTCCAGGAAGAAGCTGCTGGTCAGATACAATCTGGATAGCCTATGGAGAGTGATGAGGGGAAATAAGCTGTCATACACTTGCAGTGCTAGCAGTTATACCCACTTCGGATCAATCTTATAGTGATTGCTTTGTTTTGAAGCTAAACTAGGCCTTCTCCTTTATTCTCAGCCTGTGTGTGGACATTAAAAACCTAGCTGATTCCCTACTGTTATACTTACACATGAGAAATGTACTAGAATTCCCCTCTCCAGTCAGTTTCATTATTATTTGTTACTGGACTAACGCATGGTAAATGTACACACACAAAACAATGTACTACTACTGTAATACAGCTAGTCTAATGAATAGTTCAGTGGGCATTTTTATGCGGAGACAGACATGTTGAAAAAAAGTATGTGTCTGCGTCACGTCTGTGGCAGGAATAATGTCCTCTGGTGACTTTCATAGGCAGCTAAAGTCTATGACAGAGAGCGTCATTGACATCAAGCTTTACTGACGGAAGCATGTGTTGATATTTTGCTCTGGGAGCTTAGTAAGGACATCTCCACAAAGTGCTCACTGTCTGCGAGCCAAATGCTATTGGGGCAAAGGCATGGTCTCTGTGATTAGACTGGGGTTTCATAGCAATGCCAGAGTCCAGAGGATGTCATGGTCGGTCTGAGTATGCTGCTGGCGCCACTGCCTAACACACTCGCACACACACACTAGACATATATACACACACACACGCAGACACACACACAGAGACACACAGAGGAACTGTTGTGTGTTTGCACAGACAACTCAGGGTGTAGGACTGATTGGGAATCAAATTCACAGGAGCGTTCAATACTAGTGTGTGTGTATCTGTTTAGTTTGTAGACAGCACAGATCTCCTGTGTAGGAGCTGATGGAACCATCTGGGTTCTTCTTGTTCACACACGGCCAATTGCCACAGACACATTAAAAGGAACTGATCTGGAAAAGATGTGACCACTTGGTTGTTCTTCCAAGTTCTTAACAGGACTTTTTTTTGTATCGCTGCCTGTTCTACGAGGGTTCTCTGCGGGTATTGTTCATCATTTATTCCTTTCTCTGCTGCTTATTTATATCTTGACAGGTAGCAGGTAAGTTTGAGCTTTTCCAGGCCCTAGCCATCTGTTAATCAAAGACGGGTACAATTAAAGGCATATGTTGCAGTCAGAGTTTATGAAAGTGTGTACGATGATTCCAAAATGAATAATGTATGAACTCGCTAAACTTAGCCCATACTGTATTATCTCTAAAAGTCTCTTAAAGTCTAGTAGTTTCTCTGAAAGTCATTACCACATGGGATGGCGTGGCAGGGGGGAGGAATTATTTCATTCCAACCTATTGGACGACCTCTTCAGATTAAAGAATTTGCCGATTTAAAAAATCGAAGTTAAGGTGCAAATGGAAATCTCTATCATTCCTTCACTCTTGTTTTTGAGGAAGTGTCAGGTCACCTGTGAGTTTGATATGCAGCCAGTGCACTTCTGTGGGAAATCAATAGAGAAGAAATGTAAATGACCCAATTCTTTCTGTCCAACCTAGCTCTGTTAGGAAATGTTTATTTATGTCAGAGGCCTGTGTAATTTGATTTTCAAAGCAAAAATTATTGTATTGTGAAGGTCACATCTTTGAGGATCCAGGCAGATTAGAAGTTTGGTGAATTTATGTGCATTTTGAAGCATGCTGGCGGATTCAAGGAGCCTGGCAGAGGCAGTAAATGAAATAAAATGTGAAAACCCTGAGCTGTGATCTGAAATGATGGAAGCTGCCGATACGAAAGACAGCCAACTGAAGTTAACAAAAATGAGTTTAGAAAAAAAGAAGGAAAAAAAGGAGAAGTTTTGTTTAGCTTTATCTTCCTTTTTCTTCTCCTTCATTGGCGCTAGGTGTGTTGTGTAGTACCTCGCAATGTCCTTTTCATTTAACTCCAATTCTTCTGTCTTCCTGTGAACGCCTCCCGCTTTATCTGTCTAGATCCGTGGCAGTTTGTCCGTCTCTTTCCAAACCAGATAGATTACGGTACAACTTGTACCTGGCCTGTAATTGTAGGGTTCCCATTTTGCCAAAATGCACTTGGTTCTTTGAAAGCTAACTGTGTTTTTATGTCTCGCTTTGTGATAAGAGCCAGTACCGGTAGCTGATATCCTGACAGTACTTTCACTTTACACTTTCACCTTACCTGAAGTTCAGACCTTGTTGTGTTCTTTGAACGTTTGTAAAGGGTAGAAGTGCAAAGTGACCGCTGAGGTCTGATGGGAAATAGATTTACATGCTATGGCTGATGAATGGACTATCATTGTTATCATTTTGAGTTCTTGTTTAGTAAATATCGATGATGATGATGATGATGATGATGATGATGATGATGATGATGATGATGATGATGAAGATGAAGATGAAGATGAAGCTGTTTTTCTGTAGTGTCGTTGGCTGCCATGGCTATGAAGTCTCCACCACTTGAGACCGTGAGAGGTTGTTGTGGAATCAAAACGGAGGAGAAACATGAATCAACAAGCAGATGAAAGAAGGGGAGACTGAGGTGCTTCACTGACAAGATGTGTGTGTGTGTGATCTTCCTGGGCATCTCCCTTTCTCTCTCTCCATCTCCCTCTCTCTCTCTCCATCTCTCTCTCCATCTCTCTGTGTCTTTTTCCTTGAAAAGCAACGGGAAAAATGGTCACGCTGGCATTTTTACCGCTTTTAAACAGCATAAAGAAAATATCTTCAGGCTTCAAGCCACAGAGCGACAGACAGACAAAGAAGGCTCCGGAGTGGCACTATGATCAATAGGGATGGAAGTGGTCGACGTCACAGAGCGACTAATTGAAACGACTCATTCTGCACCCGCTGTGACCCGCCCACAGCCTCTTGAGAAACTTAAACGGAGAACAGAACTGGGGTCAATTTTTCACTTTGAGTCAGTATCTAGTTATGTTTTATACTGTGTATACCCAGTGTAGCCAACACTGAGGATAGTAATAAGCTATGGCTGTGGCTATATGATGTTGTGTCCTCGGGCAAGGCACTTCACTCTACTTGCCTCAGGGCTTACGTCCCTGTATGTGCTGGAAGTCGCTCTGGATAAGAGCCTTCTGCTAAATGATTAAATGTAAATGTAAGAGCTTGGCTTAGAATTATGTTTCATAACATCATAAACAAACTATCGATTGTTCCTACTACACTATTTGAGTTTTTGAAATGTTTCATATCTTTCATGTAAAAAAAAAACCCCAACAAAGTCTGAGCATATCTAATCACTGCAGAAAATAGTTCAAATTATTCTTTGTGTACCACCACCTGACCTGGGCTTGATGGAAAAAGACAGCTTAAGGCTTTCACATTCCCATAAAACTGAGTGGGCTAGGTGGGCGTTCATTTCAAGAACGGTACTTTAAGAAGAAATCTTTTTTTTTCCCACCAACACTTTCCGAGACCTTAATCTTCAGTGTTTATGATGAAACTCTATAGAAACAATCTGTTCTGTGTGTGTTTTTCTGAGATTCATCTTTCTGGGCGAGGTTGGGGGGTGATGTGTGTGTGTGTGTGTGTGTGTATGGGGGGGGTTGTTGGTGTTGAGCATGTGTACGACGTGGAGTTAAACATCACAGATGGCACATTGTGCCCACAGCGCCAGCCCCTGCGGTCTGGAGTCATGGTTGGCAGGTGCTGAAGAAAATGTTGTGTGGTGTTTGAATAAAAAGCTTCATAATCTTCAATCCAATCTGTGGAAAAAAAAATCAAGATCGGATCCATTGAACCAGATCTTTGTTTTCTCTGCTCCCCTCCGTGCCTGCGATGAGGGAGGCTGTCAGTGAGAGAGAGAGAAGGAGAGAGTGAGAGAGAGAAAGCTGGAGGGAGAGGCAGAAGGAAGGGAGAGAGAAAGCAGTGGATGCAGGAGCCATGCTGAGGCCTGTCTGTGGATGTTTGGGAAGACGAAGGGAAAGGCCAGAGACACGGGTCTGAGAGAACCGAGGGGGGGGAAGGAGGGAGAAAAAGGAGAGGGAGAAGAGATTTGGAGTGACTGCGTGAGCGAGGGAAGGAAAAAGAGAGGGAAATAAAAGGAAGCAGCAGAGATCCGGTGCTAACAGATGGCGTTGCTGGGCAGGAAGAGGTGTCATCTGTGTATCGTTGTTCTTTTGCGGCAATTATCAATCAAAGGCGGTGGCAGATGCCACGTAGACAAGCAGTGAAACGGCTAACCTCTGCATGAGAGTCCAAAAACAGCCAGTGCAACAGATTAAAGCAAATGAGGCAGAAAGACAATTTCAAGCTCCGACTTCAACTCTTTAACAGTCCATTTTGCAGAGCGATGCTCATTTCCTTGTTCATCAGTATGTCCCATATTAGAGGGAAAATCCATGATGGCAACCCTCTCTTTCCCAGCAGCCTCTCTTCATCCCTATAGTCTTTCTGATGGTGAGCAACATCTGCCCAGTGACATGGTTTGTAAACCTGCAGCTGGTCAATGCACTCTGTTACAGCGGCTGTGCAAGGGAATGTCAAGTAGATCATCTGTGTTTTGGATTGCAGAATAGTGGGTCCAGAGTTGGGGGGGAATCATCGATCGATTTAGCTTATGAAATTCAGATCACATTCCAGTATTTTTTAATTCAGTTGTTTTTGCATATGATGGGCGGCATATGAGATGAGCTGGAAGTTGAGAAGCTTGCTTTTTTACTATTATAGTTTTAGATGCTTATTTTACCTTCAATATGACAGGCGAATGTTTGTCATCTGTGTTTTGGACATGAGTGTGACTCGTTACTGATATGTCCAGCATTTCAGCCTTGCCTCAAGCTCGTCGTTGTGTCAGTGCAGCCTATGGCCAGAGTGTTTCCCCTGTTGTGTTTTTCTCCCAGCACACTGAGCCACTGCACTTCCAGCTCTCTCCCCCTCGTCTCTGTTTCCACCTTAATCAGACTTTCATGAAAAGTGACAGAATTTGCTCTTGCATGCGTTTGTGTAAAATGTTCTCCCGGCTGAGAACCTTCTCCTATTTTCACTATCTCAGTGGGCCACAACAACAGGCACGGACTCAATTTCACACTTGGAGCTGGTGGGATAGTCACAGGTACACACTAACTGCACCCTCAGGCTTTTATTTCATGGCTACACTTTAGCATCAGGGTTTATTAGCGCCATGTTTATGGATACCTGGGACCTGCGATGTTTGCAGCATGAGGAAACATTTGCACAGGAATGTGTTGATTCAGACACCAGATTGAAGTCATCGAAGGGAAAGGACCAAGGACTAGGAACAGCCAGAGGGCTGCTTGAGAACGTTGCCCAGATATGTTTGCTTTGGCAAGTCAGGCAAGGGATGTATATAGCTAACATCAGTAAACAACATGTATGGGTACAAGAGCGTCTGCTCAATGACTAAATGTGCAGACTAGAGGAAGGACTGGTGAGACTTGACCTTTCTCTTCAACAGAACACTTGATTGGAACATTTGTAGGTCTTAAGATAAGAAAATCCTTTATTTGTGTTCCAGAGGGGACATTGCAGTCTACAACAGCAGCAGGGTACAGTACAGCATTCAGAGTGACAGGGTAAAATATAAAATAAAGAAGATATAATAGAATACAATAAAAAAATAAAGTACAAGGTATTTGGCCAACTTCTAGAATCTGATGCTTATGGCTAACTATTGGGTTACAGTCTTTCAAACTTGACTACAACCACAGTTATAAAAGAAACATACATTATGGAAATGCCTCAAACAAGACTGTGTTTCTCTATAGCCCACAGGCTGGTTCTGGTTTTGTATGCGTCAAAGGGCCATTAATAAAATGTAATGTATAAATATTCAGTTTGTGAAATAAAGTAAAGCAAAGGCTCTCTCTCACAGACATACACAGAAACACACAGGGAGTCTGTATATTTATGTATGTTTTCAGGAACAAGCTGTATGGCTAAGTGCGGCGTGAATCATATTTGTTCAGCACAGTACATAATGGCGTGCTATTCTGCTGAACTCCTCAACAATTCAAGCATTCTCAAAAAGCACTTCAATGTATTATGTATGCAATGCTTTCCTCGCACAGACAGGTGTGTGCTTAGTAAAACATGATCTATGTGCAAATATCGGTAAAGTAGCCGCAGTAATCCAGATCCTTGCACTGTCGACAGAGGATGCGCACAGATAATCTGCATTAGCATTCAGTGCCACAGTCTTTACAAGGTAGAGCCTATTTTTCCCCTCTGTGCTGTCTTATCTGCACACAAACAAAGGCTCAGAAAACGCCAGGTGAGAGCACATTCCACCACACAAAGAGCACCAGACATTGGCTTTAAACCCTGTGTGTGTGTTGTGTTGTGTTGTGTGTGTGTGTGTGACTGGTGACAGATGCGTTTTTCTGCTGACTGGGGTGATCTACAGTGTGCTCCTCTGGCTTGGCACCAAGCTATTACTTAATTCATTGACATTTGGTGTAATTGCCTCAGGGTAGTTTGGAGAGGAACTGTGGGGTTCTAACAGGATGGAAAAAAAATAATAATACTATTACCATTTTAGAATAAAGCTGAATATTGTTTGAGAATCCTTGATACAAGGAGATGCCGAGGGAAGGGTGAGCGAAGGGAGCGGATGAGGCGGTTAAAGATGATTTCGTGGGATGGGATGAGGTTGAATATTTCTGGGGCCTGAAATTTCCGTAGAGCCAAGTTATGGATGGATTTGTTTTTTTTGTTGGTCTTCTCCTTTCCTCTCCTGGTGGTTTATCATGGTGGCTTGCCATGGCAGCCCCAGAAATGGCCTGTCAGGCTTCTTGGAAATGTCGATTGGGAGATAATGACATGTTGAAAGGACCAAACCAGCAGCTTGTCACCCTCTGGTAATTGGTTCCTCTCCCAGTTTATTGTCTCCAGCTGCAACGCTCATCGCTGATATTCCTTTATTTATTTTTTGTAAATGCCTTGTGTGTTTGTGTGAGTTTGTGTTTGTGTGTATCCTGGTATATTTTGACACTGAACCATTGTCCCGGATAAAGGCTGGCTTTCCTATCTCTTTGTGTTGGGGGGGGGGGGGGGGTAGGGTGGGGTGTTGTTGTTTTTTGTTGTTGTATATTTCAGAGGAGTACACCCCCCTTGCCCCCTCCCCCCCTCATCTGAAGCAGAAACTTCATTGGCTGTGGAGTTCTATCCATCACAGAGTGAAATATGTTTCATTGGTGTCTCAATGGTCTCAAGTACAACAAACCTATGAAGTCTAAGATCCATGGCTTTTCAGGTGCCTGGAAGTCCTGTTCAAATTCCTTTTTTTGACAGAACACACAACAGCACATTCTGGAACTCCTTAATCGTGTTCCAGACAAACTCTTTTCAATAGAATGACTGTGTTTGCTATCAACGAAGAAATACATTCTCGTCTCGCTCGCTTGTGAGCGTTTTCTCTAATTGCGCTGATGGTTCATCCAGTGATCTGATGCTATTCAGTGGCACAGCAACAGGTTCAGGCACAGCTTAAATATCATTATTGAGCGGGTCAAACACCCACAGTGGCTCACCTCTTCTGCCACTTCTTTCCAGAGAGCAGCACTTAAGTTACACTCATTCATGATGACCTTGTAGTCAGCATTCAGCTCCAGTGGAGGGCAGAACCCAGTACTTCACAAATTTTTGTCAAAGGATGGTCTGGACGATGATTTATCAGACCACCTATTAATTTTTCAAAACCAAATGATACTCATGAATCATGCTGGATGGTGGCCACTCCTCTTTGACCTCCAGTGACCTTTGCATATGTTTTGAATGGCTAATTTTTTCACAAAATCTTCTCCTAAACTCTTAAGCTGGCCCAGAAGCCCGGCTTTAACCTCATTCTCTAGCAACAAGGATTTGCCATAGCAGATAATACGCAACTCAAGGCAGAAACCCATTGAAAAAATGGGTTTCATTTCGTATGATTCATTTCCAGGGTATTCAATACCATTCTTTAGACAAATGGATCAGCTCTATGGAATAGAGAAAGATATATGACAGCGTGTTGTAACAATGTAAACCCTGTAAACTGCTGTGATGTTGAACTCTTCGGCTCATCTCGACCCTTCCGTGGTTGTAACTGGGCCCAAGCGACGCTGGTGATTGAATCACCGAGCCGTCCTTGACCCGGGGGGTCGAAACCATACTGTTTTCCCTTAACAGCCATCGTAACATAAAAATAAAATAAAACATTTCAGCTGCTTCCAGAGGGTGTAGACCTTCTCAACGGGTGCATTTGATGAAGACCAACTAATGATGGAAGGTGTAAAGAGTATGACGAGCAGTCCGGATTGTATTTCTTAGGATTTTCACCTGTCCTGCAAGGATATGAAAATGTCACTGACAGCTGCTGGCAAACGCTGACTTTTAACTGCCGCCCATTACAGGCTGAGAAGCCATTTCTATTGATGATTTATCTCTTCATTTTCCAACATTGGATTTTTTCCAAGCCCATCCTTGTCCGCTCTGCTTCTCCCGCGGGGAAACTTGAGCCGTGACGTTCGTCAGCGGTGAACTTGTCAGGTGAATTCCTCTGGGATTCTCCTAGATCCACAATCGGTGCTCAAAGACATGCATCCATGCCAATCCCTTTTCCCCCCCAAAAAAACATCAGTGGATTTGGGCTCAAAGCGCTTGTATGTTTCTTCTTTTCGATGACCTGTGGAAGTGGGTGCATCTTCCATCTGATACCAGACCCTTTTAACCATTTTATTCACTCGGCTTAGAGCTTTCCTAAAAGGCTGCCTCTTTTATCTAAGCATTCATGTGTACAAACTAGTCAAATGTTGTTGAACACCCTTCCTTCCTCTCTGCCCCCACGTTCCGAGGCTTTCATGTCATAAGCATCAAACGTCCAAAGAAACACTAACTCATTAGTTCACTCAACGTCCTGTTTGGTTGCATCTATCTCCGGCGTAACCGCATCCTGTCTCGGGCGTTTTCATTTACTCTCAGGGCCTCTGTCCTCCGCTTCACTGTCTCAGCGAAACTTTATCCTCCTGTCCCACTTTACTCTTCTCCAGTACCATCCTCGGTCTTTCCTGACTCTTGTTCTCCGTCTTTTTTTTCTGTGTCATTAGCAGAACTGTCGGGAGACGAGAGAGAAAGGAAGAACAAAAAAAACAAAAAAAGTTTCTGCCGCATGCTCTTGAAAGCAAGCTAATTTTGCACAAACTTCAAAGGCTTTTATTTGTTGCTGTTGTCATTTATCTCCTTGTTGTGCTGACTTATATTAAATGTATGTAATGTCATTCCAAGGTTAGCTGTCGGAAGAGACGATTTTTGCCGGCGTCATGATGGAATTCAACAGTCGCTTCAATGTCAGATTACACCAGATGAGACAGCTCAGAGGGTGCATTGTCACATTGGCAGAATACACTCCCCATATATTTGCCCGTTTTGTTGTTTTGTCAACAATATCTCCTCATTCCCTCAACCTTGGTTAGTTTTCTCACCCCTTCTGGCTTGTTCTTTCATAGCCTCGCCTGCGTATTATCTACCCGGCAGTGGAGTGCCTTGTACGTTTAACCAAATGTATGTATTTGTGATCGAGTGAGCAGCGGGGAAGCCGTCATATCTGTCGGTCTCAGCAGTGCTCTGGGCTTTGTGTGGCACGCTGAGGTAGGGGGGGGGGATATAAAAGGTGCCGCGTAGCCGAAGCCTCGACACCTTGGCGAGCAAGACTGATTTGCAGCCGGCCTCCCTCTCTGATAAGCTTTCTCGGAATCCCAGAGAGAACCATTCGATTAAAATAACAGGGGAGAAAAAAGTACTCACTCATTGTTGTGGCGGCGCTATCCAAGCTAAGCCCCCCCCCCCCCAGCATACAGATGAGTTGAGGAACAACCTAATGGCGGGAAATGACACCCTTTTGGCACGTAACCTGCCGTGCCGCCTTGCGGTAGCGGCCTCAGCCCCCGCCGGCCTCCGTTCTGCTCGCAAACTCAACACAACCCATCGACCGCAGCACCTCCTAAAAAAAAAAAAAAAACACTTAAGAAGTTGCTGATGACCACTGGTCAGGAAGGGCGAAATGGAACACGCCGGCAAAGCCGCTCTCATTGTATTCAGCATCTCGCCTGACAGTTTAGAAAGGAACGATTCTTTCCCCCCCCTCTGAAGGCTACCATATCACAGGCAACGGGAGGGATCGTTTCTCGGTTCTGACAACTCTGCGAGAACATGTCATGTTCTCCTCCAAAGAAAAACAAACAGGTTACAGATATGTCTCTAATTTGATCGAGAATCCATTTTTAGATACCTGACAGATGAGGGGAAAAGTAACAAGCAATTAAGTAGCTTGACAGCTTGAGCAAACTGTTGCAAAGAAGAGCCACATAAAGACCGCGTGTTAAAAAAAAGTGCAAGAAAAAAAAAAAAATCACACTCTCAGGTGAGATTTGCAATTTTGTAGGTGAGACATCCCATATTTATTTGGATCCCATCCATAAGGATGTGTATTTCCAAGCGCCTGTGGATATGTTAAATTGAACAGCACCTTGTAAGGTTTCTAGCGTAGTCTTTCAGTTTTTTTCGGGGGGTGCAATGCCTTTTGTGACATTTTTAATAAGTATTTCATTTGAAAATGTCCTGACAGGGTGAGAGAGATATAAAAATAAATAGAGAGGCTGTTTCCTGATCTGGTGCAAGCTACGATTATTAGCACTGTCTCCTGAGGTGAGACTGCAGTAAAGCATTCACTATGGGGTCACGTTGGTGAACCTGCTCTCGGCAAATATAATGCTGCTTGCAAAAAATAATGGAGGTGTTACATAGAACACCACCATCTCCCTTCTATGGTTGAAATTAGATAAGGATGGGGAGGAGAGGCGGGTGGGGGTGGGCAGAGAGGGGGGGGGGGAGGCATGTTTCCCAAGGGGAAGAGGACGAACAGTGACCCGAGTGAACTCATTCTAAATCTGTCTCTTACTCAAACACGGAAAACAAACGCTCTGGCAGGAACTTGAGACACAGCTGCCTCAGAATGACAGAGAGGGAGGGAGGGAGAGAGAGAGAGGGGGGGGGGGAGAGCGGGGGAGATGAAGGGAGGAGGGAGGGAGAGATGGAGCGGGAGAGATGCGAGGGGAAGATAGGGCAATGAAGAGAGAAAGAACAATGGTATAAGAGGCAGGCGTGTGAGGAGAGGGAGTTTTGAAACAACGAGGGTGCGCTCTCTTGTCAACATGACCCTGCATGCACATTCAGCAAAGGCACATGTACATAACCACCTTGTGTGGACTCATAATGCGCAGAGTTACATAAAACTCTCCAGGTAAGTTTCAATGATTGCCCCAGACACAAGCAGGTCATCCTTCCCCCGCAGGAAGACACTCCAGTTCTTCTCTCCCACACCGGGGGATTGCCGATGGCCCTTCTTCCAAGCTAAACTGGCCCAGCATCTCATTATCGAGTGCGAACAATATATAGAAACACACACACACACACACACAAATAACACGCACACCCATACACACCACACTGTACGTGCATAAGAATCCATGCAGCTGTGTCATTGAAAGTGGTGTAATTCATACAGGGTAGTGTTTCACCCCTTTAGAAGAACATAAATAAAATAGCATTAATCATCCCTGACTCACATTTGGGTCTCTTTCACATTTATCAGCCCTTTAATATTAATACGTTTTAAGTGCAGCCCTCACACATTAAGTCACTGTTCCTTCTCCTGCTCCAGTTAACAGCTTGTTAAAAGACGTGGGCTGGCGTACCGTAAGATGTTTCAAACACAGCAACAGTGGGAGGTAATAAGTGGAACGTCACGTTCTGTACTTAAGGTGAAACAATCAGCCAGCTTCACAACATCCACCGGTGTTCTGTTGCATCCGCTACTACAAAGTACCAACACAACGTGCGATTGGTTAATCGTGTTTTACTGCCACGAAAAGGAAAAATAGACACCTGAACTCACCAGTGAATTCTATGTTTGTTAATCTTGCATAGCGAATAAACCCCATTCTGATTCTGAATAAGAAGCTTGCTTCGATCGTTAGCCACTCGGCGACGCCCATTTTCCCTCCCTTCAGTGATCTTCTCATCTGGTGAGTTAGTGTGTCTTTCTCAACTCTCTACCGACATGGCTGCTAGCAGCGGAGGCTGGTACTGCTAGAACATGAAAGGCAGGTACATCTAAAAAGGGTTCTCAACACGCTGATGACATAGACGGGGTTCTTTTGAGATCGTAGACACAATGAGGACTAATGACCAGGTGCAATTACACAATTACTTCTGAATAGCAGGCATTCGGACCTCAGAGGGGCCCTCTCCTCTTTGTAAGGTGGACAATGTTGTTTGATTGAGCCTTTTTGATTGAGTGAGAGAGCTGGGACTGCATACTACAGTACTACAGCCTCACATTGATGTACTTCTGGCTGTTTACTAAACCATCATGTGATGTTACAAATGAGCCATATTGATTTTCCATTGCCGCATCATAGGGAATTTGTCCAAATCGCACTCACACAGACTTGATTCACAGATTTTCGTGTCAAAACAGAACAAAGAAAATAGTAAACTTCTTTCGTTTCTCAGGTGGATTCATCAAAATTAAAGGGATTTGGGAGATGTGATTATTCATTAGCTGATTATAATGAAAAGTTCTTCATTTCCCCAAACAATCGCCTTTTTTCCCTTGTCTGTCTCTTGTTAACACCTATTTTTTTTTGTTGCAAAGAACATCAAAAACAGGATTGCAGTCACAGCAGAATAAACCTACACTGCTCCTCTCAGCACTGTGATGGCTTCACAAAACAACCGTACAAGAACAAAAGAAAATTTAGATGAAAGGTGATTCTTTAAGTTTTAATTACATTAAAAAATTTTCCCCGTTGTCGACAAGGTTTATTCCTCTATGAGAAAAGGAGAAAAATCTACATTAATTTTTCTAGATTGAAAAAAACATTACCTTGAATTGGCTAAATAGATGTTTTTTCTTATCATTCTTTTCTCTAGTGCCTTTTCGTGCCCTGGTGAGGATAGATTTATTGGGGGTGAGTGAAGATTCACCTGGGTCAACCTTCCATACTTTCATCCCAAACATCAGAAGACTTGACCCAAAGGTCAAGGCTCTGGGTTTTTCCTTCTCATCTCTCCTCATCTAGGGCCAACAGCAGGCTGAGAAGAGTATCAAACGCTGGGTATCTTGTGGAACATCTGAAAATGTGTTTACTGCAGCGTAGAGTACAGGCTCCTTCTGATACATTACTGTGCCTTGTTTTGTTTCGGCACTGCTATTCTGCTATTCAGCTCATTTTTCTTCCATCACGCTGTTTTGAGAACATGATACATGCTAGTGCAGCTGAAACGTAACAATTCAATCTATAACAGTAATTCCAGCAAACTGAAGCAGCCAGGATGAACGTTACGTAAGCGCGGACCATGCGTCCAATTAAGCCTTTCGAACGACCGACCCACATAGCTCATTAACAGTAGCACAGTATTTGGCGAGTCAGACTGAGCCTATTTCTGGGCCTATTTGACTCCCAGCCTCCTCCTCGAACTCCCAGCAGTCTTTATAGTATTAATGGTGGTGGGGACCTGGGTTGATTTAACACCTCCAGCCCCCTAGGCCCCCACACCTCCTTCTCAGTGCCCTTTCCACAACACAGGCTCCGCGGTTCGCCTCGGCTAATGGGGAATTCTCTGAAAGGTCACATTAGGAAGGCGAGACAAACAGGGAAGCGGGTAATAATCCCTCTCTGGGCATTTAATCTGGAACTCCTGCGTCCTTTCTACCTTTCACTCTGTATCACTTTCCCTCTCTAGCCTTCTCTCTCTCTCTCTCTCTCTCTCGCCTCCGACTGCTAGGCTATTACTATCTCTTTTTCCCATCCACCACTCAAACAGTAAATAACAACCACTGCAACAACACCCCTCCCCCCCAAAAAAAAACCAGAGCCTTTTCATCAAAACCCATAATAGACCGCGTAGCACGGTTAGCGAATCTCCATGCGCAGCCTTCTATTCCACGTGAAAAGCACACCCTTGAGATGGAGAGCTTTGATGCACAGAGGCTCGATGATGGGCTGCTGTCCCGCAGGGTCCATCTCGCTGCGTCGTTATGGCCCCACTCCTGAAGTAGGGTCTGCAGAGACCTATTATCTTATGATAATTCCTGCTACTGTGCGTCACCCGCTACCCGATTTCGCTGCTAGGTGCTAATGAGATGGCTTGGGAGATCAACACCTCGGGATGGTACTGTGATCTCTAGGTGATGCGTCGTATCCAAATGCAGCAGGGTGTCGTGCAGGTAGCATGGCATTGTTTGAACCAGCCACAGATGTTTCAGTTTGAAAGTCGCACGGAGCAACTGACAGATTCGATGCTAAGAGGGAGGTGCGATTTGATTTAGTCAAGTTTAAATGAAGGTATCAAAATGATTGCGGGGAAGTTTCTCCTCTCTGTTAACAGCGGTGGAGAAAGAGAGACTTGTAAATCCTCCATGGCTGTGTGTTGGAATTTCAATTTGGCTGAGTGGCTTCTGGAAGAAGTCTTGAGGGTTCACGCTTCTCAGACTTGAACCTCATAAGAGGGGAACAGTCGTAGAGACGGAGCCAAGTGATTCTCTGACTACAAACCTTCCAGTTAAAGTCACAGTTTGGGTCTTGGGACGGTAGCCAAAACACGTTTGGCTCACGGTCACCTTGCTTTAAGACTCTCAATTCCGGTCCTCAGGGCCCACTGTCCTGCATGTTTTAGATGTTTCCTTGCTCCAACAATGAATGGGTACTTATGAAGCTCAGCAGATGCCTGATTTATTTGAATCAGGTGTGTGGGAAGGGGGGGGGGGGGGGGGGGGGGGCGGGGTCATTGGCACAAGTTTGTGTTTTTCAGCCCTGTGAAGCCCTATGGCCTGGTCAAAGTGTCTCTGGGCAAATGGGGTCTGCCTCCGACATCCCAGCATGCAGCTGTAGCCCACGCATTTGTCCGCCGTGTCTGAACCCTTCCCTATCAGTGCCTTGTCAGAGCCATGCCCCGCCTACACAAGGTCCTGTCGACCTCACACCTGTGTCATCACTGTTCTGACTGTGGGGGCCCCCACTTCTGACCGGAGGGTTAGCCAGTTTAATTAACCCTCTGCCTCTTGGCCGGGGCGATCCTCCTGGCCCTGGCATCTGGGCAACGTGGATGGGGTTGAGGTAATAAGACCGAAACACTTACAGCCAAACTCCTGTCAGGCCTTCGCTGAACACCATCCAGAAGTGTAGAGAGCAGGGGCGGAGAGGCTAATGATCTGCCACAGGTGTGAGTGAGGTTAGCGGCCTAGCAGCGATGTGAACATTGGTGTTTGGCATGTTAAAAGAGCTGCTTAAGGCTTACTATGGCGTTCATCAACATTGTTTAAGTAAGTAAAGTTTATTTATATAGCGCCTTTCACAGACATAGAGGTCACAAAGCGCTTTACAGTAATAATAAAATACTACTAATAATAATAAAATACAGATAATAATAAAATACAATGAAATGCTATAGAGTATTTTGGGAAGTTCGTACACTATGGACTGTGAGGCAGTTGTCAGATGCAAGGAGAGAGGGAAATGAGTCAGATTTGACTTGTTTGACGTGTTCGTTAACGAGTCCTATAGCGCGCTAGTTCCCTGCTACCTATCAGACATGCACTAATCTATATGCACAAGGGTTAAAAGGAAAACAAATTGAGGGGGAAAAATATGACCTGGATATCTTGCCTCAGATATAGGTCAGCCATATTTTCCAACATCAATAACACTTTCTGGGAGGTTTTTCTCTGACATTCTGCTAAGAGGAAGCCTGTTGGGGGAATAAGTCGGTGGAAATGCGTGCTGAAACCAGCCTGGTATCGTTAGTCTGGCTGTCTGTGTCTCTCCTATATTCTACTCACAGGAGTGGACGGGGAGTGAAGCTAATCACTTGCAGACATATCCCATTCAAAGCCAACGTCGGTGGGAAATCGAATTAACATAATATTGAATTAATTAGAGCAGGGGAGGAAAAGGGAATGTTTTCACAGGCTGTTTGGGTGATTAGTACTCAGAAGAACAGAGCCATCGCTGAATGAGATCAAGGGGTATCACTTGGAGAGATCCAAGGTTGTCTGTTAGAGTTCTTGCACTTCCCAGTCAAAGGTCAGTCAAAACTAACTCAAACATGACCACCGGACTCTGGTACATTTGTGTAACTTGTCATTCAAGACCGTTGCCATTAGAAGAGAGCTCTCCAGAGAAGCTTTGAAATATGTGCATACTTTCCTTTGCGTGGCTAGTTTGGAAAGATACTTCAGGCCGTCCTTCGTTTGTAACTTTTGAGGAATTTAAACTTGGCTCGAGGATTACAAATGAGAATGTTCCAGATTTAGCCGCACATGGCAGGTGGAAGCTCATTTCTGACAGTCTGGAGATGGGGAAAGGGGAGAATTTAAGTGCTCAGTCAGCTTCACAAGGGAAATGGCTGACTGTTATAGTACCTTGGAGTTCTTGTCACCACTGTCACGCATCACTGTCTCATGAAATTGGAAACACGGAAAAACACAAATCTTGACATTGTGGATCTTTGTATGACATTCAGCATGTCCAATATGTGTGTGGGTGTGCGCTTTGGCTCCATGAAATGTAACTTTCTTGACCAGTTTACATTTCCTATTTTTTCCCGTCTTGTCTTGGATTACTGAGATACTCTCACCAAATAAACATCGCTAGCGGTCATTCAAATCTGAAATAAGAAAATTGGTGCCATGCTTGGCTTTCCATCTTTCAGAAGACATCTATGAAGTAAAGAGGCACGCCGCACCATGTCACCACAAGAGGCCAACAACCCTGAACCAGTGCTCAGGGGTCCGTCCACTTCCTCCTTCCCTTCCCTCTCTTCTTCTCACCTCCTCCCGTCACCGCTGGGTGTCGACGGGCATGATGAAGGAAGTCAGTCCCTTTCCCCTCCCTTCCTCCATCCCTCCCTCCCTCCATCTATCAGCAGGACATCCTCTCAGCCACAGCAGCACAGCGTCTATTATTATTCTCTGCTACAGTGGCTCCCTCCGGCCTCTTCAGTGAGTGCCATCTCTCTCTCTCTCTCTCTCTCTCTCTCTCTCTTCTTAAGTCAAGTCGTAACCTTGCTCTTTCGCTGACAGGAGGCTCATCAGTAGAGAGGGGGGCCAAAATGGGGGTGGGGGTGGGCAGTGGGGGTTGGGTTTTCTAAAAGCGAGTCCTTCCAACAAGGCAGTGCAGGTGTCCACCCTAACGAGCTCCATAAGCAGGCGTGATCCGAGGTTAATTTGCTCCGTGGCGCGCCCCCCTGTCGGATTCCTTCCCGGAACGAGGTGCCGGCCCTCACGTACGCTCAACCCCCCTTGCCCCCTGCAGCTGCAATGAGACCCGCGTCTGAGGGAGAAAAGGAAGGGGGAAAGAAGGGGGGGGGGTTTGGATTGTGCCGTTTTGGGGTCACGTTATCCTGGTCTGACTGACATGAAAAGGAAGGGTCTAATGGGTTCCGGTGGGGGAAGACGGAGCGAGCTGGGGTCAGGTGGGTGGTTATTACATGGAAAACCTCAACACCACCTCCAGCCACAAAGATAGACACGGTCCTTAAGAGAGACGTGATATGCCAATTTCATGGAAAGATTAACAATCCGTTACCACATCACAACCTCAGCCTTAACAATACTTAAGCCCCGTTCTTCTCTTCTCTTCTTTTTTTATGGAGAACGAGTCGGTCTGTAATCAGTGAAGAGTCCCATTGTTTTCCTGTACGGCCCCCTGCGTCTGTGGCCGTCTCTCTCCACAGGTCTGTCAGATGAAAGAGCCTGCAGGAAGCCAGACAGGCTCAGGATGGCCTTGGGCAGGCGCGGTCATCAGAGTAATTAGAAACTCATCATCTCTAGCGAGGCTACAGTCTAGCTCATTAACTATAGCCCATGCTTGGTTTAACCTTAAAATGGAGAGATTATTTCCTCAGCCTCCTTTTCTCTCCCACTTGTTTTCTCTCAGTTTTTCCTCTCTATTTCTCTCTCTCTCTCTCTTTGTTTCCATCTCTCCCTTCTCATTCTTTTCTCTACTTAGTTTAATTATGTTATGAGGGCAGGAAGAAGTGGGAGTTGAAAAATGCAAGCCTTGTTATGCATTTCTCTCGTGGATAGAACGTTGTGGATTATTTCAAGTCACAGGTGACAAGGTTAAGTGTTTTGGTGACGTGTCCGCGAGTGTGAAACGTTCGACGGTGTTTATATACGGCGCGCTTTGATTTTAACGCTCGACTGCCGATGAAGGGCTTATGCCAGAATGCTTGGTTAGAGTTTGCATACGAGCATTTATCACTATTTAGCAGTTCTGGCTAAGATGATACCAGAAGCGGAGCGAGAAATATTTGCCTACGGCTATCTTGAGTTGAACTGCAGCATTTATCTTTTTTTTTTTTTTACAATTGGCCCAGCCCTTCAAATGGATCCTTCTATTTTCCTTCTTGCTTTCCCCTTCTCTAAGATAACCATGATTTAGACTCAGTCAACACTTCTCTGACAAATGCAAGACAACACCCGCATTCACAACCTCTGGATACCATGCAAACAAGAAACACAAGTCCCAAAACAACACTGTGCTGGAGTACATCTGATGCAATAGGCTGATGCGTTTGAGGGTGAAAGAATCGGAGCCGAGAGAGAAAGAGCGAGCGAGGGAGGAATAGAAGCGAAGAGAGATGCTTTCTCTCTCTCCCTTCATTTCCAGTTGTCCGGAAGTGACAGAATGCTGGAAGCAAAAATATATGAAAAAGATTTAGTGAGGCTTTTTTCCAAATAGACGTACGGACGTACACAAAGAAAGATTTTCTCCCATCATTTTATTTTCAAGGCTGTTGCACAATGCTCGCTCTCATCAACAATATATCCCATGAATAGTTCCCCAAATAAACCTTTTTTTTTTTTGCACAAGGCCAATGCTTCTTTGTCCATTCTTGTCTAATATTTTTTATGTCTGAAATGAGAGGTATGCTGATGTTCCATGCATTCAAGGGTTGTATAATGTATTTTAGTTCCACGTCTCCATCTCCCTAAATGTCTCCTTTTTGGCTTCCTGGAGTGAACTCTGGAGATATTTTTGAAATACCGCACCCTGCCAGTCAAGAGAACCACATGCTTGCTTGTACACATGCTTGCACACCAACACACACAGGACACATTAACACACACACACACACACACACACACACACACACACACACACACACACACACACACACACACACACTGAAAGGCTGTACACAACATAGCCATTCGATCAAGTACACGTGTGCTCGCTCTGTAATACTCACATGCACGAACACACACACACACACAGACCGGGCTGAAATTACCTGCTGCTAAAAAGAACATTAAACTTAATTTTAAGAGTAATGGATCTCATCAGTCAGTGAACCTAAAGCAGAGCACGCTTGGCTGCTCTGTCATTAATTCAGTCATTGGGATACTTTCTCATGAGCTCCGCCCAGCAAATAATTAGGAGCCTCAAAGTAGAATCCAGTACATTTAGAAAGTTTGAAGAGCCAAATTGAGGTCCATTCAGCCTCAATGATTATTTTCAAGGATCCAATATTCCAACGTTAGTGACGGTGGATAGAAAACGTATTAGACGAGGGGTTTACGTAGTCATATCAGATTTGAAAGGTGTTTCTTAAATGTGATGCACCACATTTTGCGATTATTTGAGTCTATAACACAAAAGAATGACACATATTTAAGAGTCAGGTGACAAGGCGTTGGCCTCGTGATCGGAAGGTGTGCAAGTTCGATTCCCGGCTGTGGCTACATGTTGTTGTGTCCTTGGGCAAGGCACTTCACCCTACTTGCCTCAGAGGGAATGTCCCTGTGCTTGCTGTAAGTCGTTCTGGATAAGAGCATCTGCTAAATGACTAAATGTAACATTTTTAATTTAATTTAAGCACAACATTAAAATCCTGGAGTCTTAATCATCGTCCCCTGATTCAAATAACACACAAGGGAAGTACAGACATATTCACACAGGCAGTAACCAACAAGATTCCTGGAATCTGGAAGCGACGGGTCTGTACGTGTGTGTCAAGGTTCCCTGGGACAAATGGAGGAAAAAAAGCGATCCCCTTTGACACCCCTTATCCTTCACTAACTGGGTCGATCCCCTCCTTGTCAGATCAATGCATATTGACAGCTTTAATTGATTTCTGTGGGAAAGGAAGAAGTTCTCACTCAACTGAAAGCCTTGTCAGTCAACAGAAACTAGTGTCAAGTGTATGGTTGGTGGCTGGTCGTAGTTTCCTGTGTGTGGCTGGTTGTAGTTTCCTGTGTGTGGCTGGTCGTAATTTCCTGTGTGTGGCTGGTCGTAGTTTCCTGTGTGTGGCTGGTTGTAGTTTCCTGTGTGTGGCTGGTTGTAGTTTCCTGTGTGTGGCTGGTCGTAGTTTCCTGTGTGTGGCTGGTTGTAGTTTCCTGTGTGTGGCTGGTCGTAGTTTCCTGTGTGTGGCTGGTCGTAGTTTCCTGTGTGTGGCTGGTTGTAGTTTCCTGTGTGTGGCTGGTCGTAGTTTCCTGTGTGTGGCTGGTCGTAGTTTCCTGTGTGTGGCTGGTCGTAATTTCCTGTGTGTGGCTGGTTGTAGTTTCCTGTGTGTGGCTGGTTGTAGTTTCCTGTGTAGTTTCCTGTGTGTGGCTGGTCGTAGTTTCCTGTGTGTGGCTGGTCGTAATTTCCTGTGTGTGGCTGGTTGTAGTTTCCTGTGTGTGGCTGGTTGTAGTTTCCTGTGTAGTTTCCTGTGTGTGGCTGGTCGTAGTTTCCTGTATGTGGCTGGTCGTAATTTCCTGTGTGTGGCTGGTCGTAATTTCCTGTGTGTGGCTGGTCGTAGTTTCCTGTGTGTGGCTGGTTGTAGTTTCCTGTGTGTGGCTGGTCGTAGTTTCCTGTGTGTGGCTGGTCGTAGTTTCCTGTGTGTGGCTGGTCGTAGTTTCCTGTGTGTGGCTGGTCGTAATTTCCTGTGTGTGGCTGGTCGTAGTTTCCTGTGTGTGGCTGGTCGTAATTTCCTGTGTGTGGCTGGTCGTAGTTCCCTGTTTGCAGTGTTGTGCTAGTTACTGAAAAATAGTAACTAGTTACAGTTACTAGTTACTTTGTAAAAAAGTAACTCAGTTAGTAACTCAGTTACTTAAACCAAAAAGTAATGCGTTACTGAGAAAGTAACTTTTTAGTTACTGTACAATGTCCCCATTAAATAAAGGTTGATTGATTGAGTTCCCCTCTAGCCGTCATTTCAGTTCTGTACTGATACTGAGTAATACAGACTGTTGATTAAAACAACTGTTTCAATTCATTTGCATCCATATCACTGGATCTAATCATCCAAGCAATGTGATCCGTTGTGCACCAACACAAACCTTGACACAAACACCAAAGTATTTTTTCAATGCCTATTTATTTCAGTCAGCCCATAAAGTCTTCCATAGGCTATAAACTGCAAGCCTATCTTTCTTATTTGGTATTCAAAAACAGTTTAAAATAATGTGAAAACCTCCACGAGTAGAAACTTATCTTCCCCTTCTCGCTCGCCATCATACCGTGCCCGCCCCTGACCTGTCCAGTCCTCTTCATGATGCGTGTTTGATTATGTGTGGGACAAATGCGACAAATGCTTTGTTTTTCAATTCAATTAAACTTTATTGATCACTATGTTATTGGAACTGTGTGCCGTTGTACAACCAAACCCTCTTTTTTATCCAAAAGGAACGGAGTAACGCAGCGTATGGTAACGTTAACGGAGTTACTGAATTTTAAAAAACAACGCGTTACGTTATTAGTTACTGAAAAAAGTAACGGCGTTACGTAACGGCGTTACTAATAACGCGTTACTACCCAACACTGCCTGTTTGTGGCTGGTTGTAGTTTCCTGTGTGTGGCTGGTCGTAGTTTCCTGTGTGTGGCTGGTCGTAGTTTCCTGTGTGTGGCTGGTCGTAGTTTCCTGTGTGTGGCTGGTCGTAGTTTCCTGTGTGGACAGCACTAAATATTTCTAAGTTTGCCTTGAGCACTTCCTATCCCTTTAAAAATATATATTAAAATCAAATTAAAAGTGGTCAAAAAATCGTTTTAAAAAAAATCCATGTTAATCTGCCAATTTAATCATAGCCTAAGAGCCTTGTATGAACATTTTATTTGCCTACTGTAACTGTAAAACTTCTGCTCCATAACTTAAACTTTTTAACTTGATTAAAAAGTATAAAAACCTGGTGCTGAATTATCATGCATTGTCATGAATTATTCAACAATTCTGTAAACAATACTGGTTATTAAACTCCTATACAACATTAACACAGTTATTATTATTCATAACAGCCAATGACATTGAGCTTATTGTATTTATTCGTTTTATAATATTGGTATGAATATGTGTGTTTGTGTTATTTTATTTTAGCAGGCCTAATCTGCTCATTATTGTAATAAGCATGCCAGTCACCTATTGACTGCATGTTACATTATCAGACATGCCTTCGAGACTTGAGCTCTGCAAGACTTTTATAAAGTAAAGAGTGGAGAGATGGATTTCAGTTGAACGAAATGTGTTTCCTCAGCAATTCAGATACCCTGGCACACCCACAGGCATTAATTACATCCAACACCCCCCCACCCCCCCAATATCCAGACACAAACTGCTTTTAATACAAATTGCTTTAGACGTTGAATAATAACTTTCCTCTGCCGCAACAGTGGGAGCCTAGCTTATCTTTCATATTCACAGTTTGAATGTGCTCTCCTAGCGTCTCTAAACAGACCACATTTGTTTGCAGCCTCACAGGGTCTTTCTCTCTGTCTTGCTCCTTAGTCTGTAGGACAATGTTGAACATGGGACATTGTCCTAGAAGAGCACAGTTTAACATTGGACCAGCTATATTTTGATTTTACATTTAAATTCATTCATTTAGCAGACTTTTTTTTAAGAGCATCGGTCACTGAGCATAGAGTAGTTTTAGCGTAGATTTAGAGTAGATTTTAGAGGAGAATACTCACTAAGTTGTGGCCAGCAGTAGTACCTTTTTTATATTGTATTTTTTTTGGTGTGGGAGGGGGGGGGGGGCAAAAGCAATAAAAAAACTGTTTTCCATTCAACAGGACATGCTAGACAAAAAAAAATAAACCTTCATCCTCATCGGCACCACCATCATCCCTTGCTCTTTACGGATGCCATGTCTCCTAGCATGCTGCTGCAGTCTCCTACACTAACATCCCCAACATCATCCCAGGCAGGGGCTTCTGTCTCTCAGCCAGGCTTAGATACCCTGCTTGGCATTCTGCAGGGCGTGCCTTAAAGAGGGCGACGGTGTCCTGGCTTCTCTGCTCTGATGGCCTCTTGCACTGCTCCCACCACTACCTGTGTCCATTAGAACTGATCCAGGCTGGCCGTCAGTCCGGCACGTCCTCGACCTCCCCCCCCTCCTCCATCTCTTGCTCTCACTCTGTCACGCACAAACGGCATGCGCACACGAGGGTCTTGCACAACCCTCGCGCGCGCACTCCCCCTCGAAGATCTCGCACTCCCCTTTGGATCTAGGTGAATCCTTTGAAGGTGAGAGGCTGTGGGCGTGGCCAGTGCTTGGAACATTTCTAATAATATTTATCCGTAAAGAGAAAGTGCGGTTCTTAAGGCAACGAGCCATCACAGATTCAGATCTTCTTAAGGGAACGAGCCAGCACAGATTCAGATTCAGATCTTCTTAAGGGAACGAGCCATCACAGATTCAGATTCAGATCTTCTTAAGGGAACGAGCCAGCACAGATTCAGATTCAGATCTTCTTAAGGGAACGAGCCAGCACAGATTCAGATTCAGATCTTCTTAAGGGAACGAGCCATCACAGATGCTCAGGGATCTACACCTGCTTCCTGGATCTACATTCACTACATCCTGCAGAGTTTTCCCCACTCTCACTAGTCCCACTTACAGAGGTTTCCATTGTCAGGACACCAGCATCGATGTCACAGTCCAACCTTGTACCATGGGTGCTGACAACCAAGTTGCCTCAACATCCAGCATGATTCACGTGTAATACAACCTACCCAAGATTTCCAGTGGACTTTTCCAGCGTAAGCTATTTAGCATCCGCAGGTGATAGTCTGAGGTATTTCAAACAGTTTAAGCCTCAGCGCCCCCCCACCTCCCCACCCCCCGCCCCCCCAACTCTTCCTGAAACGTCTGACATCAAGATTATGAATCTGTGGGGGGTTTGCAGGGTGTGTTTAAGAGGGAGAGAGGTCACTACCAGTGCAGTGCCAAGCCTTCCTAATGAAGCCTCAAAGTGACGACCCATCATTCCCCGCCTAATTATTGTTGATTGCGTTCATTACGCCGTCGTCCCGGCGTCCTCGAGGCGCCGACGGTGGCGTGGGGAACTGGCAGCCATGAAGGGTTTGGACTCTTTCTCAAAGCTAATTGGATGGTACAGAGAGCAGAACAGGCAATGTCCCCATCTGCAGACTGTCCTTCTTCAGGAAATGTATTCCCCCCCCCCCCCCCCCCCCCCCCCCCATACAAACACACCTTAAGAGGACGGGGCTATGATTGTGGTGTGAAGATTGTGTTTTTTAACATTTGTTACCGTGTGCTGTGAGGTCTGTTTGCGTTTGTTTAACTGATTAATCCGCTTGGTTTTGAATGCGCTTGGACTTACGGAAGCGCTTTTGTTACTTTTAATATGCGTGCAGAAATCCTGTTTGCCCGTGAATTACTTTTATTCGATGTTGTCAATAAAGGACTAAAGGTTGCTGATGAGAATGTTTTGGCCAGAGGACACACCGCCTTCTGGACCGGTAGGAGTCTAGAATGAAGAATCACTGTTGGGAGCAATTCTGCATCTCACAAATCAAGCGCACGTGATTTAGCCAAGCTGCCAACTGAGATATGGGAATACAATGGAGAATCACAACCCACGCACTGACGCAACACAACAGAGGAGCAGCAGGCATCAAGCCCTCCTGCACACACAGCAAACAAACCAAACGCACACACACACACACACACCACTGTCCCCACAGGTGGACGTCCTGCGTGCTACGGACGAACACGTGAACACGTACGCAGCAAAACACACACACACACACACCTTTTTTGGAGTGCCACAAAACGTAATGAAATGTACGAAATGTAACAGATTAGGGTTTTGGATGCAGAAAGCAGAAATCAAAAGATGCATCTCTTAGGAGTGTATCTTATGGTTATTAAAGTGAAATAGAACCCAGTAATTAAAACACTCCATAAAAAACAACACACACCTTTTAATAAATTCTCTGCAGGGATAATTTCCGGTGTTTCTGAAGCTGCCATTGTATCTTGTTTACAGGCTGAACCAACCGATTTTAAAGCTCTTCCAGTCAAAGCTCCAGATCAGGAAAAAAAAGCCCAGTTTTCTTGAGGTGAAGCAAATTCTCTTTTTTTTTCTTCCCTGGTTTTGCCCATCGGCTTATTTCGCCTGCAAAATCCTTCCTCAGTCTCCTTAATGCAGCTTTTTGCTCGAGTCTGCACGTAAAAGAGCTGAGGGCTTTTCTCTGCTACACTTGGAGATTGCAGAAAGAGAGAGAAGCTGTCCGGCCCAGTCCAGAGTCCACTCCATCAAACAACCACAAACACACACACACACACACATCTACAGATCCAAGAACATAGGCCTAGTTACTGACATGTGCACTTGCAAAAGTCAGTTCAGTGAATTGTGGGTCAGGCTAATAACTGATGACTCAATTCAAATTTCTAACTGGACTTTCACTTGCATATTTGACATGCCACTGTCATTCATGGACACACACACACACACACACACATATGTCATATAATAAACTCCCTTTACAGATAAACAAACGAATACCCTCAGAGACCGGAACATTCTTTGGGTATAAAACGTCACACGAACGTGCCTAACCCGTGTGTAGTGTAAAAACCCGTTGCCAGACAACGTCCCCCACGTTGGAATGTGGTGCCCGTAGAGCAGGGGAGCGCCAGTTTGAGAGAGATGAGGACAGACCGCGGTGCACGCTGCCACATGGCAGCTGTCAGCGCTGATCTGACACGCGGCACACGGGCGCCAGCCTCCTCCGCCTGTTAAACAGGGGAGAGACGCAGCTCAGGTAGCCTTTAAAGTTGGCCGCTTGGCGCCTCGTTGCTTCATCGACAATTTTGCTGAAGGCCCTTCCCTGGCCTACTTCTACAACCTAGCAGCGCCGAGCAGTCCTCATCAGCAACCTGCTCTCTATCTCTCTCTCTATCGCTCTGTCTCTTTCTCTCTATATCTCTCCATCTCTCTCTCTCTGTCTCTCTCCCTCTATCCCCCTCTCTCTTTCTTTTTCTCTCCCTCTATCTCCCCCCCTCTCTCTCTGTCTCTCTCCCTCTATCCCCCTCTCTCTTTCTCAGTCTCTCTCTCCCTCTATCTCTCTCTCTCTCTCTCTCTGTCGCTCTCCCTCTCTCATTGCCAATCTGTTTTTCTCGTCCTCCCCTTTCTCTATCCTTTTCTCTCTCTCACCCCGCCTCTTGCCACTTATTCTCTCTCTCCGGAGCAGCATGCAAAGTCAGCACTCCTCCGCCTGCTACCTTAAACCCTTCAATAGCATGCCCTCTGGCAGAGATGGGAGCAAGCGAGCGAGAGACTGCAGAATAGAGAGGGAGAGAGAGAGGTGACAGTGGGTTTTCATTAGGGTAAGCCACCCTGGTAACGGCGTGCGTCTGTGTCTTAGTCTTCGTACGTGGGTTGAGGGGGTTCCTCTGTTCACTTCCTAGCCACATAGTCCAAAACGATGCTAGAAAACTGTCAGAATCAGCAAAGGAGGTGATAGTGTCTCACTCCTAAGAAGAAAGAAAGATTACCCCTTATTAGTCCCACAATGGAGACATTATTGCGGGCACACTTCAATGCAATGTTCAATGCATTGGCAGGATTCAAACCCCCATTGGGAATCGAACCCAGGCCCCGCACATGGTAGGCAAGAATCCTACCACTGAACCACCTGTGCTGCCCAGTCACTAGACAGGCAGGATTGAAAGAGTCTTGTGATTGCGAAATAATGTTTCCCCGTTTACAAGTGGCGGCATTATGCGGTGGTTCCGTTTGATAGTAAATGACCCCTGAATAGGAGCGCATGCTAAGCAGAACATCATAATTGAGATGGGGAGCGGGGAGGGGGGGGGGGGTGGTGCACCTCTGCAGGAGGGGGCAACAATCACTTCTCATAATTATCAGCGGTCGGACTCCTTTCTTCCCCGCCCCCCCCCCCCCCCCCCCCCCCTCACCATAAGCTTCCCTCCCACCAATCAAAGGAGGCTGTGAACCAAACAAGTAGGCTAAATGCCAGCACACCTGACTACAGTCGATTAGGAGGATCCAGGAGGAAGGGGGGGGGGGTGGAGGGACATGGGGTTGTAATGAGTTAAAGAGACCCAAAGGTTAGGTCGACAATGATGGAGAAATGATTAGAGAGCCCGGGACCTGTGGCTCTTTAATGAGATGCAACTAGCCGGCTTGATAAAATGCCAAGCAAGGTGATGGGGGAGTGGGGGGGTGGAGGGGGGGGGGGCGGGGGCGTCGGACGGGGTACTGGTCACCTGATGAGACAGGGGGTTGTAACCCAGCAGATTTATGGGGTCCTCAGATGCTCGTCTCACAGTGAGGTTGTGGGGGTGGGGTGGGGTGGGGGTGGGGTGGGGGTGGGGGGGTGGGGGTGGGGGGGGGGGGTGTGCTCCCTCCCCCGCACGTTTTATGGCCCCCTCTATACCATCTCAGTCAATGGACATTATGTGGTCGAAAGACACTGACCTAAGAACTCAACTTGAAAACCTCCGACCGATCTCCGACGCTCGCTGGCACGTCCTCTTTCGTACCGTGTCAAGAACCTCAACGCGGGTCCTCCTCGTTCCCCCAAGGTGCACGTGGCGTGTGTGTCCTTCCGGCATCGCTTCACGGCCTCACCCCCTTTTATTCATCCAAAGCCAGACTTGCCTTCCCCACTAAAATAACCACGAGTTGAATTAAATGTGACTGGTTTGAACGAACGCTCCTGGTGTTGAATAAACCTGTTTTTATTGCCACGTGCTGGTACCTTCACTTTATGCAGTATCAGTTGTCCTTGAGTCTAGCCTGAAGGGTCGTCGGAGGCCGTTTGCATTGTGTTGAGGATCCTGTGTTGGCCTTTAGAGAAACGGACGGATTTGAAACGGCTATTTGGACACCTCGGTGTCTCTTTGCTAGCAACATTTACACAGCGAGCTATCAAAACAAAACCTATGGTGCTGTAGACGTATGTGCGTGTGTCCAATACCTGAATTCACGTAGCTGCAGCAACACAGGCTTCCTATTTTTGCCTCACAGCTTCTCTGTAAGGCTTATTTCCTGAAACAGGAGTCCATTACTTCTGTAAATATAACTGAATATGACAGAGACAGAGACAGAGAGAGACAGAGAGAGACAGAGAGAGACAGAGAGAGACAGAGAGAGACAGAGAGAGACAGAGAGAGAGAGAGAGAGAGAGAGAGAGAGTGCATGTGCGGTATGTATGTGCTTTCCACATTACTGCACTGAGACATTTTACAGGACAACGATCGCTTGGACAGTTCACTTTGACACTTGGGGCCTGTTTTTAATGATCCTCTTCAGTCCACCAATTTGTAACACAACCCAGAGTCCCAGGGGTTGATAATTATAAAAAAAAAAAAAAAAACACACTGCAGGCAAAAGGGAATATTCATTCAGCCATCACCATGTACTGATTAAACTGTGGCTTCAAGCATGACCCACACCCGCCACAAGCAAAATGACAGTACACCTGCTAGGCGTGGCCTGAGTTTCACCTTTCACTGCGTGGCGTGTACGCCTGTACACAAGTGTGAATCATTTAACAAGGAGAGCTTACCCAGATACAGCAAAACCACAGCTCCGCAGCGTCATCTGTACTTGAGGCCAATTATTGTATTTTTTTTACGGACCTCTGTGTGGCTTCACATAGAGAAAAGGGCTAACTGCCCCCAAAACCCAGGCCTCCTCTCCTCCCGCTCCATCCCCCCTGTCTAAGTTTGGCTGCCACGCTTCGCTGGTCCGCGGACTATCCGCAGTATTGATTACAGCAGGATGAGGGTCTTTCTAACAGAGCCTTGCCCATGTGTTAGGGCTAACAAGGTGAAAAATAATAATGTGCAGACGGAGGAGCAGGTCCTCTCCCTGTCTTTCCTGACCTTACCGCGCTATTAGAATTCCCTCATACAAGATCATCCAATTTATGAGTCTTCGGGGGATTGGTGAAGGATCTAGACTGTCTCGCCCCCCCCCCCCCCCCCCCTCCCATCCCCTGCCCTCCTAAAGCCACACTTTCTCTCTCTGCCTCCCTCTTTTCCCATGCCCGTTCCTTAAGCCAGTTAGTCCCCCTCCGTAAGGCGTCTGAAAAATGAGTACGCGAGTAGCCTTTCCTTAATCCGTGGTGTCATGGGGCAGTTTACCCCGGTCGTTATCGTCTTTCAGAAGACAGTGATTTGGTGAAAGAGGCGGAAGGCTTTGCAACTAAGCTTGCGGAGAGAGAAGAGAGAGAGAGGCTGTTTATTCTCAGGTGCGCGGCACACTTTAGTCACGATGAGAAGGTGAGCAAGAGGTCCTTTGATTCGAACATCCCGACGCTCGACCGCAACCGTGTTTTTTTTCTTCTTCTTCCTTTTGAGAGGAAAGCAGCAGGGTCTCTGTGGAAGTTTTCCTAACAAGCTCATTCGGAGGTGAGCAGGGGTGAACACCATATGGTGGACATGCTCATCAGCATCCAATTGACATCATATCGGCATATCGCTCTGTGTGCAAGATTTGAGTGTGTCAGCACAATCTGTCAGCCAACCCCAAGTAATCATTATTTACCAGGCTGGAAGCTGAGAGCATCCCTGCTTCTCAATATAGAAGCTGACTGTCAACAGACCCTGATAGTCTTCTGGATAACACAACTGAAAACTTCTCTTTCAATGCTGACCAAGTCCTTTCATCTTGACCACACTGAACCAAAAAGGTTGTATTGATAAAATACAGTTTCGTAAAAGGATAGGATCAAGAGGGGGGTTCTCACAGAATTGGTTCCGCGAGTAATTTTATCACACAGTGACTAGGAGTTGGATCAAAAAGGAGAGAGAAAACTCTTCGACCCTTTTGAATTGAATCACATGTATGGTAGGTTATTAAGAATGTGACTACCCCATCCCAGCATCCTGTTCCCTGACACCAGCCACAGCCCCCCCAACACTGAGACACACTGTGTCACCACAGCACGACCACATGATCAAATCCCCCACGGACGCTTCTGGAAGGTGTCAATATCAAAACGTATATACACTCAGGACGTCGCTATCCCTGATTGCAAATTGATTTTTCCTCCTTTAAACTGCAGTTCAATTATCAGGCAAAACAATCAATGGAAACATAATTATACCTGTCTGTGGAACTAGCTCTCCTTTTATCATAGATGCGACTCGTTTAGATTTAACTTCCATCAGGTTTGATAGGTGTGATAATTGATTTACTAATTGCTTTTCATTAGAGACTGAAAAGAACGTTCTCAACCATGAGGATGGCTTATCCATTCCATTGCAATCAAATGAGAAGTTAATAAAACTGCTGATAGGGTTAATTGATAGACAATGAATGCTGTATATTCTAATTAGGCCTCAATATGCATCCAGAATTGGAATTACTCTCCGGGTGTTTAATTGCATTGAAAAACATCTAATGCAATCTTAATAGCAATCATATAAAACCCACGCTGAAAATTTGTATTCAATAAATTGCTATTTGTGTTCACTTGCACCAAGGGCATTGTATTTTCTTGAAAATGTTCAACTTTTGTTCCTTTTTTCTCTCTATTCTTTGTAGGAGGTTGTGTCAGGGCATCGCTATCAAGATATTCGCTGCTTATTAAAGGAAACGAATCGCAGTAAGACATTTTCTGCCGCATCATTTCCAAGACAAGAAGTTGCCCACTCTGGGGCTCGTAGTGTGGAGATTTCTGCTGCTGTTGCGGTTGTTGTGGAGTTAAACACATTGCTTGCTCTGCACCCTGATAAATAAAACATTGGGCTGTTAACAGCCACACAGCAGAACAGGCGTTGGTAGAGAACTGAGGACCTGTCTCTGCCTACTTTGGGACTGATCCCAACTTCCTCCCCCTGCCTCCCCCTTCCTCCCCCACCCTCCCCCTTCCTTCCTTCCCCACCCTTTTCCTTCCTTCCTCCCCCTGCCTCCCCCTTCCTCCCCCACCCTCCCCCTTCCTTCCTTCCCCACCCTTTTCCTTCCTTCCTCCCCCTGCCTCCCCCTTCCTTCCTTCCCCACCATCCCCCTTCCTTCCTTCCCCACCCTCCCCCTTCCTTCCTTCCCCACCCTCCCCCTTCCTTCCCCACCCAGTTAAAAACTCCCAAACGGAGGCATTGCAGTGTGACTCAGCACAAGCTAGGTCACCAATACCACTCAATAACACCCTCACTATGCATTCACTGTCCACCATTCAATACCCAGCACACTGTTTAACCCCAAGGTCTTTCCGCACCACAGAACCTCACCCACATGAACGAGGCGTATGAATCACATGCATAATTGATCCTGCACGCCAAATGCATAGATGCAAATCACAGGGATTGTATTTTACCACACCTTACGGTGCCCCCTCCCCCTCCACACACACACACACACACACACATAACCCCCACTAAAATAAATAAGAAAATGAAGAAAAGGGTTTTTCAGTGGCGCCCCATGAAAGTTTAATAATCGAAGATTATTTGTGCTGCGGTTAGCTGAATGGCTGTATCACAGCGGAGAGCGTTATTGCGGGCGCGGATTATTTCATGGCATGCGAGGGGTTTTCTCCTTTTCTGTTCCGTTAAAATACGGTTGAGCCCCTGAAACGCACCGGGGACCAGAGTGGCTATTGATGTTCGTCAGCGCATGAAAGGTTACTGGTGACTGTCTGAGGTATGAACAGAGATGTAACGTCGAGCATAGATCAATGAACAAGCTTTGCGATCATGGGAGTGAACGGTAGGAAGTGACCTTTTCAGGACATGTTTGGTGTGATTCATTAGGTCCAACATAGTGAAGCTAACTGACCGGTTTATCTTTCAGAGGGAAAATATATATTGCATCTCTGACAAGTCATATCCTAATTCAAAACTCTTCTCTCTAGTCTTTCTTGCGCTACACGTTTCCGAAAAAGGGGGGCTTCATGGATTGCCGTCACATTAGGTTGATAAATTCTCGGTTCCCTTTTAAGCTTTGTAAGAGTGACGATGTGTGGTGTGTGGAACATGGTTGTTTTTTGGGGGGTTTCAATGGATACCAGCATTGAACTAGGTAAACTCACTGGACCCTGTCTATGGTAGCACTCATGGTGGAAAAGACATTTGAAATTTAATTTGAAATTGTTTTTAAATAGTTCTAACTTGGTTCATGCTGAAACACACTGAAAAAGTGTGTACTGTTTCTGTCTCCAGAAACATGGAATGTAAGAAACAACCATCCAATTAGTACATTTGTAAAAATAAAAAAAGATATAGTGATCACTAAATTGTGTTACAAACCAATCCTTTGTGTTGGTAAGCGCTGAATAAATGTTTGCTAATCTCATAAGAATGATCTTTTGAGACTGAATTATTGATTGGAAGACACAGATGAAACCTCCCGTGGTTTCATCCGCTAAATCTGGGCCTGCCCGTGATCGAGTATGAAAGATTAGGTTTCCTATTTGTGTCAATGAATTATTAATGCCGCTTTAATTGCCGTGGCGATCTTGTTGAAGTCGCTATTAAAAGTAGGCAAGTCGTGCAAGTCTTGAGACGGAGCTGATGTGATCTTCTCATGGCTTTTCTTCATATGCTTCACTCAATGTGGGGAATTAGAGGGAATTTGAGAATTTGGAATTTGTTTTCTTTCCATTTGAGTTTAATAGTCGCAGTTGCATCTGTTCCTCCAATGTTCTCAGTCACATCTGTTTTTCAGAGCACACAGGAGAGGATGAACCGAATGGAAAATGATATCAATTTGAATGCTTATTTCCCCAACGCTGATAGGCCCCAGAACTACGGTTGCTGTGGCCTGTGCTCGTCTAATTGATGTCCAGGAGAGCTAGGGGTTTCTCCGGAAGGTGAAAAATAAGCCCCTGGTCTCGAAAGTAATGCATCTTAAACACTATGCCAGGCGAGCCTAGCTTTTGGCATAATGCTGTCATAAATAACATGGATTAAAACGATTAACTAGGACAGAGAGAGAGAGAGAGAGAGAGAGAGAGAGAGAGAGTGGGGGGGCAAAAGAAAGTGAGAGGGAGAAAGCAATTTGATTTTTCTTTGTGGAATGGAATACTTAAAAACTAGGAGTCATACTACGAGAGGAAGGAAAGAAAAGCAGAACTGGTACCATGAAAGTGCCCCCCGCCGAAAAAGAAATCTATTTTTTATTTTTAAACAATACAAGTCTGAGAAAGAAATTATTAAGGAGTAGCAGGCTAATCCATTAAAGAGATGTCTCGACTGTTCTGGAAAGAAAGGGCTGATTCAGCAAAGAGTGGAGAACAGGAGCAGTGGCCGTCAAAGAGGCCCTCCCTACTTTACATACAAATAGCTGTCAAAATCAAATTGCCTTCTTTGAATAAGGAAAAATATACCTGAGACAAAATAAGGAAAGATATTAGAGTAACAGTCAAAGTTATCTTTTGGAGCGGACAGAGCACGCAGTAAGATATTAAATGTGTTCCAAATAAAAATACAAAACATTATACTGTATATGTAAATAGTCCCTTGGCCCTATTTCAAATGTTCTTCATTTTGAAGCATGCCTGTGGAACAGACAGAACTGTTTACTAAACACGCTAAACCAATCAGCAGAACCAAATTCTCCCTGAACTCCACATCCACATGTTCCAAGAGGCCCCACTGGATGAACCAAATGATGATGTACGGTGACGAATTTCAATCTTGTGTCTTGCAATTTGTGCAAGCTGATGAGATGTTTTATCAGCAAAGCCTTATGCGTGTGGGGGGGTCAGAGTTCAAATAGAGATACTAAAGGATATCCGTGATTGATTTACAAAGCATCATAATCTGTGACATCAACTTGATCACAATCTGAGACACCTGACAGAGGGTGGCCATTTTGTTATGTTATGTGACATTCATTTTGATTTAGCCCCAACAACCAAAATAGATAGTGTAATCAAGAAAAATGATAAGAATATCTATCAAGGGTATTACAAGGCAGAAGCCAATTTATCCGGGACGACCAGCCTCTGAATGGGCTTGATAAATTGTCAAGGGAGAGATCATTTGGCTTCGCTGTGGGGAAAGCGCCACGCTAGCATATTTCAAACCATTAAGAGCTAAAGTTAGCTTGCACCCTTCTGCCTATCTATCATGGGACCTGTGGTCTTTAGCGCTAGGCTAACGGCTGCCCTGGGTGTGCCTGAAAACAAATGTTTCATTTTCATTAGTGTCCAGGTACAGTGCCTTAGGGTAAAGCTCATCTGCTAGAAGGCCTGAATGCAAATCTTTCTGGTAATGAAGGATGACAAAAAGTTTGAGCTCACAGGATTGAGAATTGGAATGAGAGTTGCGAGTGTTGGAGAAACGAATATCTATCGAAAGGAATATTCATCACAATTTGGGTCAGTGTGTGGTAATGGCCTGGTTTTTCCCTCTGTAATCGTTATTAATGCGTTGCAATTTCTGGTGATGCTTATAGCGCCAGAGTTAAGGTCGCTTCAGAACTTTGGAACTTTATTTTTGCTATTTGGTGTGACAGCCTTTGTATTCCAGAGCACACGTTTTTAAATCAGAGAACACAGGCGTTGGGAAGAACCCCCAACAGAACGACCATGTGCACTCTGCACAGTCAGTGCCATCAACAGACAGCCGTCACACTCCTCATGTAACAAACGGCTCCACCTGCTCAAATCACCCCCTCACTGGAACACTCTCCTGTTTCATGGCCACATTCAGGTGGAAAAAAATGACTACAATTTGAGCAGAGGTACATTTCAGACCCATCCCTCAGTCTGAAACTCGAGGGCTTTTTGTGCCACAAACAAATACCTTGCGTTTAGGGAGTTTATGAAGAAGAGAAGATTTGTTGTCTGATTTTGACAGTTCTCTTCACTGTTTCCGACCTTCCTACAGGGATGTATTAATGCCAACCTTGGAGTTCAGGACAAATGTTGGGTGTCTGTCTGTCTATAGGGATATCTGGGTGTAGCATGTGTGAAAATATAGCCATACGGCTGGAAGAATTTTTTTTTAATGTTAATGAAACTTGTCAGAGTATTTGTCCTTTGTTGACAAATTGAAATATATAAAATACTTGATTTCACATCAAACCACTTAAACCTGAAATAACAGGTGGAAGACATTTTTTCAACCCCCGTATTTTGACAGCTCTCCGAAAAAAGAAAGCTTCACATTCAGGCATGAATGAAACATACATTGAATGTGTAATACATGTAATTTGTTATACCTACTTTGACAGGCATACATTTCAAGCAGTTAAGACAAATGTGTCTATTAACAGGCAGCATGATAGGGCCATGATTTCAGACTGGAACACCAGAAACACAGCTCGAAGACGGACGGGGTTGAGAAATAGGCACACTCTGCATGGAAATTGATGGATGTCTTGCAGACTTTGATCGTCTGGGCGCGGCGTTTAATGATCATTGATCGTCTGTAATGGAACTGTCAGAAAGCTCTGATGCCTTTTGTAATTACTGAGCACCTCAGATATATAAAGGGGTTCCTGCTAATACCGCTGGCACCAGAGACGCACAATTTGGTGCGGACAACAAGTCCACGACCGTCACTTTCTTCTCAAACTCCACACCCATCGGCGCTAACCCCGCCGATTTGATACACACACACACACACACACACACACACACCTGACATTATTGGAAAAACTGATCTGATTGAGGGAGAGGGGGGACTCCAGTATGAAACCTTGGGTACGGTCTGTCCCTCCAGCAATATTCCTTGTTGTTAATCAACTGTTTGTGTAGATGGAGTCTTTATCCTTTTCCAAGGAAATGTGTTGCCATTACCTGTACAGTCTTTGCATCTGGCAGAGAGAAAGGGAAAGGGAGATAGAGAACAATGACTGCGCGTGGGTGAAGACGGAATAGGTAGAGGGACAGTGAGACAGAAAGGAGAGAGAGACAAGGAGAAAGGGAAAGAGGCGGAGAGAGGTAGAGTGAGAAAAGAAAAATGTAAAGAGGGATGGATAGAGAAAGAGAGAAAGAGACAGAAGAAGCAGGCCTCTAAAGACCACTGGTCATTTTACAGCTTGATGGGAAACACAGAGAGAGCCTGTCAATGAGAGTGACCCCGATGATAGATAACCCACTCCGGAGGGGCAGCGAGGCCATTTTAGCCATGGGGAGATTCACTTAGCGGCCCTCAGAACCTCAGATCAGAGCCCACCCCTCCACCCCCCTTCACAAGCCCCCTTTTCCGTGGCAAGACCTTTTCCACGCCACAAATACAGCTCCAGGTTATATAAGAGGAGGTGTGACATTTCTTTAAAAAAACGCACACAAAATAAATAAAAAACAAACAAAACAGAAGCTCCTGTGGGAGGATCTTTAGATGGATTACCTGTCTTCTAACACCCAGGCCCCCCTCCCACCGCCCCCCTCTCCCCTCCCCCCCACCCCCCTCTCCCCTCCCCTGTCTCTTCCTCTCTCCATCTCTCGGCTCTGCCGTTCAAATTATAAATCTCAACTCATGGGTGAAAGTTAAAATATCCCAAAGGAGCCGGCACTGAGGCGAAATCTAGTGATGTCTGAGACATGATGGTGTACGGAACTGTAAATATAGTTTCACGCACAAGAGAAATGATTTTTTCTCTCCACGCTCCCAAATCTTTTTCATTATTTCTTCTTTTTTTTGTCAAAGCCTCCTAGATTGATAGTGGGAAGACATACTTAAAATTACCATCACCAAAATTGTACCTGTTTTTTTCCATCGACAAAATGGAATGTAACCTAAACTCTACCAGGCCACCTGTTTTTCCCAGTTTCATGGAAGTCTTTTACCTCCAATATTCATCTCAAAGGATTTATTTTTCTCCGGATTTTCTGCTAATGTCGCCATTAGAGTACAGGCCTGCTCCTACTCTATTTTAGGGAAAAAGAACGAATCATGAGATAAATACGTGAATTATTCTAATTGAAGTTCCACTTTGGCTCATAAAAGTGCTCACCGAAGTATTGCAGATCTGGCTCAGATCCGGTTCCATGGCAACAGCACATTGCTCACAGGGCCTGCAGTTCGACCTCACGCCTCCCACTGAAGACAAGATACTGTAATATGCTGCCGAACATAAGAAGGTTTAACATTTAGCATAGCATAAAGTACACACATTACAAGTAATGTTTACAACAGTTTTTACATTACCAAATTTACAACAGTATACTGAACAAAAAGCATACGCTTAAGATGACCAGCCCCAAAACAATTTCATGAACAATGATTCAGCAGTTGGTAATTATGTTTTTATTATGGAACATAAAGTGGGTGTCCTGTTCCGACAAGTTATAATTGGTTGTTTATCTCAGCGTTAACTCTTGATTCAGGCAAATGCCATCGGCCAGATTCTGCCAGGCTTTCATTCCACATAATGAGACACACACATTCTCCTGTTTCTCTCTGCCATTCTCACTCTCCATCTATCTTTTCCTCCTCTCCGTCCTTGCTTGTCTCTCTCTCTCTCTCTCTCTCTCTCTCTCCACCTTTACACTCATTCTGTCTCTCACACCTAGCATTCTCTCTCCCACCTGTCTCTACATGGTTAGTGTCTCTTATGTAGCTTGACTTGGCTTAGCCTTAGCAGCTGGTTGTTTTTCTTTCAGCGCCATCGTCCCCCTCTTGTTTGTAAGTCTGTTTAGAGCTGTTCGTCTCCCTCTCAACCTCTATTAAAACTTGGCAGCAAGCACCCCCTGCTCTCCTAATGTCTGAATGAGATGCGACTTGACTTCAACCAGCCTGCAAGAACACAGAATAGGGTCCAATTGTCGAACGCAGCACAGTGGGCAGGGTTGCGGGGAGGGGGGGCGGGGGGGGGAGGGGGGGAGAGGGCCAAGCTTAAAGATGAGCTACATGAGGATATCAAACAGCCTGTAGATGTGGTGCATTTCCAGCATGTATCTGCATGGAAAGCTATTTTCCTTTCTGCCTTGGCAGATATTGCTGTAGGATAACAGAAGGCCTAGTTTAATTAGCTCGTTTGGCACGCTGCAAGTCCAGTAGCTACACCCAATTGAGTGATACAAATGCCTCACGGTGAGGCAGCTCTGTGTTAGAAGAGAGGGGACAGGTGGTTAAGCTTTGTCTCTTCCTCGTTCATCTATTGGAAGAGGCTACTGGCAAGATGGTGCCTTCATAACTGAAATGTTTCCGATGGAAACGATTTGAGTTTTGACGCCTAGCAATGGAATCTTACACTCAAAAACACATGACATTCAACTTAAAAAGTACAAAAGTTACTTTTTGTTGTTATATGGAAGACTTCTTGTACGTGTCATAGTCATGTTTTTTTCCCCACTGATCATGCTCCAGTTTTGCGCATGTGATTTATTTCACCTAACAAGTAATATCAGTGCAGGGCCAGACTTAGCCAGTGAGATTTATCAATATTCCTAGAAAACAGAAGACCTCCTACTCAGCTCTGAACAAGAAGAGAATCTGTCACCTATAATGCCTATGAAGTTGCGCCGGCTTAAGACACCACCTTCCCCCGACCCACAGATGCTCAAAGGGAGTTGATTAATGGATCCGCTTTCCAATGATCAAGCTGGGAGCAAAACTGTTCAATTATGCATCCTGGAATATCCTCAAATCGTGCTTTAGCAGCCAAATCTTCTCTGGGGTCTCCAGATTACAGCGTTTTAATTTGTGTTTAATTTGAGACTTTGTTGTGCATATTGGAAGGTTCTGTATGTCCCCCCCCAAAAAAACAAAAAAATTAACATGGTAAAAAATGCAAGCGCAAAAGAGAAGATCAAAATCCATATCAGCAAATCTGTCTTCCCCCCCCCCCCCCCCCCCCCAGCCCCATGTCAAAATCAATCCTATGACCACGTGTGCTGGTCTGAAAATGACACACGTGAAATACCCAGGCAGCCTTAGCTTTCTGTCGCTGCAAATTAAAGTCAAGGGACGGATGAAATTTGGCTATTTACTTACTTACGATGCTGGGGTTGTTGTTGTTGTTACGGTTTTGGCACAAGTGAATTTCATATTATTCCAGCTAATCAAAATCCATAGCGGGGACAGAAAAGCAGGCAGTCGACTCATGTTGTAAACAGCCAGACAGCCATTTACAACCTGTCAGCTACAGCTGTTGAAGCGGGGCACAGCTGCTTGGAGATCTGCCTTACGATTGTTTGGTTGCATAGCAGAGTCCCCGACCTGGGAGTAACTACCTTATGATATTTTTTTATTGGAATTCGATGGTTTTACAACTTTCTCTTTAGCTAAATATTTAATTGTTAGAAAATGTATGGGTTGAGCCACACAATCGCAGAACGGCAGCACTTTTTGAAATAACTGTTTCAAAATGATGAAACTCACAGGCAGAACTTACACTTTTCACTTTGAAATTTAGCGTGTTTTTGTCCAAAGCAAGTGCATTTATAAAGCAAAGCACGGACTAGGAAGACATTGTTGCCACTGAACTTGTTAGAGCTGTATTCTAGTCTGTATTTCTACCAGGCACAGTGCAACAATAACACTTCAATTCCAAGATTACACTGTCCAGCGCATTCAGTTCAGGCGACAGTTCTACAACTGAAATACAACATGCAGAAAAGTGCAGTACACGACAGCTTAAAAGGTTACCACGGAGGAATCACTGTCTTATAAAAGTACATGTCTGCCGTCCAACTAATGCCTTACCTTGGCTTTACTCTCCGAATACAGCCTATGTATTTCCAGGCTGCTTTACAGAGAGTGTGGGGTAATTCATTTCACAATTTATTACCATTTTCGTCAAGCCTGGTATTGCTTACTCCAGGCTCGGTGATGAAGAGCCGTCATGTGTAAAAGTGTGATGTCAAGGCTAGCTCAGATGAAATACATCTTAATGCGATCGCATTTATTCCTTCATCAATACAATGTCAAATTGCCCCTTCCCCTAAATAATGAAAGTATTATTTGAAAGATTGAGCTGCATTCCAGTACACGGGGGGCTTAGAAGGGGATTTCGCTGCTCTATTTTCTGAGATCACCAGACCTTGGCTTCAGAGCTACGATCAATTTATCCTGCCAAATTTTACTGTGGACTATCTATTGAAATCACCTTGACAGCAGGCCTACAGTAAGCCTTCCACATACAGCATAACGGCTATTTTGCTTGCAGTGTGTTGTGAGATCGCCTGTTCAGCCATCGCGTGTTGAAGGTGGATCGCATAGACGAGTAAGTGAAAAGACCACCTCCATTTTGTTTCCATTCTGTTTACTTTCGGTCAGGAAGGATTCCCCAGTGACCAATGTAACAGGTGTAAAGTTGAGACGAAGGGAGAATGAAATCAATAGCTTCAGCCTTTCCTTTAATTGCACAGTTAGAGCCAAAGGTTTCTATATCAGAAGCCGGTCAAACTTTTAATATACTTGCTGTCTGTGTGTTGTTTAGTTGCACCTGGGGATTTGCTTTCGCTAAAACGAAGGTTTCGAGGAGGGTCTCTTTGGGTTTCTCACCCGGGTAGCCTTGGCCAACTTTTTAGTTTTCAACAGAAACGGTTTACAAACAGTAGCAAACGTAATGAAGTCACAGTATGTGATTTAAGCTTCTTATGAGATTATCTTATTTAACATACCTTCTCTGGCGCAGAAATTATTCAAAACAAAAGGTTTCTGAGTGAGGAGATTCAAGCCGAACAGAAGATTTTCCTCCTCACTTGAAATATAATGCCATTGACTTTTTATGCATTGGAAAAATAAATTTCAGGTTTTAATCAAACGCTCGACTTAGAGAGAAAAGTGAGGCTAATTTCAAATACAGAGAAGGTGGATAGTAATTTAGTGTGAGATGTAAAGAAAAAACAGATGCGCCCGGCCAAAGCCTGGATTTGTGCGGCGGAAGATGTTGAGATAGAAGATTGATCAGATGAGATGGAAAATAATGCCCATGTCATTTTCTGTAATGTTTATGGATATGTATACTGATGCAAAGTGAATTCTATAATAGTGAATTCCAGTCCGTGCACTCAGCCACAGTGATGTCATTACAGCATGGAGATAGATGATAGATGTATCAAACCATTACAATGTCATCAACGTCTTTTAGCATGGTGGTGATGGTACTTTGAAGGACCTGTGCTTCACTGGCATTAAGGGACTGCCAACCATTCTCCTCCACACACAGGATAATGTACAATAGTCAGAAAGGCTCTGTCAAGAAAGGAGCGACATTTTCAAGGCTTTGAATGTTCTATTGAACGGGGGGAAATGAAACAATTCAACTTCTTCCGAATTTCAAAACTTTTTGATACCTAACAACATTGGCGTAATACACCAGGGACAACCTTCCGAAGGCACAATCGTGATCACAGTTGAATTAGCCGCTTCTCCCAAAAAATGTCCTTTCATTGGAACAGAAATGATAGCTGTGGTATTAACTTGCACGTTAGTTTAGAGAGCAGTAGAGGCTTTCTGATTTCTGAATACTTAACAAGTCCCTTTGGCATAGAGGTCACGGATGAGAAAGCCGCAGACACAGCTTTTAAACAAACATAAAATAATCATAGCCGCTGAAGTTTCTAGTGAGACGCTTGTATTTTTAATGAGTGATAACTCTTTGGGTGTCAGATATGGTCCAGACAACCTTCCTTGATAGCAGAAATAGAAAGAAAAAAAACTGTTTGATCGTAAAAAACCTGCAAGTGGGATTTTCAGTCAGGCTGAGACCTGTGGAAGACTGAATGGTAATATACCTCTAATGAAGAAAAACGTCAACACAGGTCAAATCCTTGCCCACATTCTAGGCTACTTAAAATCCCCACCGACTTCTAAAAGCACCTTGTACTCGTAACAATGTATTTATTGGTGCTTCTCTCCTTTGAAGACAGCCTAAAGTTGACTCAGAGAGTCTGTGGTCCCCATAGTTTCATCTCCGTCTTGACTGCAGGCAGGCAGGCTGTGTTGGCTGTGCACAAACAACCTCCCAGAGCTTTGCCTCCGCTCCATAAATATCCGGTTTGTCTCGATCCATCACTGCTCGCTGGAAGTCGAGCTGCTGCCCTCAAAGCTAGCAGGGGCCGCTTGTGGGGCCACCGTCTTGGGTATCGTGATGTATAAGCATGATCCTCAGACAGGGATACAGTCCACTGGAAGGCTATTATGGTAAGCTAGGCTAAAGGGCCATATCCATCATTTTCGAGCGCCATACACACCAGCACCTTTTCACCAGGTAGCCAAGCACTGCTGCAGACCAAGTGCACATTATCAGACATGCAGTGTGTTACATACAGATTATATGTTAGAATCAGAATTAGTATGTTGCACAAACACGGAATTAGTACGTTGCACAAACACGGAATTTACTGTGGCGGGATGGATCAAACAGAGAACATATACAGGACTTACATTAAAGAAGTTAAGTAGACATTATTATACATAGAATAGGAATATATAAAAATGAAAAGTAAATGGGTGTGAATGAATATATACTACGAGGGGGAGCGGGGGGTTGTACACAGTAGTGCAATAGGATCAGAGTGCAGTGGGTTTGACTGGATGGAGGGCGGGGAGGGCATTTTGACCAACAACTGAACAAGGGAAAATAAGGTCTTTGTAGCTCCACAAATGAGTTTACCAAGATAAATGAATGACACTGCCATTCATTCCCTCTCTGAGCATGTGTGCTGTGTTTCTAATTATAACCCTTAATCAAGCCCTACCTTTTGATTGTGCTTAACTGTTAACTAGATAAGGGGGTGGGGAAAAGGGCAAGCAATCAGAATACTCAGAATTAGAAGGGAAAAAAATACATTTTACTTTCACTGCAGGTAGCCACATGGTTCTTTAAAGAGATACAAAAAAACACATTTGAACTCCTGCTTATGTGCTTATTATTGTTCAGAAGATATTGAAGGTCTTTCATTACAGCCAGTGCTTTGTTGCCAACAGCTTTAGCCCCTTTTATTTAAAGTCAAAATTGCACTTAATCTTTCTTTTAGGGGTGTCTAGATGGTTTTCCCCAGGGAGACTTAAACTTTCTCTTTTCATGCCAATCACCTCCAGTGATTGTCCTCTTGACTGATCAAGCCAGTTTAGGGAGGACATTCGTTTCACTTCCGTCAGAAAGACGTTCGTTCCGAACAAGTCTTTAAGGAATTCTGGTAGAGGGGTTTAAGTGGGAGAATGCGCGTTAGTATTTCAAGGAGTCTCTCGTGAACGAGGCTTCAGGTCATGTTAGTGTTGGTGTCAACACCAACGGACCCACCGTATTGGGATGAATGTTTCAAAGTTCAGAGTTGTCGGCAGTTCAACGCCATGAAACAACATGTCAATCTCAAAAAGTGTTTGAATTAAAGTTTAAATAGCCCAAAGGCAGTTTTTTTTCTTTTTCTTTTCCAGTGAAGAGGAAGCCCATGTCTTTCACACAACAAATCGGTTCACTTGCCTTTCTTTCTTTTCTAAGGGCACAATGATAATATTCTGAGAGCACTGTGTGATGCTTGTGCCTGGTACAAAACCTAGAATAAAAGAAGCTATTGAGCAATTAGTGACAGTGTATATGAGCAATCATGTACGTATTATAAGAGAATGAGAGAGGGAGGAAGACAAAATCAGATGCTACTTTTCCAACGATGCCCGTTCAAATTTGGAAGCTTGTGCAGTACATTTGTTTAGCATCTTTTCAAAACATCTCCCCCAGATGCTCGGTGTAAAAAAATAAAAAAGATTTAAACTCAAATCAACTGCTGCTTGTTTTCCTCTGCAATGCAACCATTGCAAATGGCTTTATGGTGCCAAAGGACATTGTTAGAAAGCAGACGAATGCCAACTGCTTTAGAAATTCACCAGCCAATGGGAGAGACTGCCATCTGAACTGGTGTTTGTAATGAGGTGCTTTATCAGATGTGACATCATCGCGTGATGTCACCAAGGATGCCTGTACACCCACGGTCTAAGTGCCATGGAAGACGGAACCTTTTTCACAAAGAGATTCAGTCCATTGTTATGTTGTAGTTCTGGAATGAAGGCAACATCTAGTTCCTAATCCATGTTTTTCTATTTTCAAACTCCGTTTTTTGTCTATCCAGGAGACTGTTGCCAGACAACGTGAAACTATACAGAGAAGTACAATGATTGCTTTTGTTGTTCCCTGAGAAGGGGATGTAAAACCCTGTAGCAGCTGGTTACAAATGATCATGAGAGCCACATAGAAGAAGCTTGCGATACATTTTGCCAGATCTTTGGCTGGTGAGGAGTGAATTTCAAGCACACCTGTCATGGCTACACAACAAAACTGAATAATAATAATAATAATATATAAATATATCCCTTAAACTCCCACAATGGGGAAGTTGATGCAGGCGCGCAAATGTTCAGTGCATGGGCTGGAAATCGTACCCCCACCGGGATTCGAACCCAAGACCCTGCACACACTCAATCCCTGGCTAAGCCATTGCAGTAAAGGACTGGATTGTGGGACTGTGGGACTGAATGTGAGTATCAGAATCAGAATGGGGTTTATTCGCTATGCAAGATTACCCAACAGAATTCACTGTGGCAGAAATGAGCAAACACAGAACATATATGTGGCATACTAATAAGAAAAATGAATACAATGTGAAATACACTACAGATATGATACAAATAAGCATATAATAAAAATGATACAAATAATACAAATGATGGGGGGGGGTGTATATACAGTAGTGTAAAGAGTGGTGCAAAAATCACAGTAGTAAGTTTTTAAACTTTTAAAATCTGTCATGCTGTGGTGTCGCAGGAACCACTGCAGGAACAGAGGACTTCCTGAATCTGCTTGACGTGTGTCACACACCTGTGGTCCGTCCCATCCCAGTCTCCAAGTTCCTCATTGTCAAACCTGCGAAGGAATTCGATGTTGGGGTTGACGGACTTAACCTAGCATTGTAAATGTATGCCGTACCTTAGCACGGCCACCAGCAAGAAAAAACGGTATGAATACATGCAACGATGAGGCATGTTTTTCAAAACAACCTACGCTGCCTAAGGATAGATTATTGAGTTCCCTGCCCCTAGTGAACATCTCAATGATAGCTAGTGAGGTTCTCTCCAGTAACTCTTGACTTCTTATCGTCAAGGGACATCATTTGAAGAAACGGATCTGGAAGCAACATCAGAAAACATACAAATGGCTCACGCTTGTTAAGCCCACAAAGGTTAAATCGATTGGACTCGCTATGAACAGTCTTTTAATGTATTGCCAGAAGTCTTCAAATGTCTCCTCATTTAAGTCACTCAGGCAGCGATGGAGCTGGAGTGTTGGTTTACGTTTACTTGACTTATGGGCAGTTCATCCTGCACCTTAATCGAATGTGAAATACATGTATTTCTAATGCTATACCAGTAATAGTCTTGCAGTATTTAGGACAGATTTGCCATAGTCCCACTTATTGCTGCCTTTTTCCCCATTTTCCCTTGTTAACTTTTCTGTTAGTAGATGTGTAAAGTACAAAATCCAGTTTGCTACCAAATTGTGTTTTTGTTAAAGAATCAAAAGTACTTTTCCACAGAAAGATTAGTTTCAAGTGTGTTGCCATTCCCCTGTGCTTTTGAAGGGAGCGTGCCTATTTGTGTGTGAAGAAGCGAGTACACACAAAGCACGTACATGTTTCTCCACACTCCCCCGATCGCACTTCAGTGTCACTCATCTCCCTTACAATCCCAGCTCTCTCTCTCCTGGGGGGCCCAAGGGAGTCCAGGAACCTGTGGTTTATGTACACTTCATATCTCTGCTTCAGTCTTCGGGGGGGGGGGGGGGGGGGGTGTGTGGAGTGGGGGGGTCGAGCTGCCTCCCACCAGAGAACAACGCATCATTTTCCCCTGTCAAGAGCCTCTGTTGGATCTCGTCACAGGGAGCACTCAGGATCCACAGCATTATTAGTCTCTCAGGGCAGACTTGTTCATTCAATTTCCCCCTTCAGCATTTCAGTGTATCTGCTTCAGTGTGTGTGTGTGTGTGTGTGTGTGTGTGTGTGTGTGTGTGTGTGAGTGTGTGTGTGTGTGTGTGTGTGTGTAGGGGGGTGGTAGGGGTGCAAAATGGAGGATAGAGATCAGAGCTGGTGTTAATCTGGTCTGAAGAGTTTTATCTGGCGAACCAGGGCCATCCCATCTCTGTTATCTGAAAACTGGTCTCCTGCCAGATGTCTCCATCAGCTGGACCTGGCTGCTGCCACCTGTGGATGTACGGTTTGTACGGTTTGCATATGTTCGCGTGCAACATGGTATCTTTCCCTTCGCGTCTCCATGCTTTTGCAAAGTTAAAATCTCCAACAGCTTGATCCTCCAGCATGCAAACCACCAATGGGATCGGCTCGTTGCCTTGTAATAAGTTCAGCCGAGGTGTAGTGGAAGAGATTGCCGGGAGCGGCCCGCTGGAAGAAGCCCTCTCCGAAAAGGTGCTTCGACGTTGCTTTCAACGGGGCTGCACAGTTCAATCCCACTCGGCTCTCAAATCCCAAAGCTTAATCCTCTCACCGGCGAAGGCGTTTGTTTGAGGATCGCCTTCGCCGCTGGCGCTCGCCTCTCTGTCCTTGCCTCGCCCTTCAAAGGCTCGCTGGCAGATCTTCACTCAGGATTCCTTCAGTTCGTTTTATTTTTTATTTTTTTTTAAAGCTCCTCTACTCCTGCGCAACCACTTATACTGCTTTTTTTCTGCTGCTTCTTGGCACTTGGTGTAGGCTTTGTTTTATCTAACAGGCAGCTAGGGTACTGTTGAGCATGCCGCCTAATGGAGAACAGGCACTGAGAACCACAGGACTTCATGACATGACTGTGAGAGATGAGAGGCAATGCTGGAATGTCAACAAGGACACTGATTTGCACTGCGCCACGTGTTTTGGTCTCCAAGCTAAGTGGTATTAGGGGATATATTTGGTGGAGCAGAAAACAATTTAAATATTTCTAAAGTCATTTATCACTGTTCATCACAAAAAAGCCTGCTTGATGAGACAGTGGCCTTTTCTAAAAATCACGGTCTGGTATTTAAACACATTGTCCAATCCAAACTAATCTCATGGCTCTAAGCAGAAATATGTTTTTTTTTCTTTGCTAAGATTAAAATTGAGAGAACATTTCTTGACCTTTTATGAGAAACTGCATGAATGCATCTAAATAGAGTAGGACTTGACGCATTCAAAATCTTGATTCCAAGAACATCAAGGCCTTGTTTACGGAGGCTTGGGATGGATTATAAGGACATTACAAAGCTAGTTGGCAGCTTGGCTTGTGTAGTGAAAGTAGGAAGGATGGACAGTAAAGCAGCATGAGTAATCCATGTATTCCTGATTCATTCCCTTGACAAAAATAATAAACTAGTCATGACAACATATTTATTACCATCAGTTACAGCTTTGCAATGTTATGGCGTACTGACATGCAGAGACACAGTTCTACTGCAGAAGTTTCTTGTGTAGAAATATTGGTCATTTTCCCCCCCCTCAGAATGTATGTCCCTGTTTCCTTGGTTACAAAGTACCCTCTCAGTTTTATGGGAATTATCAGTGACTTTATTACCAGCGCGTGGACAAGAGTGGGTTGTTATAAATCTAGCTGGTGCTCACAGCCAATCCCAACTGGTGGGTGAAGGTAGTTATCCTGAGAGAAATATCCCTGACTTCTAACAAGGCGTTTAAGCACTGACAGTCCCTTTGGAATGGACATCCAGTTTGAAAAGGGGTAATAATGTCTTCGTTCATGTCAGAGCCACATAAAGGAAACTGCTGACAGTTTTGAAATCATGAAATTGGAAAGCTTGGGAGGGAGACGAGGTCTCACAAATGAATCCCTGTCCTATTCAGCATTTTTTGGAGCTATTGAAGTATTAGACTACAGACCTTTCTTCAAGATTTAAGCCTGGCGTCCTTCCAGCCTGCTAGAGCGTTTCTCCACAGGTTTAAAGAACTAATGCCAAAATTCTCCTCCATTTATCCTTTTCTCCCCACTTATAGTATATATGAAATTACCTTGTAGAAATGGTGTAAAATGGACCGTTTCTTTTTCATGAATCAATTGACCAACAGCAACTGAATTCAGATACAAATTGGCGATATTTATGATGAACAACCAGTAACAAAGATGGGGGAAATGGTTTGCTTACATGGCTCCAAGATCCAACTCCCTGTGGCACGGCTACTGAATCTCCTTTGTATGAAAAGGTAAATATGTTACAACGCTGCTGCAATAAACAAAACCGGAAAAAATAGCACCATTTTGGAAAAGTTTGGTTGCTTAGCTTGAAACTGAGAACGTTTGGATGAAGTGCCATTGTAACAGGCTTCCTTGAGGTTAGCATTTCCCTGGAACTTTGTCACACACACCTTACTAAGAATGCAATTATTTTATGATTCCCGATAATATTGTGGTCCCATTTTCTTCAACTTCCAATTATAGTTTGCAGCTGATGCCTTATCTGTGATGTTTTGGAATAATTATTCACCTTAATTCGGTAGGTGTGAGGACTCCAATTATTTCCATTCTAACCCATGGAATAGCAAACATGGCTGTTTGGTTTTAAAGCTTCTATTCACGCCTCTTGTGTGCAAATAAGTACAGCACAATAAATTCCTACAGTGTGAATTATTCAATGTTATTATTATGTCAGTGCCTGAATTAAATACCGGTCTCTCGGTATGGTACACGTCTGTATATGTGACATGTTCCTTATTCACATTAATTCATATTCAAATTATACATTAACATGGTTAAGATCAAGAATTGATATTGTACTAATCTATCTGTTCAGTTTAATGTTCAGCGCTTGACGCAGTGACAGAGAAGCCAATTGGTTATGTGTTGCAACAAAAAAAGGAAACACAAAGAGATGAGACAATAATGACAATTTCTAATGTCGATATGACATATAAGGAATTCCATTGTGCTGACATGCTGAGTTTTCATTGAGCGCGTTAGGAACTATTTTGATTGAGCTGTTTCTAAGAGAAACGATATTGGGTACAGCAGTGTAGAGTCGAACCTCCTGAGTGAAAAGAAGCAAACTTCAAATATCATTCGTTGATATTTCTTTTCTCCCATCCTTTGTAAACATGCTTTCATAGTGTGGACATTGTACCTTAGCTCAGTCTAGGCACGGTCAATGTTTTCATTGAAAATAAACACCTAATACTGAGAATTTAACTAAACTTAGAGAGCATTGGTAAGGATTGTGCTTTTGAATAACATTTTTTTTTATAAAGTCTACTTTTCAGAGCCAACTGTCAGTATCCATATGTTAGTTCTCAGAAAGTGCTTCAACTCTGAGCTTTTGAGGGGCGGGTCTGTGAATGTCTCACTGCGATGTATTGAGAGTTCTCCGCATTGCCTCCCGCTCACTCCTACGCAACCCCACATAGCGTCCTTACACCCACAGCCTTCTCAGGTTTAGCATAGACGAAAAGACAGCCCTTGTCCATCAGGGGAGTGGAGGAGAGAAATGCAAACTTTTGCTGATATCTCTAGCCATCTCATGCTTGGAAGGTTGTGAGTTTGATTCCCAGCTGTGGCTATATGATGATGTGTCTTTGGACAAGGCAGTTCACCCTCCTTGCCTCAGAAGGATTGTCCCTGTACATGCTGTAAGTTGCTTTGGATAAAAGCGTCTGCTAAATGAATATTTATTTACATTATTTATATCTCTTTTGAATAGACAGCAAAATTAGATTAGAACATCTTCTGTATGGAAACCGCCTGATTATAAGCTGTACAGATCCAAACCAAATAATCTTACAACATGACAAGAAGCAGCTGATTTGGTTTTCATGCGATTCCAAACAGGCAATCATGATCAGACCTTTATCCTGATGGAACGGAACACTGGCAGTTAACGTTTAAATGTCTGAGGTCTAAACTGGCCCAACGACAGAAAGAAGACACCTCGTAGCCGCTTTTCACACAGATCATGTCTCTTTCCTCCTCATTCTTGAAGGGTGCTTTATTAAACAAATAAACCAGGACTCTCTCAATCTTCCTTTTTTTCTTTTTTTATTCCTCCTGAGGTAACCCCCTGACAGCCCTTCAGGGAAGTGATTTTTTAGGGGGAAGACTTGAGGATATCTGCCTGAACGTATATTCCAGAGTTCTGGGTAGAAGAGTGACATTACTTGCCCCTGCTGTGCTTGTTGAAGGGGATTCCCCAGTGGCAACTTGCAGAGCGGCCATGTCAACTGTTTGTTTGCATAGAGGATCGCTCCAGGCGCTATGTTGTCTTCTCACAGAATAAGCTGCTCATCACTACACATGAAGCGCAAGGGCTCTGGATGCCAACCAAAACAATTCAGAAAGAATGACAATTCAGTAAGCGAAAAACAAGGAAAACAATATGCGTTTAAATTATAGACAGAGTTTGATGTTCAACAAAATGCATTTATTTTTTTAATACAAGCTTTCTAAGCCTCCTGTTGATCTGTGTATTACTACATTGATCCAGTTATCATTCTTTCCACAATTCACTCATAAACAGCTAAAAGGATTTGTGTGTTAGTAGACTTGCTCTCTGTGGTATCTGGTTAACAAGAATTAATGTAATGTAAGGGATTTATTTTATCATCATAAAGAATGTTCATATTAAGTATGACTATGACTTAAAAACTAGTCCCTTCCTAAACAAGAAGACAGTTTAACTTGGTCTCTGGAACGGTTTTAGGAGTCAGAAACTCAATCAAAATGGGTATCTATCACAGTGCTTTATGAGTCGAATTATCACGATATCATGAGCTCCAAAGAACTAGGGCCTTCATTTGGTAAGCCCCCCCTGCCCTATCCCACCCACACATTCCCAATGGTGTCTGAAAGGTGGGTCAAGGTTTCAATTCAATTAAGACATTAATATGCTTCATATTTTTTCATTTATGGTTCCATGAAACTGGCCAGTCCAAGGAGGAGAAATGATTCGAGGTAAATCAGTTAAAATATCCCCAACACTTACTAGAGCTTCCTGAAACATGTTTTTTTTTTGCGGTGCGAGGCAAGCCGTTTTAATAAATCATAATTTATTGTATCATATAAACAGTGTGCTACGGGTCAACTGAGATGACCCCTATTTTCCAGTTTTCACACTGTTAGGATTCAATCTCTCGGATTGCCTGCGTCTGTGCCCTGGATAGCTCCAGGGGCTTGTACTGATGTTACGGAAAGGCTTGAACCAAATTGATTGACTGATCTTGGCAGAAATCAGAGAAGGGCCCTATCCTGTCTCTAGCTCAGTATATTAACATGCTCATCTGTAAAGGTTTTGCATACTAAACAGCTCAACTCCTAGTCCACTGGACACTGATCTGATGACTTTTGTCAGTTATTTTATCAATTACTTTTGGGCAGATGCTATTTGGGCTCAGGTGTCAGTAACTCGCGTAGCTATTTGCACCTGGGGTGGATATCCAGCGGGACTATTCACACCTAGGTCCTGTGACAAACCCCAGAGACCGGAATGTTCTTCAAACTGGACAGCACCAGAATAAGCATCAGAAGCCGTCTCATAGCCAGGTTGTGGATGTCGCGTTTTGACGCTTTTCCCCTCAAGATGACGAGAATGATGCGAGCCGGTGAAAGACTGTCTGCTGGCACAGAAACAATATTTAATTGAACAAGCTGACAACCCAGCTCTCCTGTCCCAAACGAACGACCGCACCCCCTCCCCCCTCCCCGGTGGTTTAACTATTCCGGCATTCGCCGAGCAAGGCCTGACCAGAGACACACTTGCTGTCGGAGGGCAACCAGGGCAGGGCTCTTTATCCTTTCTGTCGTCCAGTGGATGTGATGTATCAAATCTGAATATGATCCTGAACATACACAATCCAAAACAACCAAATAGCTGCCATGTAGCTTATCCTCGCACCAAATAACAACAATTTCCTCCCACTGGTCCAACGTGGTTTCCTTCAGTAACAGCTCAGAGAACCCAGCGCTCGTTCTCCTCAGCCAGCCCTGAGTTCCCAGAGGACAGTTCCAGAGGAGCACCTCACTCTCCTGGAGCAACGCACACTTACGTTTTTTTTTGTTCGCCGGTGAGCGTCGCCTTGGGCTACTTGGTGTTGGGTTACATGTTGTGGTAAATAACAGTTTGTAACGTGACTTGATCAATGCTGCACCCTTTCAAATAAGTATTGGAAAGAAAAATAATTAAGCTGTAGTGTTGCCAGTAGCTACATTGATCGATTGTCTGCTGGTTATTTACAAGTAAACATGCATATGTTTTACAACGTAAGTCCATTAATCTAGCTAAAAGTCATTATCAATCAAACTCAATAATGACTCAAAAGTCATCATCGGTACAGGTTAAATGCTTTTCTGTGTCAAAGTCCATGTGCTCATTCCCCTAGGCTACCTTGACATTATTATTTCATGTGTGGCGATTAAAGATTCATTTTGGGGTTGTTTCATTTCGTTATATAGGTCAACATGACACTTGGGAGGAAATTGTGTTAATTAGAGTGTTTATCAAAGAAGTGATGCGGTGATACAGTCGCTCCTTTTCCATCTCGTGGTTTTTGAAGATACCGACCATGTTGGTGTAATTATTCAAAAACATCAACTTTTTCATTTTCTCCAATGAGGCTGAGCACTACATTCTGCAGTTTAGTTGCTTAATATCCCCCATGATGATTTATTAAATTTAAATGTTGCACCGCAGTAGCTAATTCAATAGAAGTTTGAATAATGAAAACTGTCCACAAACTGTTTGAGGAAAGAATATGCTCGATGTTATATAAAATTAATTTAGCTATAATCAATGCTCTCCTGAGTTATAAAGTCATTGTGATTAATGTCACATTTATTAAGTGAAAATGCACATTTAATGGTGATAAAGAGGTGTTCAAACCATGCAGCCTTCATTAAATAATTTCTGATATGACTAATAGTGAGCAAGTAACAACCTTGATAAAGGAGCAGAATGATTTGTAAAGATGTTTTAGAGAACTGTTCAAATACAACGAACACGCATTCAAACTTTTCAAACTATCAGGAAGACTTCATAGGAAGTCAAACAGTGTGATAACGTTCAAAAGTTTTATTAGCAAATTCCAAAGAAAAAGGTTCAAAAAGTTGCGTGAATTTGACATACAACAGACTTTTATTCGTCTTGAGTTGAGAATATTTTTCCAAAAGTTAAACTTGCTGCACCCTCAGTTAAGGCAAAGTGACATTGTCACAAGCTGTGGCGTGCTGTATCTCCAGATTCCATGGAGACAGTCTGACAAAGGGGAGTGGTGGTGAGGAGAGCGATAAGTGAGACAACGTTTCTGAGGGTGCCGAAACTTAATGCGACTGAGGTGACACAAATTATTAAGCGCTCCATCGCCTCCTATCTTCATTGGACGGGTCACCACAGGGTCTTGGACCGGGAGACGAGTCCTTCGCCAACCATTACAGACTTTCTTTGCAGCGGGCATGACGAGGAGAAACCGCAATAATTAGCCCTTGTCACCCGAATGACATACTAATCACGTGCTTGGCATAATTACTCTAGTTTTCCACATTCCCCTCCATCTCCTTGTGACAAGAACGTTAAATGAGGCTCTTCTCCACACATTTGGATCTCACTCGCTAAAGAGGAGGTTGTGGGGGTGGGGGGGGGGGCTCAAACTCCCTTTTTCCGTGTCGAGTCCTGAGGCATTCAAATCAGAAACAAGTCCTCATTTCATAGTCCTTGGAGCATAAAATTGAGAAGTGTACTGATTGGTAGCAACAGTCATGTAACGCTGAGCCGATGTCGGATTCTCCTATCTGTTTGCACACCTTGTGACTTGGGTTCGTACCGACCAAGCTGGTTACAAATGAAATAAAAATAATGGCGGATCATCAAAACACCTTGCTGTACCAAGACGTGTTTGGCCAATACCTAGGTTTCGTATGAGCAGGAGAGAGTCAGCAATTAAGACTCCACAAGCTGTTTTAGTTGGCTAGTCAGAGCAGAAATCTGAGGTGCCTATCTTCCACAGAAATACATTGTGCCTCGTAAAACCTTTCCCTGCAGGAAGTCATTAGGGAGGAACACATTTGTGACATCACCTGCATGTGTGTCCTCGCTGGTCCAGAGCGAGCGCCACTGCGGTGTGTGAGACATTGTGAATACATCAGTACATCACACACTACTCTGTCTCTCTTTTTCTGTCCCTCTCTCTTACTCACCGTCTCTCTTCCAGCCTCTCTCTCCCTCTCTTTATTTCTGTCTCTCTCTCTATTATTCTCTCTTCTTCACTCTCTCTCCCAGCTTCTTTCACCCTCTCTCCATCTCTGCCTCACTGTCTCAGCCTCTTTCTCTCCCTCTATCTATCTATCTCTTCCTCTGTTTGTATGGAACACGAGGGAGGATACATTATGCGGACAGCGGTCTGGCATTATGCTAAAATATGGACTGTTTCCATTAAGGTGTATACCACCAAGATACTTCCTGGCTGTTGTTTATTACACTGTCTCTGCCTCTGCTCTGTATCTTTCCCCTCCCAAACCAGGGTTCATTATGTGTGACAAGGCACACTAGGGAAAGCCAGACAGCAGGCAGGTGAGTCAGGCAAGACAGGAAGGCAGTCTGGCAGAGACTGCAGGGGAGATGGGTCTCTTCTATCGAATATCATATATAAATCAATTGGCAGTGTTTTCGTGCTGAACCAGCAAAAATGTCCAGCCCCCTGGCACAGCGGATGCAAGTTTGAGTGTGAGGATGAACAGACACACATAAACACTCCACACCCTATCCTCCATTTCCCAAAATACATTTGTCCCTAGTGGAGTTATGGCATCGGTGTGTCGGCTTGATATTAGTACTGGGGGGTATATCTAGATGATGGATGATCTGTGTTGTGTTGTCAAAGCCAGCGGCCTGATGCATGAGACAAACGGACAGCGGTGGCAAAAGCGCAACACAAACTCGCATCAATTATTCTCTCCGGATTATGCCGTCACGCACGGTACGAAGCTCTGGAAACTCATGGGCCTATCATTCACCGGATTTCACTTTAATGACCGCTTTTGAGTTGTAGCCACCACGTCGAAAAACTGACAGAATTAAGACCGCTGTAGCTACGGCTATCGTCTAACAACTCAGAAGACAAGCCTAATGGCTGACTGAGGTTTCAGGAGGCGTAGACACATGCCCCATCACCACTGTCTTTTGTGTGAAAAAACTCTGAAGCATGCTCCAGTGGACTTGTATGTTAATTTAATACATGCTTATTTAAATGACGATGACAGCTGGAATTTCACACCGAGCAGACAATCGCTTTTCCCTTAAGAATGTAACACATAATTGGTTGACAGCAAAAGTAACACACAATTAGTTCGGGGTTTAATTAATATTATTCCGGTGTGGTCCTATTTATGGGAGAATCCTGAGGTTTCTTCTGCTTGTCTCATACTGAAGGCAGATGTGGAAATCAGAGCTGAAGGCAAGAGGTTGACATGTTCACCAGGGGTCTACAAGCGGAGCTGGATCCCTGAAATGGTAACAAAGTGCAAATATCCCCTCCAGGCAAACCCTGTGCACTGCTTGAAATGTCAACAGCGCTCACTTATCAAATTAAGAATTCTCTTGCCCTCCATCATTCCTGTTTTCTACTTTTACTGCGATGATGAATGTGGAAATACAACCAACAATTTTGCAATACGTTCTCCTTTCACCGAAGTACAGGGTGTTACTGATGTTCCTGTCTGGCGTGTCACAGGGGGCCTATCGTCCCCACAGCTCCATTCAGCACGGGCTTCTCTGAACCCATCATCACACAATACTGACAAACATCTCCTTTCTGCTCTCTATTCCTCCACTTCACCTTCTCTCTCTCTCTACTCTACCATCCTATTTCTGTGTATTTATTTTGATATTTTTGCTTGCTCCCCCCCCCCCCCCTCCACCCTCCTTCCTCAGTGACAATGACACGTAGGGGTCCTTTGTGAGTTACGTATCAAACTCACTTAAACGGCCAACTGTGGATTACGCACAACTATCCCCTTTTGTTTTGGGCCATTGTGCAAAACATTAAAAGGCAGTTTGCCACCAGAGCTACGGAGTGAAGGCACAGCCGGCTCTCTGTGTCGGTTCTCCAGCAGGTTGTTTTTGCCGGTGATTGGTTAGAGAGAGCCACGAAATGGGAGAGTTCTCTGAGCTTTTTGAGGTTAAGCCACAGTGTGGTGTGTCACCCCACCTCCCCTCCCACCCACACACACCTCCCTTCACTACCTTCTGGTAACCTAGACAAACACAACCCCCCCCCCCCACTCCCAGCCTCACACAGTTGGCCTGACAAGCACCAATAGCATTTTTATGACATGCTTTCATGAATCACGTCCTCCTCCGCCCCAGACATTAAATTAAACAAAATGCCGAACGGGATGCCATTGATTGTCGGCTGAGTATGGGGAATCCATTAAATGAGGTCGTCGGTGTACACGCGCACTTTATTCACGTAGTATATCAAGTCCCTGTGGAATGAGTTCATCATGGGCAGGCGGGCTTCTGAAGACTGTTTGCCTTGATGGGGAGAGGGAGGGAAAACGCTGAGTGAGGTTTGGTCTTCTGCTCCTTCTTCGTTAGACAGACAGGGCCGAACCGCAACAATCCCTCAACGAAGCAGCTCATTCTTCCGTTTCAATTCTGATGAACGATCGGGGTGCAAGCGCCCCTCCCCTCTTCTTCCCGCCCCCGCCTTCCCCGCACACACAGCCCCCCCCCCCCCCCCCCCCCCCCCCCGCCCTTCCCAGAACAAAAGCAACACTTTCAAAAGTTTGCAGGTATAATTGCTGGAGTTGTTGCTCAGTTTAAATGTATATTTTTTTTTTTCCCACATCACCCTGCGCAGTCACGCAAGGGAGGGTAAGCCAATACTAAAGTCATGGATCACAGCTTGATCTTGCCCAGACCTACAATGCCTGCGGTTTAACTATTCCGGACAAGCTTTCAGCTTTGAGCAAAGGCATTCCAATATACGACCCCTCTCTTTAATTGTAAATAAATTGAAATGTGCTGACCCCTAAAAGCCATTGGCGGCATCCAACTCGAGCAACAAACAAAAAAAGCCCCTACTGTTAAAAATGATTTCACACAATTTGCCTTGTCCCAATACAATGCAGCAGCTTGACGACTAACTATTAAGGTTAATTTTATATCAACCCAAATAAGTGTTTGGGTTACTGATGTCTTCACTGCCAATTTGCCATGATAGATCAGTTTGAGTGTGTTGGCTAATGATAACATAATGAAGTGCAGCATCCAGGGTTAGCAGGAAAGGCAGGATGACTCAGAAGTAGAAGGCAACACCCAGTCCTGCCTGCTTCTCCTATCAAACTTAATCACATTACGTACCTCTTGTTTCCGTGATGTCTTGCCCAATCAAATGATACACAACTTGCGAAATGAAAAACTGCTGAAGGATTGGTAACAGATACATAGAGGAATCAGTTTGGTGGCTTGGGACAGTTCTACTTGATGATGACTTTTACAGGAAACTCTCTTCACCTGGTTAAAGAGAGGCCTTAGGAGCTGATAATTGTCATGGGACAATACCGTTTTTTTTAATTAAAAAGACACACACTGCACAATACAAAAAAGTGGGAAGCTTTTGCTAGTAATTGTGTCAGTGTTTTATGTAGCCTGAGGTACAGTTCCCTATGGGACAGCCTCAGGTACATCTGGACCAAAGTTTGTCCAATTATTGGTGGTTTTCCCCGAGCTCTGCAGTTTCTATTTGTGGGTGTGAGTTCCAGGACTAGGCGGGTGGGGACTGGGACTTAAACGAGCTTCTCAACCAGTAGCCTTAGAGTCTCTTTTTGGTTCTTTCAATGCAGATGATCATTTTCCGGGCAATTAAGATGCGGCGTGCTGCTGGAGGTGGGTTCACTGCCTACGCGAATGAGACTTGTACGAGGACACCATGGCGATCGGGCTGACAGTTGTAAAACGATGGCTGTCAGCTGTCCTACAAGCTTTGTTAATCAACCCGATAACAGAACAGAATGTTGATATCCACGAATCATTAATTTGGGATAAATTAGTATCCGTGTGAAGTCTGTTTTTTTTTTTTTTTTAAACAGCACACGAGGCATGAAATAGAAGCAGTGGGGGAACTTTGGAAAACTATTGTGCAAAGCAGCAAACTTGTCTGTGATGATTTTATTTATCATTCATCCTCAAATCCCCAAACTTCTGAGCCATTTTCAGCGCCCTTCATGGCTTAAATTGGGTTTGTTTTTTTTCCTCTCACATGATTACCTCAGTCCTTTTGGAAAATATGAACGCATCTGCAATCTGAATCGCTGTGTTAAGATTGGTGGGTTGATCTGATTGTTACAATGAGGTTCCGATCTCCGCTCTGGAAAACTTTTTACACAACATCATTACAGCTAAAGTGTTTGTGTCCATTGCCACGTTAAACAAGAAGATAACTCAGTATGTAACTTAAGAGCAGTATCAATGTAGATAATTTATTCTGTCCTGTTGCCAGAAATATTACCGCTGGCACCAGCACTTTCTTTAAGTGGCATCTATGTTTGGACGGATGTGGACAAGTTTTTTCGCGTTTGCCCTCTCCTTGAACTTCTGGAGGTTATGCAGGCTAAGACGCTGCTATGATTTCAAAACAAACCTTCAAGCATCTCTCCTGTTTTCAAACGTTCTCAAAGGGACATCAGGGGCCATAATCTCAGGGCTAATTTGCACTTTGGCAGGTCTGCTGATGAATAAGATGGGCTGGACAAACCAAGCACAGCACACTAGCCGACTTAAAGACAACCTTCACAGACACTCAATAATATACTAAGTATCTAAGAGCTTTCAAACATCTTGCTGTTCATAAAGGTTTATATCCCCTTGTTGGAAATCTCCAGCAACATTGCCATTATCTTATTCAGCTCTGGGTTCCTTTTAGGTCGTTTTATAAGCCTACAAATTTCACTCTTCTGCCTAGCTAAATAATTTAGCAGCACAAACCACATTAATGGGGGGGGGGGCTACATCTGTGGGGTAGCGAGTGTGGGGAAGGGAGTAGAGGGGTGTAGTGGTTATTTATGTATGACGCAGACAAGAGATTTCAAGACTTGTATTTCAAATGAGCATAAAGGGGAGGCAGGGCGAGAGAGAGCGAGGGAACGGAGCCAGCTAGTGGATAGGGAAGTAGTTTGGGGGTCTCGTTAGCCACAGCCAGCCCCCGTTTGTCTCTGTGAGTTACCATAGTGTCCCGGGGGGACTTGAAGTAAGGACACTGGCCAAAAGGCTGAGCCACAGATTCCGAGGCGAGCCTGTGACAGGGAGTGAATAAAACAGAGGCCAAAAAAAAAAGCCCAGGACTAAGGCAGCGATGGAGAGAAGAAGACGTTGACATTCATATGTGACAGAAGTAACAATCGTGTCAACCGTCAGGAGAAGCTGTAGAGACAGACAGAGCCTGATAAGCTTGTGGGATTGTTTTTTCAGAAACCTTTAGGGAAGGAAGAAGACTGACAATGTCTCATGGTTTTCAGGGCCCTTCCTGAAAGCCATACGGGTATATTTGTCAAAGCTGTCTGTTTCTGGTAAAAGGTTCAAACCCTGAGCATTGAATTATGTTGTTCAAAGACCGACAAATTAAATTGAGAAATTGTTAGTGGTAGTTTGTGAGAGGGAAGCATGTACACAATGATGCACATTATACTAATTGCTTCATTTTTTTTTCCTTCGGAAGATGAGCAGGTACTGTAACCGCTCTGGATGTATGTTGTTTCCATGGCATCATTTGCTTTAAATAACTTAAAATCAACACATATTCAAGCTGATATACACTTTCATGTGTGTACAGACATTCATACAGAGAATCATACAGTCCCTCTTCTCCATTAATGGAACCGTTTAATCCAAAGACCAGTTATTCATTTTGTTTTTGATGTTGATGGTCACAGAGATATGTGCTTTCTTTCAAACCGTCACGGCTTGGCCTTTCTCAAACAAATGTTGTCAAAGCAAAGTAGCAACTGAAGCTCCGTTGATCGTATTTTGTCATTAAACACTCGGCGTTAGAACCTTCCAATAAAAATATATTAGCTTGTTTAAGGACTAGTTCTTTAAAGTGGCTCGCCAACCTCCCTCCCACCATCCCCCGCCACACACACACACATAACAAACAGACACACACACACACCAGGACTCAAGCACCAGCTTTTAATTATGTATCGCTGTGCTAACTTGCACTGTGGAATAGCGCAAATGCAATTACGCACCATACACCAAGTCGTAATTAGCGTGCAATAGCTAACCTTTGCAATAGCAGTGTTGTTTTTTCACATGTAGTCTGGTGTCAACCTGGACTCATGTTTGTATGAAGACATGAAAACAGCCTTGAAACAGCAACAACAGTGCACAAAAAACCCAGAGAATTTGTTAGGATCTTTGGTCACAGTATTGCAACACAGTGACCTTCACTTCTCAACTCAGAGCTGGAAGGCTGCCGAACACTGTACACAGAACACCTCCTGCGAGTCTAAATCATTTAGGAAGCCGTTGAGGCCAGCAAACTGGAATGGAAGACATCAGGAAATTAAAGATAAGAATAAACTGTAAAAAATCAATAAACTTCACGCAATACTTCCCATTTCTTACTTTTTTGGGGGACGGGGGGGTTCAGGGACCGATGTAGGCATGAGTGAGAGTAGGGTTTTTTTAATGCGGGTGTGCTCACTGTATCCGTGCGCTTGTGCATGTGTGTGAAGGAGGGAGTGTTGTGGTTTCGGATGAACTCCAAAGCCCACTTGGGGTAAGGACTCACTGCATTCTACATGCAGGACGGAGCACGGAGCTATGGTGCAGTACATTTCCCGCATAGTTTTTTTTTGGGGGGGGGAGGAGGTCAAAAGTCAAGCAAGACGTTAACATCTTATCTGCATCTTATGACAATCCAATCAAGACATAACCTGAACAAGAGGAACCATTCATCAGCGGTCACCTAGGATACTCTTGTCTCGCTCCGCAAAAGGTGTTAGCGAGTGTACTCCCAAGCTCACTTGCTAGTACTTCAGAAACTTGGTGCAGGAGCTCACTTATCCAGCTCTCCATCTGTAATTAACACTGGATCCATTCCCCTCCAGTCGTCAGGCTAATGAATACTCAAACGCTCATAAGCAATTACTCCCCATACCACAATGTCATCAATCAACGGGGAAAATCTGATAATGTGGATTTGAAAAGACTTATTGTTAGGCAAGGCCGAACGTGGGCTACTCGCTGCCCTTACATCGTTTTACATTCATCTCACCGCATTCTGTAGAGTAGCTGCATGCTGTTGTACAGTAATTGATATATCCTTAGACAGTTAACTAAAGCCAGCTCTTAGGTCTGGACGGACCTTTAGGGTTTTCCCTGAAATGTAAATGAAACTGAACCTGAGGTGAAGGTGATTTACGAGTTGATGGTCCCTACACTGTAGTGCTGTCGTCAGGGAAACACAGAGGCTCTCTCTCCCTCTCTCGGCATGCTCGCTCTTTTTCTCTCTACATCTCTCTCTCGCTCTTTCTCTACATATCTTTCTCTCTGCATATCTCTTTCTCTCTACATCTCTCTTTCTATATCTCTTTCTCTCTACATCTCTCTCTATTTTTCTCTACATATCTTTCTCTCTGCATCTCTCTTTCTCTCTACGTCTATCTCTCTTTCTATATCTCTTTCTCTCTACATCTTCCTCTCTACTTCACTTTCTCTCTACATCTCTCTATCTCAATATTGCTCCCCCTCCCTCTCTCTGTTTCTCCCTTTTCCACCTTAGACAGCTGCCATGACTCCTCTTTTTCACTCTCCTCCCCCTCTCTTCTCTCTCTCTTTCTCTCCTGTCTCGGTGCTAACACACGCACGTGTACTTCCAAAAACAGCAGTTTTTCCAGGTCAGTAAGTGATGACATCCCAGCATGGGTTTGTGGAGCAGCGTAGGGAGGCTGATTCATAATGAACTTTTGCACTTTCAGGTGAGAGGAAGCCATCCGGGTTTGAACAACACTTGTTATTCATCCCACCATGTCTGTTGTCTTTCTCTGTACATTGCATTCTCTGGGCCTCCTAATGAATCACTTAGTAGAGACTTACTAAACAAAACGCCTCACACGTGGATTATGTCCAGAACTGATTCTCCTACCATGTGCTGCGCGAAGGGCACCAACTCCTCAAGGGGGCACCAAAGCCGAGGGGGGCGGAGAATCAAATATGGAATCGTTGACTGTTGCAGTCGTGTCCATATCTTACCATGTTGTTTGGGTCTTCTAATACTTGGCAATGGCTGAGGTGAGAAAAGAGGGTAGAAGGAGGGGGTTGAGTCCAGATTCAGGCCTACGGTGGCTGCTTCTCCACGTGCGTCCTTTTACCACAGTATCCAGTGAGGCTGAAAACTCCAATCAGAGATAAACGATGCGATTCAGCATGTCAATCAAGTCGTAATGACTCACCCATTTACATGGCAAAACACTTGTGGAAAAGTCGGCTGTAAACACAATCATGTAAAACCCGTCGAAAAAAGATGACGTCTCAGATTTGATAGATTAAGGGGGGAGGAGGGTGGGGGGAGTTGACATTGCTCAACAGATGTAGGAAATCTCACTTCTTGTTAGCCTAATATATGCTGAATGTCCCATTCTTCTAACAAGCTTTACTCTTTGAGCATTCTAAGGTCCTCAGAAATAGAAAAATAACAATGGTAAACATGCTAATTAATTCCAAAGAAAGGTTGTAGCGCATCTTCACACTTAACTGTGAGTCACGATAGGGAATACAAGCTGGCACACAACACCATCCCTCCCTGAGATTGAATTAGAATTCCACCGCTCCGATGGAAAACCAACCCAAACAAGACTGAAATAGAGAAGCTTTGTAATGGAGGCAAACACACAAAGGAGCCCATCTCATCGCTTGCACAGCCTTATCTTCCATTGGCCAGACCGTAACGCATCATTGACGTCTGCGTGTGTTCGTGTGTGTGTGTCTGCGTGAGAGATAGACGGAAATGGATCCTCAAACACAGGAAAGAGTGTCTCTGTGACTATAGGGGGGTTTCTATCAGTTAGCATCTTCTAGTCATTCACTGTGGTGGATGGTTTCATTACTCTTCTTCGGGACAATATTCACCGATTGCCATCTTGTTGCAATCAACATTGATTTATATTTGAGGGGGGCTAAGAGTTTGCAGAAATACCTAAATCTACCGCTCCAATACGATAAGGAACAAGAGAAGAGCTCAGTAGCTGTTTTGTTTGCTGAGTACATCAATGAAAAAGACCTGAAGGCAACATTCAACTTTTTTTTGTTCGCAAGTATTTGCAGTTTTTGTTGTTGTTGGGAATTGCTAGACATTGTTGTTGTGCACAATGGCAGGAATAAGCATGGCTTGTAAACGGAGGAGATAGTTGTCAGCTGCAATTTGGTGTACATAGGAAGATGTCACCTGTAGGGGATTGCAGTGCATCTCAAAGAATAAAGCAACTCTGAAGATGAAACGACAGAATCTTGGCAGTTTTGTTATTTCCGAAAAGCAGCTTGTCTGTCTGTCTTTTTTCTTCTTTTTTTTGTTGTTGCTGTCATGAGACAATTTGCATATGTTCACCACGCAAAGAGAGAACAGATAGGAAAAAGCAAATAGCAGCATTCGAAACATTCATAATCAGATGACACAGAGACAGTGAAGCTGACACAGAGTTTAGGAAAGCCTATCATGCGGCGTGATCATTAAGTGTCAGTGTGCTAAACTGCTCCATAAAATCAATCCAATAATACCGTCAGGGCCAGTAAGGTCTTCTCTGCTGGCCTAAACATCATCAAAAGAGTATATAATAATGAATAATAAAATATTATTTTAGTATTTTTTTCTTCATAAACATATATGAAATGATTCTGCATAGTTCTACTCTTTATTTCATTGCTTTCCTCTTGGTTGCACGCACTGCTTCCAGTCTCAGGTTGAGATGTTGAGGGCTGACCTTCATGTTAGATCTTTTATCCAATCATATTCAGCCATCATGTGTTGCTAGGGTCTTAAATCCGCTCTCAGGCCTTCAGAATCAACAGTCCGGGAACTTGTAGCTTAAAGTGTATGAAAATGAAACTCTGGCGTTAACCAATCAGCTTTTGAGTTGACTATTGTACGCCTGCTAGCTGGCGCATGTCTTTGACTGGACGAGCGGCAGTGCTATGCAGAGCTAGCAAACATGATAAACTAGATAATTTGTGTACTATATTCTGTTTTTTTCAACCCACAATGCCGGAAGGAGGAGAAGATATCGATTTGGTTGAAGATATAGTCAAAACGTTGTTCTCAAGACAAACTTTTTAAGAAAAGCTAGACATTGCAAGGAGAGGTTGACCAGTTATAATGCATTAAACACACAGTGCGTTTTCGTCTCAAAATGTATAGTGTCTTTTAAATCATAATGATGGTATTAAAAGGTGGATTCATCCTGGCAGGACTGTATAGGACCTCAATGAAGGCCCAGGTGGGAAATGCACAGCTGCCACTGCATGTCATCATAGATATTAATTCAAGGGTTCACAGCCAATTTTCACCTTCTACTGTATGTCATCCCATAAATTTACAGTGATTTTATAATCTGACAAAATTGAGATTTAAAGGCATATGATACTTCCAATGAAATGTGAGACGTTAGTGTCATACTGTTCTCCAAAGGGAATGATCATGACTTTAAAGTAAAAAAAACAAAGGAAAAGTTTTCAACCAAAGTTTTTACACCCTATGTGCTGTTGTTTTAGAACCGTCAGAGTCTGGAATGAAATGTTGGTAGAGTACATGGAAGCACGTCATGTAGGTGTCAGATCAGAACCCATCATTCTTTATTGGGCGACACCACAATCCCTGTGTGACTGGAGGAAATAGAAGGCATTCTAAGCCCTGCTATCAGCTCCTTTTCTAATATTGGCCAGGTGATGGAGTGTGCTTGTTTGATAGCCTATTCCACTTAAATTACACCCTCTACAGACTGAAGCCACAAATCCCAGACATAACCTATTGGTCACAACAAGACACGCAAATTCATTATTCATAATACACGGCTCGGTTTGACTTTCACTGAATTCCTCCATTTTCTCAATTTCTCCTATCCTCTGTTCCATCTCAGACTATCCCACTCACTATCCCTCCTCCCTCTGCGAGCGACACTCGCTTCCTCCTTCCGGCGTGTTCCACCCAGACCATCTCTCACCGTCTGACGCCGTCTCGCTTTTTAATCATTTTTTTGGTCCTCTCAGACAGACCTCCTGTAACTATGAGGTGTCTCTACCGCTCGGTCTACCGTCAGTCCCTCAGACGATGTGGAACATCCTAATCTGTCTCCATGTAAGGCTTAGCTTTCTCCCTCAGGTATGTCTACTGCAAGACTAGAGCCCCCCCCCCCCCCTCCTCCTCCTCCTCCTCCCCCCCGCCCCCTTGTCTTGTCTTCATCAGTGCACCTTTCTCTAGACACAAAAAACCCCTCCTTGTCCTTGTTCACAGGGAAGTGTTTGTGGGTCGAAGGATGTGGTCGGCGGTGGAGGATGATGGCCCCGCCAGGGTTTCCGTCCTTGTCGCTCGCCTCAGCGAGGTATATCACCTGTCTCTCGATCTGTCTCCCTCCCTCTCTTTGGCTCTCCGTTCCGACGCCTCACAATTAAGCTGTGCTCTTCGGTGTGCGGCCGCGGGAGACTCGAGGTATGAAAACCATCCCTCTTCCTTCCTTTGTGCTCCTCAGTTTTACTCCACTGTCTTGCGAGTAACCACAGGGTGGGTAAGGTGAGACAGCTATGTCCTGAGGTAACTAGAGTGCCTGGCAGTGGGAGTTTTACGGCAGGAATGGAAGGCAGCATCCGAAAAGTAGGCCTTCAGACAATGACAGAACTGAATGAGCCTGACCTGGTACTTCTAGTTGATTCATTTTCCAGAATAGGACTTTAATCTTTAAAGACTATAATTTCTGTGCAATTTTAGGTAGTAGCTTTTATTTTTAAGTGAGCCCTAGTTCCGTAGGCAAATTCGTTTATATTTTACACTTCTACGAAGATCAAATTCAGCAAAATCAAACTACGTGTTCCAGTTTGCAGGGCTTCGTGTAATTATTTAGCGTCAACACGAAACCACTTGAACCCTTATTATTGGAGATGTGCCCGGCGGGGCCCTCCCATCTCCTACCCACCCTCGCCAAGGTCATTTATGCCACGGAGGATTAGCCGTGCGTCCGTCAGTGAGCTTTAATACACTGCGCTCCTCTGAGAGATCTGGAGGTCGGCTACTTCCCACGTTTCGCCCGGGCTGCACGTCTCGGGCGTTTTTGTCTGGAGCGTCCGTGTGAACGGGCATCGTTTAGGCTCATTATCGTTATGTGGGGGCAGTGTCAGTCCGAAACTCGGTCGGACGGGGGATGGGGTTGCGGGGGCGGTGGTGGTGCTAGAGTTGATCTGGTCGGAAACTAGCGTGGAAAGCCCCTCTGGATGAAGAGTGTAGCCTGGGGGCACTTCTCTGTTCAGGGCTTTTATGTCCTTCCGCCCTCCCACTGTCGCTGGAGAATGGATTGAACGTAATGCCAATGAATAGGGACAAGCGTGTGTGTCGGCCCCAGACAAGAGTGCACATTAAACTCTCTCCAGACCTTTGTCTTTCTATTGGATGAAAAGGGATAAAGCAGATGTGAAAAGATGAAAAAGCTACAGGACAGTTACGTAGTTCCGATTTACATGTAGTCTGGAAAGTTCTGGAATTCGTAAGGTTTGATCTTGATTTGTAAGCTTTATTTTGATGTGACTCCAAATGCACAATTGTAGAACTGGTGAAATACAACACAATTTATCTTACGACTGAGATAACCGACCCACTATTTTATGAGCATACAGAAACCATATGCAAGTCATTCATACATTGCCCACAGTCCTCAAATTCCATATGATGAGCTCAGCTTGAAAAAGACTGAATGCATCATTCAGAAGAGGGGTTAGTGAAAATCATTTAGCTTCCTACTTCATTTTCAGTTTAGAGTTTAGTCCAATTAAGCTTTTAACCTAAGGTGCTTGACACCCCCCCCCCAAAAAAAGGTGGACATGTCCACAGTTCAAGTTAAAAGAAAACCTCTTTCACTGTACAAACCTTTAACCAATTACTGGGATTCAATAAATGTTTCAACCATTTAACCAAACGTTTTTCTCTCGCAAAAATGGCTCACTCTGCTGAACGTGAATCTCCGAGGGCTACAGGCCCATCAAAGCTAACTGGGATCGGCAAACTCCCACACACCACAGATAGGCATGCATATGTATGCGAGGGAAACAGACCCAACTCCAGTCCTGTGGACGCCCAAGGATCAGGGCGACTAGGACGATCACAGCCGCAAGGTCTTCCGACCCCAGAAGGGCTCTGCTGATGAATTCCCCTGGTCCAGCTCAGCACCCCCCCCCCCCCCCCCCGGCCCCCCCATGAGGACCACCAAGGGCTGAACCAACCAACCAAAACAACAGAGTGTCACATCGAGCAGCAAATGGAAAGGGATGGAGTGTAAAGAAAACAATAACATGTTTCCAACTTTGAGGTCAAAGCATCTTGCACCAAATCACTTTGAGGTTTGTTGCAGGATAGTGGAGTTATTAACCTCTGGCTTGGGTCTCAAGGAGCCTTCAGTAGATGGGTCATATGAGGATTCGGCTAAATCTTTTCAATTTTTCTGGAGTTTAGTGATGTTACAGTATTCAGATTCAGAATACTTTGATCCCGGGGGAAACTCCTTCCCAGCAACTGCACACAGTCTCGCAAAAGCACACAGGGGTAAGGGTGTGACGTAAAAGATTAGAAAAGTGCACACAGGGATAGAGGGGTGGGAGCAATATGAAGGACTTGTGGTTGGACATGTGGTTTGTAATGTTGTGTAATGGAAGGGACATTCACATGCTAAGTGTTTGCAGGGTCAGCTTTATAGTCCCAGCTGATATAATGCCAGGAGATGGCTTTGTCACTGGTGAGACAGACATTGTGTGGAAGGACATGTAGCCATTTATTTTCGGTTGAAGGGACTGTGAAATCAGAGCTACTCTTACGTGACAAACCGTTTATTGATATACAGTAAATACTTTTAAATTACTCTCACACACAGCGCTGTCAGCACTGAATAAACGACTTTGCAAATATAGGTAATGGAAAATAGAAATTCATAATAGAAATGAGGAAATGCACGCAGCTTTTTCCCTTTCCCCAGGAGATACTCTGGACATTCGTTCACTTTACACTATATTATGTTTGAATTAAATGTTTATCCAGTGACTTGCAGGGCCTATTTTAACCCACCATACGCTTCACTAGAAGTGAGAGGGCAATGTTACGTGGCCTTTCTCAAATTCCCGGGGTCCAGCCAAGAACAAATGTAAAAATGTATTTTTAACGATCATAAAAATGACACGGAATCTTCGCCCTCTCTCTTGACCGATGAGTATGTGTCAGATCTGCCCTGCGGGTGAATCGGAACCTTGAAAGATGACTTGTCGCAGGTGGAGAAGCGAGATCGCTTATTTTGCAATAATGTCAAGTGGTAAAATGACTCTCTGTCGATCTGTCTTTGGTATCAAATTGTCTCGACTGTAGATAGAGTAGAGGCACTTGACCTGTGCAACCTCTAGGTTATTACATGTTTTCAAAGCGAGTGCGGTTTACTCCCCCCTCTCTCCCTTTCCCCTCCCTCTCTCTCTCTGTCTGTGGTCGGAGCTGCAGATACAGCGGATGGCTTGTTTTCGCAGTGTAAACCACGTCTTCATAGCCTGGATGATTCGGATGTTATCCTGAGGCATCATGCCAACACCAGCACCACTGACCATAGCTTGCTTTAGATCTTCATCATTGTTTCACTCATTATCTCATTACATGGCCTCGTTGGACCAATAGCTAGCAACATAGCTATATATTTACCCTTAGTATATTTATCTTCCTCCAGAGCATGCTGGCCTCTAATGTGGTCCAGAGGAGAAGTGCAGGTGATCGGAGATGTTTTGAGTGCGGAGATGAAATGGATTCTAGGGGAACATCAGGCAGTGGAATAGCTTTGAACTCGGAGAACAATAAAGACATCTTTGGGTCTGTATCCAAGGTTGTCTGTTGTATAATGGATGGGTGCGCCTCCCCTTCCCATCCCCTTATTATTACCGAAGCACATTTTCACATCACCCTGGTGGCCCATCCCATCACTATTACTGGCTGAAGAGAGAGAGGCCTACTTAAGGTCCTGAAATACTTTAAGCATTAATGTATTGTTCAGTGAACCGTGACGGTGCCAGATTGACACCCATTTTTTTTTTTCCATCGTCCCATTAGCGTCACTCACTCCCATCTCAGTGCATTAAAATAAACCAATCGTGTTTCCTCAGCAAATGTCTCACAGAGTATTAGCTGAGTGAGCGAGATTGACCCCGGTACTTACTGGAGAACTTGAAAAGAAACAGAAGGAGAAAACTCAACCTTTCAAAGCCACAACACTCAAAGGGAGATGCATTGTTCTCCAGGGCCAAGCCTTGCAATGTCATTCGTAGTTCAAGTTGATTAAATAAAATTAACGAAACTTCAATTGACACTCCACACATGATGTGCCGGTGTAAATTGCCGTTTTGTCATTCGCTAACGAGAAAATGAAAGGCCAAGGCTCTGCTTTAGTTCTACTGCAGACCAGATCTGGCTTTGCTTTGTGTGATCCCTGCTGTGACAAGGGCCAGGCAGATCAATGTCACCGCAACTGACAGAGGCGAGAACCAGGCTTAGTTCCAGCCTAAGGCCATCCCTGCTGCTCCACTGGCCTGAATAGAGCCCCCCCCCCGAGCATCGCCAGCCCCTCTCCCTCTCTTTTGCCCTTGGACACCTCCAAAGAACCAGTGAAGGGGAAATGAGAATATGCTACCGCAGCCCGCTCGGTCGAACTGAGAGTGATGCTGCGTGTGAGATGTGGGTGACCCTGGCCATGTATGATTCACCATCTAGAAGAGACCAGAGGCATAATTCTGAGATCAGCAACCCCATCCCCATCACCCCCACCACCCCCACCTCCTCCTCCTTGACCCTCTTTGTTCGAAATGAGAGCAGAATAAAGGCGTAGGGTCCTCAAGTTTTACAAATTTACAAGGTCTGTCATCGAGCCAAAACTCGTAGCGTTAAAACAAGACATGAGTACGGGGCGGCTGGCCAGCTATTGATCCTCGTCTATCTATTTAGAGGAGCTGATTGGCAGGCTGATTACATCATGCATGAATCACTGAGGGAGAGGGGAGGTCTTTGAAATGCAGGTGCGATGAGCAGGATCTTGTGTAGACGGATTGAGACGTGCAAATAGGAGTGTTGTGGCAGAGTGTAGCCTGGCATAGACTGACCCCACATATCCTGCTTCAATCAGAGCAGTTAATCGTGTCTCTCTCATCCCCCCCCCTTTCCTGGGAGCTGGTAAGTGTTCTCTGTTCCCGCTGCAGGCACGGTGCACACTCATTGGCTGTGCTCTGCTTCGCCCTCCCTCATCACACCAAGCATGACTATACTGCGTGACTCATCACCTCGGTTACCAATAGGTGATTTACTGGGTCAAAACCCATTGTCCAAGCATCATCACCACCAGGGGGCAATACCTCCTTTGTCCAATGAGAATCTGATTTGGGGCGGAGGTTTAGGCCATGCTAAGCACCTCGTTCAAGGTATAAAAAAAGCAATTTATTTTCTTGAAATATTGATGTTAATTAGAGAACATTTTAATCTGGTCTTTACTTTCTAATACCCAGTTTGGGGAGCTATACATTACATGAAGGGGAAATTCAACATGTCTGCCAGGGGTACTTGGGGAAATCACATTCCTTGGTGTGTGGGAGTAAGGCTTTTTATTACCTGCCTGAGAGCTTCAAATCCAATTCCAGTACACAGTCTCTCTCTGGACCTGCTTGGATGCTGTGTTGGGGAGCAGATTTCAGGTAGAAAAGCTGGGAATGTATTAGAAGAGTTGCAGGCACTCATTAATGTTCCAAATTAAAAAGAATTCATCATCACTTCGGGTAAAAACCGAGTACATCTTTAAGGAAGCGCACAGTCATCGCTCTTTTCTCTGATTGGTGATAATCTGACCTTCACCCTTTCAGTCAGTTGACCTTCATCTTTCTTCTGCTGCTTTCTTCTGACATATTCTGAAATGAAACATAGCATGTCTTGCGATAGCATTGTGCAAGGCTGCTGGAGAACATCACACCCACACCAGTGGTGCTTCTGTGCCGGAATGCAGACAGCTTGAAACTCCTCGGCATAAATAGAAAGGCTTGTCTTTGTGGGGAAGTTTTTTTTTTTTTTTGGGGGGGGGGGGGGAGGGAAGAGGTGTGGGGGGGGTGGGGGTAGGGGTGGGTACCACAGCTGCCTCCTTTATGAGGTGGAGAATGCCTAACCAGCCATCCGATGCAAGAGACAAGCTGGGCAGCCAGTGCAACAGAGGAGGGCACCTATTTTACATTCAGGCAGTTCCGGAATATTCCCCAGGCCAACTTATCCCTCAGAAACAGGGGCGGCCACACTTGGCCTGCAGAGCCAGGACCTGACGAGGGCTTTGCCAGGGAGGGAAAGGCGAGAAATCCAGGCTGCCGAGCGTGTATTTCAAGATGGCATCCCTGAGTGGATTTTTTTTTGAAAGGCTCGTTATTCTGGACCGGGTGGAGGAACGAAAAGGAGAGAACACTGCAAGAGCTCAAGGCAGGATGTCCGTCAAAACTGCCATAGAGCATTCAGTCACCCTGGGACAAATGGGGATTTGGATGACCTGACAAGGAACTTCCATTCACATCTGTGTATTACTGTTTGATTAAGGTATATTATCTATGGATCAATATAAAGCACTAAAACACTGCTACTACATGAGCTACTCAAGGAAATTCAAATTCAAAATGACTAATAACTAATTGGCTAATATATGTATAAATATGCTGACAAATTGTGACATTTGTGGGGAAATCCTACCTTTCAATGGGTGAAAACAAGCATAATGTGTTTCGTCTCCCCAAATTAAGTCAGTTGTCGAAATGTATGATGGAATTCACTATTTAACAGCATGGCAAGGTTTATCACGCTTCTTAGTGACATTTTCCCCAATTTACATATAAGAGCTTCAAAAGGGAGAGGAATGATGAGGAAAATTACAAGCCAAGTGAGTTTTGGTCCCACATGGGGAATTAAAACTTATTATCTGTGACAAGCTGTCATCCAGTCAGAGCTGAAACATGAGCATGAGCTCTGAGTCACCACACGGAGAGAAAAAGCGGAACAAATAATGAAATAAAGAGAAAGAGAGGGGTCGTTAACGACATCAGTGATACGCAGACGTGGGACAGCTTTCCTGGGAAATCAAAAAATGCACATTCAGTGGACTCATAAATGACTTTGATTTGACGCGCTTGATCCAAATGTACAGTCCCTCGATTTGACAGACCCCCTTGTTTGATATTATTCTATTTAGAATCAAGTGATCCATGTTTAATAGATATATAGCGGAACTTCAATTACGTCCCTTAGGGAAGGGGCTTCGACTGAAAAAAAACCTTCTGTTAAACCCTAGAGAACCATAACGTTTAACACCATGCATAGCAATAATTTGATTAAAATCCCCCCATTATTCATTACCTTGCTACTGACTATCATGCTAATAGTAAACAGCGGAGGAAAATAAATTGCATATCAATTTGCAGAAACTAAGTTCAAGCATACCTTATCACAGACATTTAAACCAATGTAGGGAAATTACAATACTCTCCGGGAAGGCAGTCAAATGCAATTAGTGGGACTGATGGCAAATTAGACGGATTTCTCACGCTATCTGATTCTGTATGGATGGGGCCCATCCACCCAGCCACTCTCGCTTCTCCAGCCACGGTGTCGTCAGTGACGCTCCCAAGGGGGTTTAGGGAAACTATGTTTTACCTTCTCCTCCTCCTGAAGGAAACGGACTCAGTGTTGGTCCACCTCCCTTTAACGTTACCCATGGGAGTTCTGTGACCTGAAAAGCACAGGGAAACAGTTTATGAGGAACTTAAGGGGGGGCTCAGTTTGGCCAAAATTACGACAGAAAAAAATCGCCAGAGGTTTGGCCCCGGTTCTTCCTCAAACAGCTCGGTGTCATCGATCCCATCAAAAATCGATGGAGCACAATTAAGTCGAACCAGCACCAGTCCACCAGCACATCTTCAGCAGAACAGAAGGAGTCGGGAGGATGACGAGAATTCCGCTGTTCATTCCGCCGGCTTTGTGTCATCCTCACTGACATCTGGTGCATTTGCATGGCAGCCGGAGATCCTTGGATTAAGCGCTTACAAGAGTATTGCCGTATCTCATTTAACAACATAATCATCTTATGAAGAAGGCGGTGTTTCATCCCTGATGCTGTATAAATTCTGGCATGCAGTCTGCTCTCTACAATGCTCTGTGGCTGTCTCTCTGGTTTTTCTGTCAAGTCTGGGCGATGTCTTTGCATATCTGCCTTAAAATGCTTGATTGGCACTGTACAAGACAGCATGTTCAAGGTTTTCTCACTTTCAACAAAGCCTCGTCCCTTCAAGGCTATTCGAAGTTTAGTTCTTAAAACGCTCCATCAACATTTAACCGAGTTTCAACGGCAGAAGTAAAACAGATCCCAACACTGCGGGTTTTTAAAGAATACAAAAATAAGAAGCCATGAAGGCTACTGGAGGGCCTGCTAGCCAGAGGAGAAAGCTGAAGGAATCTTCAGACAAGGAGAATATTAAAACATTAAAACAGTATCGCTATGAACTACACGTGAACTCGAAAGAGAACGCTTTTCCTCTCAGTTTTTGCCTCTGGTAATTGTACTTTTGAGACAAAACGTTCCTGGTTTACAACATAACAAAGATAACACGGTTTGTGAGAATTTTGGGAGGGGGTGGGGAGACGCTTCCGAGGAGGCCTTGATTTTGAAGGCATTTGTCCAAAAACAGTTTTTTTCCTTCCTTGTATTCGATGATAGAAGAGAAGCCTTGCTCGGCTGTATCCTCCTTGCTCCCATGTTTATTTCATGAAGAAAAGCACAATATCAGAATCACTCTTGTGCGGGCCATGATTCCACATAGCAGCTCTGTGTGAATCTGCTGATGCTGTCAAGCCTCTTTTCTTCCTCCCTGGTCTGACTGGTAAGCGATTCACATTCGCTCTACAGTGCTATTCCGTCATGTGATTTGGGGGGGGGGGGGGGGGGGGGGTCTCAAGCGTACTTCTGGGTGAGTCTCTCCGCTGGGCCACACGCTGCTGATTCTCAGCAGGGACTTATGGGTCGCTTATTTGGAGATGACAACCGCAGCCACTGTACTATGAACTGGGGGGTCAAAGGTTTGAGTTGGTTGTTATGTATTGAATGGAAGAGACGTATGCACACCGGATAGGTAGTGAACTGCTGGTGAAAAGCTGTTGTTTTGGCTCCTTTTCCTGTTAATCAGCTGGTTGTGCACCTGGATGAGAGACAAACATCTGTACCGGAATCTTCCCTCCATTCAGCATGCTACGAAACAAATAAATGTACGGCAGGGAGATATGCGATATGCGTTCATTGAAATACGAACGCTAACAAGAACATTGCCACTTTATTAGGCCTGAAAACAATCCAAACGGCCCCATCTCAACGCGCAGTGACAATTAATTTGACATGTTTATCCCTTTTAATTCTTTTGCTCTGAAGGACCTACAAACAATAAACCCATTCCAAGTGTGTGGAAGCATCTGTTAGGGGAATGTCGAGGGAATATCAGGGGGGAAGGACCAAGCATTTGTTTTTCCTGTTCTTGTTTTACACCGTGATTGATGCCTCACATTAACCATCCGTGCACACAGGCAAACAGATAAATAATAAGAAAAAAAAAGGCTACTGGAAAAACAGAATCAAGCCACTGGATTATTCATTCATGAACGGCTTTTTGTGGGCCTCCAATGACTGCGTCTGCAGCACATGGAGGAGTAAATTGAGACAGATTTCAAGGAGCAGGTGGTCAGTGAGGTGCCTTTCCCCGGAGGCTGAGGAGGAAATTCCCAGGCTCCGCTGTCGAACGCACCTACACCTTCAGTGTGGACGTCCAACCTGGCGCTCCAGCTAAGTGGAGAAGCTTGAAATCTTTCCGTAGGACGGTACTGGTCCGGAATTTGACGTGTAAAGGAAGTGATAAATGTGTTTGGAGTCTAAACAATGAACATTTCAATCATGCAAGATATATCATGGTAATTGTGAGGTTTATAAGACTTCAGGCGTTTGGTAATTTTCTGTTTAGTAAGAGGGCAGATGCTTGTTATTCCTCCTTATGCCAATGAAGGAGGGAAACCTGTTCAGTTAAAACCCTACAGTTGTTAAAATTGGGATTGGTTATGTAAACTCCAACCCCCAAATAAGATTACCCTGCAGACTCTCTTCTCATATGCTGTCTTCGGCTTGTCCTAACTCCTCTTCCTCTCTCCTTTCCTCTCACATAGATTCACTCACACATCCCCCCCCCCCCCCCCCCCCCGGCTCTCACCAACACAGCCCGCTTTTCTCTTTTCAAGCCGCACAACTCTCCCATCTTTCCCCCTACTTTTCAGTGAGCAGTCACGAGGGTGGTATACTGCCTGAGGGCGCCTATTTCCCTTACCCAGCAGAGTGCTAAAACACGCCAGCTTAATAACCCTTACAATACACCTCCCTTCCTCCCTCTTCATCCCCCGTCCCAGCCCCCCCTCCTCTTTTTTCTCCCTCATTGCCTATGCAATGCACAGAAACATGTCCTATTTTTTGGCCATTCTAGGTTTATAGCCAACAATATTGAATAATGTGTGAATATTGTCTGCGTTTGATCTTTTTTGAAACATGGCAATTGCTAAAGCTGACCACATCAGAATCAGAATGGGGTTTATTCGCTATGCAAGATTAACAAACATAGAATTCACTTTGGCAGGAATGAGCAAACATAGAACATATATGTGGCATACTAACGTACTGTAGTTCTGGTAATCTTATCAGAGTTTTTTGTGTTTTCTCAACGGGAAGTGAACGCATTTCCCCTCTGAGTATCCGAGAGCAGAGTAACAGTTGTCATGGACATATGGGAGGTGAAATCTATCGGAAAATGTGGGTGCAGTTGCGTGTCATCGTTTCAACGTGGACAGATGCTTCATCGCAGATTTGGGATGGATCAACGTAAACATGACGTTTGTTTGGTTATGTTATTAGCACCAGCGTTTGCTATAGACTGTGGTTTCTGCTGCTCAAGGTTTATGGGGGCAACATAGCTTTGGCCCACCTTCAGGGCTTTTGCCATTTTGAACACAGCTTTATCCTCTCTGCTCCCTGTAAATTGTCTAAACTCTGACAAGGACCATCAATACAGGGGACTCGCATGCCAAAGCCGAAGTTCTGTTGAATTTTTTATAAACCTTCGTCTACACCTGTGCCATAAACCTTTCGGAGGGTATGACAATACGCCCTCAGTGTTGTATTGTTTTTTTTCTTCCTACCTTGTCAGCTTTTTCCTACCGTAGCACAAAACTAAAGAACTAACCCTTACCTGTGTGCTCACACAAGCTCTACATGGACCATCTGACGGCCGGGGTAAATTGTTAGGATACTGGCAACTCCTCATTGACTTGGCTCAAGATCAACTTGAATAAAACTACGACAACCTACAATGGTCCACCGGTTTTACTGGCAGCTGTGTATTTACCTGGCAGAAGTTCTGAGTCACTGACATCCCCAGTGAAGATTTACAAAATGGTGTCTGACAGAATGTTGGACTGTGTTCTGCATTCTGTCTCTGCTCTCCTGGAAATGATGACCACCAACGTTTATATGAGCGTGTCAACACTTAGCCTCTACTAATTTCAGTGTCCTAACATTTTATCCTATCAGATTGCTCTACCAGGGATTACTGCTCCATGCTCTTTTAGACTGTCCAGATGCAATAATAGTTACAGTAATAGTTCTAATCTTTTACCTCACACCCTTACCTCTGTGTGCTTTTGCGAGACTGTGTGCCGTTGCTGCGAAGGAGTTTCCCCTGGGATAAATAATGTAATCTGAATCTGAATTGCTATTTCCCTAACATTTGACATTGTTTGAATTTTTCAAATAACCTTCATTAAAACACACTAATAACAGTTCAATCTAAAATGGTACGTTTCTAAACTTAATAAAGAAACACACAAGGGTAGGAATCAAGTTCAGCGGCTGTCACATCAAAAAGAAGACGGCAAGAAGCTGGACATCTGTTTCATGAATAAAATAATCAAGGCCTGTTTCCAGTGCCCCGACATCTCTGAATTTCATCCTTCTATATAAAGTTCCTAGCATAATAAGGTTGTCAGTGGATCCAGTATGAGGTGTCTCCACACCGCCTGTGTCAGTTCATTTAGATCGTACCCTCCGAGCCTCCACAGCCATCATCGCTCATAACCAACGTGTCAGTCAAGCGAGGGGCAGAGAAGAGTCGGTTTCTTGCCCTTCGGAGGTGCTAACGGATTAAAAAAACGCCCCAAAAAAGAGTTGAGGCGTGAGGATGACGCCCCGTTCAAACTAGCAGATGTGTGACTTGGCCGGGATAAGCTTTAAATAGCAACAAACTACTTTTGGCGTTCTTGTCACATGGTTATGAACAGCTAGGAAGCTGACGCAGTTCGCTCTGGTTTCTATGCTAACAGCAACACGCTGCCACCGCCTTGCATCGTCCGTTTTTAAACAGGAGCCAATTTCAGGTCGAACAGATTGTGAGGACTCACTACGAAACAGATTTTTGGAGCAGAGTGATTCATCAAAACAGCCGTCTTAGTTCTAAAGTATTTAAGACTCCCGATTTAGATCTCCAAGGCAAATCTAAAACTGTAAAACCTTGTAAACCGGCTCAGCAGATATATGAAACAGGTTTTTAAACGTGGAAGTATTTGGATTCGGCTGTGCTAGAATCCTCTGCATGCACAAGGACTACTGGAAATTGGAACGCAAAAATAAATAAATAAAAGTACTACAATCTAAGCTCACACAGCGGTAGGTTTCACATCAAAAGCAAGTTTGCCAGATCCTTGTTCTTTTTTTCTGTCGCGTGCGCTTGATATCACATAAAATACATGAAGGCAGACGCCTTGTCAAACTTCAGCACAATCTGTTCTCCGTTGGTTTTTGTTTTTCATCAGGAACGACAAAGGAAGATGGTGACCTGTGGCTCTCCTGCCTTCTCTCTCATGCTCACCCTTTCTTCCTACCAAACGACAGCGAGTTCATCTTTCCCGACGCTTCGAACGCGCCGACGAACACTAAAACATCCTTTCGTCTCGCGCAAGACGACGGCGGGTTTTTGAATCCGACCGAGTCGAATCCTCAAGCACGGCTCCTCGAGTGAACTTGCGACATGCAAGGAAAGCAACAACCCCTCTTCCGTCCCCCTCTGCCTCTCTCTCCCTCCCCCACCCCCCTTTGCCCCCTGCTCCACAACCCAATTAGACGTGTGTGCTGTGCAATGTTGGTGAAAAGCCCTAAGCAGCACTGTGCCATGAAATGCCCAAGGTGTGTTATTATCTTGTATTAGTGCACCACCTGCCTCGCCATAATGATTAACTAATTGGCTCGGCGCGTGTCCTGGAATAACAATAAAAAAAGGAGACTGTTTGCTTTGATTATGAAAGCTGCCGACAACCAAGGCCGCCAAGGCTTGAACTCTGGATCGCTGGAATGAGGGCAAATGCCTTCAAAGGTTCAGTGTAACAATGAATGCAGTGATATATCTTCAAGTTCATCCATTTTTATTTTGGTTTAAACAAACTGAGGATGCCACACTTACCGATGGTCGGTAGAGTGTCAAAGTATTGTGCTGGTAGAATAAGTCTGGGTTCTTAGGGGAGTCAATTCTGCTTGTTGTGTTTGCATACAAAGATGATGATTATGTGTTAAATGAGCGCTCAAAGCAACAGACAACCTGTGATTTGCAGATCAGTTCAAGCATAGCTCTGGTTTGATGCGATGTGTGAATGTGAGGGTTTCAGTGTGAGACCGATCAGGGATTTGAAGTCTAGAGATCATGGTGCCAATGACATATTTATCAGGCTGGGACAAATATCCCCCCTTAGATAAGACCCAAGGCATCTCCAGCTTACATACAGACATCAATAAGTTTAGTAGTGTGACAGAAACATATGTTGACTTACGAAGGATGTTTAGTATAATATTCAAATGTTGTTGTCAGTTGTAATGTGCCCAGATTAGCAGGTTGGCTGAATTTATGAACTGCTCTGAGAACATCAAATCACTGAATGCTTATTAATATTGTTCACCGTAGTTTCTCATACTAACAAGCAGGACTGGTCACGGTGGATGAATTTGCTCACCCAGCAAACAAGGCGACAGATGCGCAGCACGATACAAGAGACGGCTAGTATTTTGAAACTGTAGATAAAACAAAGTAGCACATGGATGGTGACGGGTGCTCCTTAGGCTGCCCGGAGCCTGTTGGGGTCTGGGCTGTGGTTGGGGGGTGGTGGGTTGGGGGGATGTCACTCAGATGAATGGCAAGGGGAAGTTAGCTAATTGCGGAGGTTTGCTCTGGGGAGTCCCCGGGTGCTGGAAGATAACATGAGAGCACCGAAGGGGCCTTATCTATGAGTAATGACCTTGGCCTGCCTTGACACTCAAGGCTCCCACCATGAAGAGTGACATTATCTTGGCCGAGGTAACCAAGTGGATAAGCGGGGGGCGCTTTGAGTCAGGGCTCGGGTCGAGGGGACTTAAAAGGTCCATTTGCGTGAATCTGAGAGGGCGTCCCCATGGGTTTTGGGAGACGGTGGGACTTCAGTGTCCACCTAGGGACGCTTCTGCTACTTAGAAGAGGGGGACAAAGAGCAGCGGATGTTGTGGCGCGTTTTTTTGCCTTTGATATGTCTTAATTTGTCCTTCTTCGAGAGGAGGCTTGTTGCGATTTCTCTCATCGTACCGATTTGATTGAATTGACTATTTGTGCGACGGTATACAAAATGAAACGTGCAAGAAAAGAATGAGCCAAATCTCCCAAGCCCCGATTCGTTAAATCCTCCAATTGTGTCACCTTGAGTCCTTTACAATCAAGAAAGACTTCTCTTCTCATAACCACCCTCTTTCATCCTTAAACACCTCAACAGACGACGTCTTTAAGAGACAATTTCTATAATCGGGTTGGTTGTCCTTCTGTTAGAGCTGTGGAGTAGCTATTCAGGGTGCTTCAGAGCCAAGCAGCCAGTGGGAAATGGTGCTTGAACAGGTACAGTCTATACTGTCTTCCACCCTAAGTCTGTCATTACACACGTTATTATTAACTCTGCATAATGCTGCAGCCGTCACCTTCGCATTGTCACCTATCTCTCGCTGCCGTACAGGTCGGTTGCCAGGCGCCTGTGAAGAACTGTTCCAGGAGACGATTATCTGACAGCTCTGCCACCGTCCTCATCCAAGTCTTCCTCCCCCATCGTCATCTCTCTCCCTCCCTCCACGCTTGACTAAATCTAGACATTTCCTATGGATTTGCATCAGAGCGTTTGTTCATTGGCGGTATTTAAGAGAAGATGGAAAATAAATGGTTTGGAAGAAAATAAAACATATATATAATGTGTTGATACACTAGTGAATCTGGCATATCTGGCACTTTCAAATGATAGGTCAGCCTGCATTTGAATATTTATGAATGTTTATAGTGATTTATAAACATGTAATTCAGAGATGGCCATGGAATGACCCCCAACATATGGTTATGATACCATTATGATAAGCTTTCTATTAATGCTGAAAATCAATATTGACAATGGGTGATGATGATGTGTTGATGGGTCACTCCCAGCAGAAATGAGTCGTGGATACAGTTTCCATGGAAATAACATCCCGCAGAATGAATTTCACCTGTTATCTGGGATTGCTCACTATAGTTTGAAATACGCTCAGCAGCTTTGTGTGACCGGAAAAGGCTCCAGGAAAATACTGCTCATTAAAATTACCGGCGCTCGACATAGTAGGTTGTGTTAAATCTAGCCAGTGTTTCACCTGAAAGTGAACATGAGGTGGTATCTTAAAGTGTTTATACTGAGGGTAGATCCTGCCTCCCATGGTCTCTCCGCTCAAAACGAAACCCTGCGCTCTCTTCGTACAAGGAGGAGAAAATAACAAAGAAGAAATACCGCGTCTCTCTTGAGGAAAACAAGAAGAATGCCTTCATTTGCTTCGGGGCCTCGGAACGCGAGACGGAGCTTTTATGGCTGTAGTATTTCTGATTGGCATCTTAGGACAGCCATTTGAATTATTTAACGGTCTCCCTCTCTCTCTGTTTGTTTTGTTTGCGGGAGCTGGTTTGAGCTGGCTGAATCAAAAGAACATTTGGTTCAGCAAACAGGCCTGATGTCACTCCTCTTTGTACAGTAAAATAACATAGAAAAAGAAGATGAACAGGTCCCTGTAGTTGCACAGTTGCTAAGTAAGTGTCTCTGATGCGGGGAAAAAAAAAAAAAGAAAATGATCCATCCGTTCTACTGCTTGGAATGTGGATAAGTAACATTAACAAGCGCTGCCCTATTGCATCTCAACCTTCCTCTCTTATTCATTTTCCAGAGCTGAGAAAGTGAGTCACTCGAACCCTGACAGCTCAGACCGTAGGGAGGAACATGGAGAGGACTGGGCCTCAGGAACTTTTCTAAACGAGATCCGTTTTTCTGTCTCGGAACACGAGTGTCTGTGGTGAGCAGTCCGTCTCCAGAGTACAGGAGGAGATCCAGAAATGTCTAGCCCCTTCCCCCCCCCCATGTTCTCACATTCTCACACCCCCCTCCCCTCTTCCCACCCCCCCCCCCACCCCAGTCCCGCTGCGTCCACTTCCTACGAGCCCGTATACCTTCATCGCGTGACGAAAGCTGAGCGGTTCTGTACCGTTCACAGGAGACGGCGAACCAACCCAAAAGTCGCCCGATTGACCCTGACCCATTGCAGCATCCCCCCCCCTACCCCCACCCCTTTATCAGATTCAATCGCCCCTTGCCTGTCTGACCTTGGCTAACAGATAAAGGCGGCAGACTGATAAGGAAGAGGGGAGCAGGAGAAGGAAGGAAGGAGACAGGTAGGCAGGCGGGCAAGTGGAATGGGGGGTGTGGAGGGGTTGGGAGGGGTGGGGTGGGGAGGGGAGGGAGGCGGGCTAGCCTGCACTGCATTTCCTAAACGTATTTTTTTCGGGTGAGAGCCCCAATTTACATTGCATGGAAAAGCCCCTGGGGTGCTTTATGATAGATGAATAAAGCTACGGCACGCAAAGGGGGGGGGGGGGGGGGGGGGGGCTGTGAGGGAGGGGGTGGGGGTTGGGGGGGGGGTGACCCGATTTTTGCAAATTTGGCCCAGGGGGATAAGAGGGAGAAAGCTTGGAGGATTTAAGCTGTACTGGTTACACAGAGAGGAGGGGGACTTCACTCTCTGGTGCTAAGGGGAAGCTATATTTATCATTGTGTCATATTTGGGATTATGCAGCGTTAGGCTTTAGAGGTTGCACGCTGTACATCACTGGTCCTGTCGATATGAACTGTCCTGTATGTCTGTGCAACCACCCCACCCCCCCGTCAAAGATGGAATAAGTGTGCCCAGTTCTGTGTGCCGTGTTATTCCAGTCAATTTGTCAGGGCCTGGAACATGGAACATGGTTAGGGACCCCCCGCTGTAACTTCTGTCTCTCTCTCAGTGTCGGGCTTTACCTTTAAGTGTGTGCTAAACTTAAAATGGCATGTTTGAACCATTACAGTGTCCTCAAAGGTACTGAAGGCTCTGCCTTTGAAATCACCTCCTCGCTCATTGTGCGGGCAGCACAACATCCCCCCCCACCCCACCGCCAGCCAGCCGCTCTCCTCTCGGGGCCCTCCGATTGGCTGCGAGGTGACGTTAGAGCGCTTGGGCCAGCTTCCATCCTCCGTGAGTGGGTGCTAATACGTAAACGATGTGTGTCTCCATGGTGCTGTGGAGCCCGGGCTAATGGATGGAAGTGACCATAAGTGTGTTTATCGCTGGAGGTGGCACGTTGCTAAGCCGGAGACGGAGAAGCCTCTTGATAGACGTGAGCCTCTCTTCACGGCACCGCAGCGAGAACAGAAGGTGTTTACGCTAATATCCCATAGTTAGACTGAGAAGGACACCCATTACGTGCAATCTACTGTAAAATAAATGGTTCACAATGCAAACAAATCACGAGTTCTCAAATCCATAACCCAGGTTAGCCTGGGTATAATGTGGTAGCAATTATCTGCATGTTTTTCCCACCGTGATTGTAATTGCACGGTTCTGTTTTAAATGCATCCCTACCTCTATCCCCTTGCCCACGTTCCTCCCCCTCTTCCAATTACGATCTGCCCATGTTGCTGGAGCATTGCTGATTGGTTGCAGGGTGTCCGTTTGGCACCTCTTGGTTGGTTGCTTCCCATCCTGTGGGGCACAGGGGCAGGAGAGGCCGGAGATCCAGCCCTCCACAGGAAGTAAGCTGCAGCAGATTGGCACCAACAAAGTCCCACTGGCTGTTATTGGTTAGATATCTGAAATCTGATTTTTCTGATAGACAGGGTGTTGGCCTGACCCTTTACACACAAATAGAAACCTGGCAAAAATGTGAAGCCATACAATACAACTTTCTACTTTAATTAACGTTATAATAAATATTCATTTATCGAAAGCAACTTACAGTAAATACAGGGACAATCCCCCTGAGGCAAGTAGGGTGAAGTGCCTTGGCCAAAGACACAACGTCACGTAGCTACAGCCGGTCACAAGGTCAACGCCTTAACCGCTGAGCCATCTGACTCCCCTTAATGCGTTGAAGAAAACAGATGTTCTGTGTCTTAAGCTTTCTGCAGTTAACAAGTGTCCTTGTCTCCTCCATTCTGTGTTTTTTCTTAGATCGTTTTTTGTTTATACACAGGTGTATTTGTGTGTGTGTTTTCCTTGGTTCCATTGTTTGGGAAGGTGCCATCAAGCGATGTTGATATTTTGTGTCCCTCCAGGTGTGTGTATGTGTGTGTGTGTGTGTGTGTGTGTACCTGGTGTATCTGTGCGTGTCTGGGCAGATGTCGTGTGCACACGTTAGCCCTTTTCACCATCAGGCTTTACACTTAATGTCCCCTGTGACACAACTGCCACAACACTGCATAGTCACACGCTTCCACCCTCATTTGAAACCATTACATGAGTGTGTGTAGGTTTACCATCGCCATTGTCTCTTCTCCGGCATCCAATGGCATTTAAGAAAATGTGAAAAAATGAAAACGTTCAAGGCTTCAAATTGCTGTTACTCAACATCAAATCCCTGGAAGAAAAACATGCGGGGACATTATCTCCTCCCCACTCCAGCTTGTTAATCAGGTTGAATGTGGCCACAGATGTCTCCTACAGCCTCCTTCTCTTGCTCCTATCTGTGTCCACGTTAATAACTCACTGTGAGGTCACTTCCTTCCCGGGTCTGGCAGGAGGTGGGCCCGGTACCGCCTGCGCCCCTATTGTCACGGCGATTAATCTGCGTTAAATTGAACAGGTTGGTCCTGCGGTGAATGATTAGACTCATGTCCGAGGAGAGACGGCGTGATAATTGCCTTGGTGTTGGAGAGATTAGGGTTCAGGAGGAGTCAAGGGCAATGTTTTCTGTTTCATCCCACGCGCACACTTTTAGGGTGAAGCTAGGCCAGGGGCGTGCGTGTGTTTGCGTGTGACTGTGGGGGAAATGTGCACGTTTGTGCTGTGTAAATGCGTAGGAGAGTGTGTTGTGTGTGTGTGTTTGAGCTTTTTTTGTGTGTGTGAATGACCGACCCTATCATAAAAGTAAACCAGTTGATATGGTTGTGCTTTTCTATAAATATTGATCTTTTCATCATCGGCAATATATTCTTCAAAACACTCTCTGGATTTGAACGTGGTGTGTGGTTTGAATAGACCAAAGCATAGTCTTCTTTTTTGTCTTCATGTTTCTCTGATCGCACATCTGGTCAATGACGCCTCTTACGTCTTGTCTCCAAGGTGACAGAATATCCCCTTGAACGTTAGCTTGTGTCACATCTTCCTGTTCTTCAAGGGCTCTTCAGGATGTTCTGCTCACACTCCTCTGAGCCAACCATGCGCATCTCTTCAACACCAGAGTTTAAGTGCGAACGGCATTTAGGGAAGCGCATTTCAAGCAGCAATTGTTTGCTGCGACCTTCATTACATTTTACATTTAATCATTTAGCAGATGCTCTTATCCAGAGCGAGTACAGGGACATTCCCCTCTGAGGCAAGTAGGGTGAAGTGCCTTGCCCAAGGACACAGTATCATGTAGCCACAGTCGGGAATCAAACTCACAACCTTACGATCACTAGCCCAACGCCTTAACCGCTGAACCACATGACTCCCCAACAGGTGGTATGAGAACGCGCCTCTTACAAACCTGTCATCGTTCCAGTTGTCAGGATTGAGACGGGTCTGAAACGCCCTTGCCCTCTAACCTGTCGTTCTAACCTGTGACCTTACCCAGTGATGTTTGTTGTTTGGGCTGGGCCGCTGAAGGAGCAGCTGGACGCGTCTTTTTCTGAGACGTCATCCGTTTTTTCTTCCCATCCATCTATTCAGGCAGTGTTGACATGGTTACCTCCATTCAACATCAGGTCAACAGAAATGGATGGCCTGCCCTGCGAAAAAGGCTTTTAAAGGCTGGTAGAATGAAGAAGATATTAACATGATGGTATACACTCAGGAGTTTTCAGATATGCTCCTATTTCCCACCACAGGCAATCCACTTGACTGGAAGCAATGCTTCTGATTAAATAGGTCACGTTGTGTTTGTGTGTATTCGTATGTGTCTGTACACGTGTGTGTGTGTGTGTGTGTGTGTGTGTACGGTTTGTCTGTGCGTGTTCAAAGTGTCTGTCAGAGCAGTGTGTGTCTGCTGAGGGGAAGGAAAGAGAGAAAGTTGCTTTGTGCGTTGACTTCAGCCGGCAGAAATTGATCCGCTGCATGCATTAGCAGATTGCGTATTGATGAGAAGAGAGATTTATAATGCCTTGACTGATGGTAGCAATCTAGGAGTATAAATAAATGAATATGTGCCTTGTCCTTCCGTGAGACAGCAGTAAAACCCTGATTTGCAATCTCATCTGCATTTGCAAATGTCAACTTTGGTACACCCACCGCTTGCACCACCAACAGATCATTAAAGAATATGGGTTGTCAGGTTCGCGAATTATATAACAATGTGTATGTAGATGCATTCAATCTCAGGACGAGCGAGACCTTTAAGTAAGACTTTTATTCAAAGTCTAAATAAAATGATAGCACCACCATGGCAGACAACTCTCTTTACTGTCTCAGTGCCAGACGTTTATATCCAGTTCCAGGTGCTAAGTGAATTTGCAAAGTGGACGTGTAATACGTCACATTCAGAGCTCTCCACATCTGTCTCTTTCTTATGGTCTTCTGCCAATCTCGGTGTACAACAGATCCATTTTCTTGCTAGCCAAGTAGGGCTGCCTTCTCTTTTCTGTATCCATGTCTAACTTGAAGAACTGGAACTTCTGATGGGCCAGACTCACACAAGACAAGAGCAACATGATGATCTTCCTTGAGGGTTTAGGTTGGTTGAGGGGCAGTTCTATGGGCATATTTGAAGCCCTCTGTGACGTTGCTTGTAAAAAGAGCTATACAAATAAATGTTGATTTGATGATTGATCACCATCACCCACTGCTACCGCAAGTCCATGAAATGCTAATTCTGCTGAATAGAATGTAGAAATTGAATATGTTATACACATATATCTCATAAACAATGGGCTATTTGAAATGATACAACAAATCAATATAGCATAGACAGACTTGGTAGGACTCTTACCTAATATCCAGCCCCGTAAGCTTCGGAGGCAATCCTTGCAACCAAACCATGCTGCTTTAACGAGGTCCCGGTGCGATTGAATGGGCAGTTAGACCTTCGCCTCCTGAGCAAACTGCTCCCTCTGTCTCAGCTTTGAGGGCTACTTTTCCAAACTGAACATTCTTGCTCTTTCCACAGATGTTCTATGGGTTTCAGATCAGCACACACAGACTGGTGCTTCAAAACAGTCCAACGTTATGTCCTTATCCATTCTTGGGGGGCTTTTAGCCGTGAGTTTCAAGCCATTATCCTGTTGTAGGACCCATGAACTGTGACTGAAGCAGAGCTTTCTGACACTGGGCACGATGTTTGGCTCCAGAATGCCTGGGGAGTCTTGTGGTTTGATTGTTCCCTGCAGATTCAAGGGGCAGCAAAGCAGCCCCAAAACATAACAAGCCTGGTAACCAGATCTGACTTGACTTCACTTTGGAGATTGTTTGAGGTTGTTCCTTTTAAAACAACAAAAACATCCACAGAGTATATATTTACATTTACTGTATAAAGAAAACTACATATCATAACATAAGCATCGATATGGTAGACCTATATATTTCTAAAAAAGCGAGTGCAAGGTTGTATGTACATCTGTCTGTGCGAGTGTGAGTGTGTGTGTGTGTGTGTATATTTTTACAGAGCAATGCATCAACCTAGCCACGCTTCCTGCACGGTCGGAAGCAAACACGTTCGCAGTCTGTGATTTCTGAAACTGACCCTTCTCTCTCTGGACCGCAAAGCGGGAGTTCAGGCCTCCACACCAGACACCCTTAACTTTGAACTGCACAAGATCAATGGGCTCTTGAGTGTCACTGGATCAATGTTGCGCCGCACTATCTTAATTCCCAGGGTGACAAAAATACCACCGGCGCACCTCAGGGCCCCCCCTCCGATCCCCTCGTCTTCCTTTGTTCCTGGTATTGGGGAGGAAGTGATGCGTCAAGCTTCTTCATTCTGTCATTGGTGCACATTGTCTCCTGATCGGACCCCCCCCCACCCCCCCCCCCCCCCCATGCTAGCCTGAGCTGGCCCCTAGACAGGGGAGAGAAGAACAGGTCAATATTACCCATCTGAAGAAGGGAGGGGAGAGGAGAGGGATTAGAGGTCTGCAGTGGGGAAAGCAGAGGAGTCTGTGTGTGCGTGTCGCCAAGGGAGGTGATACTGAGAGGTAATGGAGCGCAAACTACAGAAATGATTTGCGGTGAAACGCAGAGGTGGAGCCAGCGAGGGCCAGGCGGGTGTGGGCTCCAGGAGTTTTGGCATGCTGACAAAATTTCTGTCGTGTATTGATTTTCACCTTTGTGCAGCCACCTCCTTTTTCCCATCTCTCTCTCTCTCTCTCTCTCTCTCTCTCTCTTTCTTACCCACACTATATGTCTAGTATGTTCTCATCTATTTCTGTCTCTCTATCTCTTCTTTCTTCTTTCTCTCGCTGCCTCTCGCTCTCTCTCTCTCGCCCTCACCCTCATTCTTTCCCCTTCTCTCTCTCCCTCTTTATTTCCCCCCTCTCTCTCCCTCTTTCCCTCTGTCTCTCTCTCTCTCCCTCTCTCCCTCCCTCTCTCTCTCTGCAGTGACAGCTCTTAATCCTCCCAGTGTTGCTGATTATCCGTGTGTGTCTTGGTCGGGTCCACTCTGTATTCCCCTGCGGACACACAGACCTCACACACTCGCCTCTGCAGCAAGTGCCCTTATCAGACAGCTGCAGTGATAAGCCAAGGTGTGTGAGCGTGTGCGTGAGCGTGTGTGTAGCTGGGAGACTTGCGGTAGCATCATTTTGATCCCAAGCCAAAACGTAAATAAAAAGTTAATTCCCTAATATTTCAGGTTTCAGTTAAAAGATAGTTTTCTTCATTAAGCTTCCCTGTGACATATTCATTTTCAGGTGCAACCTTTAATCAATGTCGTATTAGAGGTGTCTGAAGTTACCAGTTTGACAAGTTATAGTTTTCATTCCCTGCAGTATGAAGTTACGCTTGTCGTATGTATCGAGTGATATTAAGGTGATAATAAGGAGACCAAAAGCATTTAAAACTCCATCTTTTTTTCTCTTCCAAATCAATTTTCTACAATATTTTTTATTGTCTACATCCCTAACACAGTGTTTTGTGTCTAAGTGGTTTGAGGATAAGGGACCATCAGGAGGCCTTTTATCCTGGGTTGATGGTGCTGAACTAGCTGGTCACAGACACTGGCCAGCCTAAGAATGCCCAGCAAGGCCTCTAATAAGACGGTTGCCAGTTTTCCTAATGAAACCCTCTCCAAGATTCTGTTCTTTTCTGAAAATGATTCTAGTTTTAAAGACACAGACCCATAAGTAAAGTCATAAAATTAAATGACACATTTCGTTTGAGACCAATAGCTATGTCGGAATCCACTACAGAATGTCATGTTGCTCGCTTTGAGCACACAGTGTAATATACTGTATTTCCTTGTTGTAGTATTTGAATCTCCACCCACAGCGTTAAACCATGCTGTAATTTATTTAGTAATTGCTTTGCTAGTTTTCAAAAGTAATTGTACAATCCGCAACTTAGCAATTAATGGCCTAATGAATGCACAGGGCAATCTGCAACACTGGCGTAGCTCAGATATGTTAGTAAATTAATCATCAGTTAGGCAATAACACACTCCAACTCATTATTGGCACATTGTTCTAAAAACAGACAAATAAATAAATAAAATGGTAATAAAGATCCCACATAAATCAAGTCGAGTACTCAGTTATGTAATTAATCAAGCATACTAGACTACTGAACGCAGAAATAAAATTGATTGCAATGCTAAGTATGTGTAATTGATTGATACAAGTGGACACAGATAATTATCACAAACCGAATTATAACACTGACAACAACAAATCTCACTCGCTAGTCCACAGAGTGGCCTTCTATGTCACGAGACCTCTGCTATTTATTAATGTATGATAATTGCGGCGTCCGTTTCAGGAAATGTTTAGCCTGAGGTATCAGGAGCGGTATATTCACACTGAGAACATACAGTACATTGAATGATTATGTACATGAAAAACCAGCTGCACTCAAGCCTGCCCAGAAATGCCTTGTGAAGACGGATACTTTATTAGTCAGGCAGTAAGCCTCACCACAGCAGTAAGCGGTCACATGAACCAGCAAACCGCACGAACCGACAGTTCCCCAAGCGGGAGCTGAACCGTGGACTTTCCTGCAGCGTGGTGCAAGTCACATGACCAAACATTTTAGTGATGTCACCAACTGAATGTGCAGTGTTCTAGTCTGTGATGCTTCATGAAACTTTGAGTGATATCAGATCCGAAATTCACCACCGTGAGGGGTTTAAGGGGCTGCAGTACACCCACCATGATGAGCAGTGCATGGGGAGAGGTGGCGTAAGGAGGAGGAGGAGGGAATCGACAGCATATCCTCTACATCTTCCTACAACACTGTCCTCATGGGTTGGTTTCCCAACACATCTATTGGGCATTTTTCTATTGAAATGTTTTGTTTTTTTTTGGTCCAGGCGTAGGCCTGATTCCTCTCTCTGCCGGTCCAGACAGCTCACAAGACTGACATCATGAAGCCACCGATACGCAGTCCTTCACTTTGATTCTTACACTTTTCCCATTCTATTCGCGTACGTGTTGTAGGCGTGAAAATGTAAACGCCCAAAGGACAACACGTTTATTTTGGTTTTGTCAACAGCGGCACGTGTTAATTCGTTTAATTAGAGGTGATAATACCTGACAGACAGGGAGCCTTTTGAAACTGTAGCTTTCCGCATTTTGAAACTTGTTGCCTGCCAAATATGACACCATGTTAGCCTGAATGAAAAAGCTTTTTTACCCTTGTAATCATTCAACTTAACCTCTGGTAATCATCCACCAGACAAGTTTCGATGTGAGTGGTGTAGATATCACAAAACTGGGCTTATAGCACATCAATAATGTATAGGCAGGCTCGTGTAAACACAATGAAGTTGTGACTTCCTAGTGTGGTCATCACAAATCTCACATTTGTGATTGGGTCCCTCGCAGCATGTTTGAGAGGGTGACAAGCAATCGGGTATCTAAGGAAATCCACAAGACATGGATTGACAGCTGAAGGTTAACCGCAAGGTCATCTGTGCCGTGTGTCCATGAGGCATTGAGTATTCTGTCTGTGAGAAGAGGTCAGCGATGCCGTGATTCCAGATTCACTCTCCTCCTCCTCGTTATTAGTCTCTCTTGTTCTTTCTCTCGCTCTCTATCTCTGCAAATATGTGCCTCAGCAATGACCCAAGTGAAGACATTTTTAATTTGTTACGCCATTATGAAAACTAGCAAGGTGGGGTGTTTTAATGGTAGGGTTAACACCGATCACCAGCCACAAGAATAGAATACCTTCCAGATGTCTCTTATTTTCCCTAAGCGCTTATGGGAACCACTTGAAGAGTGTGATCACACTAGTTCTTTTTTCTTGCGGCAATTAAGCCTTGAACAGCTGGAGGGGATGCTTAAACATGCAGCTTGTGAATGACCAAACTGGTTCCATTCCACAATGTGCAAGCCTACCTATCTACCTGTCTGACTGTATCCATGCCTGTCTGTCTACCTATGACCATGTCTGACTACATCCATGCCTGTCTTTCTACCCACAGTATCTACCTATCAACCTGTCTGACTGTATCCAAGCCTGTCTGTCTGTCTACCTATCTACCTATCAACCTGCCTCAACTGAGTGAAGGGTCACGAGAGAGAGAGAGAGAGAGAGAGAGAGAGAGAGAGAGAGAGAGAGAGAGAGAGAGAGAGAGAGAGAGAGAGAGAGAGAGAGAGAGAGAGAGACAGCATAGCTCTCCAACAGAGGGCATAGACACTTGACACACACATACACACACTTATCAATGTTTTATATGTGTAAATGAAACTCAAACATTCACACATACATGCTCTCACGCACAGTTACCCTCTTTCGTACGCTCACACACACTACAAGCCGGTCTTTATGAAAATAAGTGACTCTGTGGAGAGACCTCTTTATACGAGGGACAAAAGGAGCAAAGCTTGGTGCGCGTCACCGCTCGGACACTTTGAGGATTAAGTGCTAAACAAGTGTGTCTAATTTGATGGGCATTGTGAGCGCCCTCAGCCAAGGCACACACACACAACACACACACAGAACACACACACACACTCCAGATTTAATGATCCGTCATCTGAAGGAGATGGTTCCTGCCTATTTTGAAATGCTCAGCTTTGCCATCTGTAAATTACTGCCTCCTTGTTGAAGTACAACCGCTGGGTGCAATCAAGTCAACAATTCTTAAGGCTTGTTTGTCGCCCGGCCACCAGCAAATGTACATTGAGCGTGTTTTTTCTTTTAAGCGCCGATACTTTTCCTTCGAGCGCCGCTGTTTATGGACGTGAATATCCTGGAAGGATAATCTGATGGGAGGGGAAGCGGAGACGATGAAAGGCGCGTGCTTTCTGCCTCCTGGATGAGGGATGGAGATTACGCTGCGGTTGTCGCCTGCCAGTCTGGTTGTCGCTCGCTGAGCTGAGGTTCTCAGGAAGATGCTCAGGATTTTCGGTCCCTCCTCAGGAGACGTCCATCAAAACAATCTGCCCGTCAGGGGAAACACATACGTGGAGCGCCTTTGATCAGGCTCCTTGTCACGGCGGTAATCCAGGTGTCCTCCGAACACACACACACACAGACATACAGTATGAACACACATACACACACACCAGCTATGTCATGACAAGGCATGATCCATGACAAGGACTGTAAAGTCAGTGTTGGCCCCCACCCAGCTCTGCTGTGGTAGAGGAGGGCCGCTCAGTGTTGGCCCCCACCCAGCTCTGCTGTGGTAGTGGAGGGCCGCTCAGTGTTGGCCCCCACCCAGCTCTGCTGTGGTAGAGGAGGGCCGCTCAGTGTTGGCCCCCACCCAGCTCTGCTGTGGTAGTGGAGGGCCGGTTCTCCATCTTCCATCATTGATCTCTCATGATCGAGGGGATTCATGTGGCTGGGAAGTTAAGGCTTTGGGCTAGTGATCCGGAAGTTCGATTCCCGGCTGTGGCAACATGACATTGTGTCCTTGGGCAAGACACTTCACCCTACTTGCCTCAGGGGGGAATGTCCCTGTACTTGCTGTAAGTCGCTCTGGATAAGAGCGTCCGCTAAATGACTAAATGTAAATGTCATCTATGCAGATTTTTGCCACCTCGCCTGTTATTTAGCATCTGAATGAGCACCTTTTGTCTGACTTTTTGTCTGCCTGTGTCTGTCTGTCTCTGACTTTCTGCTGTTTGAATTTCACAACGACTGCCTCAGTGTTGTCGAGACAAGACTTTCTATACAAACAGCTTTCTTTAAATAGAATCCTGTACAGAATGGTGTTTCTATACGTGAAGGCTTGATCCTGAGCTCAAAGCTCGGTGTGAAATTCTTGATAACGGTTTAATTGTTCAGAGATGATTGAAGTGGTTTGCACGGGCACACACCTTCGTTGACAACAGAGAGTGAGAAGGAAAGAGAAACGTGGGGTGGGGTGGGGGGGAGGGCTACTTACGGGTTCCCATGGTGATATTTCTAAATGTTGCAGCCCAACAATATAGGTACACTACAAGTACAGCAACGCAATATCACATTGATATTTACTTCAGGATCAATCAGTCAAACGCTGACAAACTGCACAAGGCATGCAGAAGGAAGATTATTTGGTGTGTAATATTGTTGTGGCGGGGGGGGCGGGGGACAGATAGCGGAAATGAAAAGAAAAAGAAATAAAAATACAATCAAAAAGCAATAACCTGTTTCTGTAATGGAGCCAGAGAGCCCAAAGATATAAATACAGACGCACTCTTGTTTCCAAGGGCACCTGTGACAGGTAGACAAATTAAGAACACACAATAAAAGTATGGTGCATTTGCGTTAACCCCTTACGTTACCCAATGCATCGGTATCGTAGTAGTTGTGAAAGTAATAGTAATAACAGTTGCACTGGTGAACCAATGCCTTTCTGGCTTGGGCCTGTGACAGGAAGGAGACCCAATGCTCTGTACTCTTCGGCTTCAGAACGTTATGGTTAATGCTGAGAACGTGTCGCAACAGAATGGATGTTAATGAGCTCATTCCCGCCACAGGAAAACAGCCTCAGCGTGGCTCAGGGGAACCATCAACATCTGTGTGTTGTGCTTTGGCCCTCCCCTAGTCTGTGTGTGTGTGTGTGAGCATTCGTACACGTTTTGCTTCACCGCCTCTTTTCGGGAAGGAAGGTTGGGCAGATTCAATCCCCTCGACCTTTTCCAGATCAGTTTGAGAGAGAACGCCCCCCCCCCTGCCAGTGCTGAGACTCTGCCTGCTCTGAGCAGGGGTGGGGGGAGGGGGGGGGTGGGGAGTTGCGGGAGGGGGTGAGGAAAACAGAAGCGAGGAAGAGGGAGACAGATATAGAAAGAGAGACAGAGGGAAACATTGAAAGGGGAAGAAGAAAAAAATGATTGGGAGGGGTTGGGGGGGGGGGTAACAGGAAAAAGCATTTAAAATAGCCGCCGAAGGGGGCAAGGACAGGGGGAGGGTGGACAAGAGATATAGAGAGGCTACTTTCCCCCCACAACACTGTATGAATAATAATCAGGCCATGTCCAACACAGCGGCCATTTACTTCACTAATGGATTGGCCTACCGATAATTCAGTCATAGAGGTTTCACTGTCTTGTACGCCTTTTACAGCTCAGAGCGATTACCCTGCCTTGTATGTGAGATGGTTGGACATGCCCCCCCCCCCCCCCCCCCACCAACACCCTACTCGCAACACATTACATGAATGTGTCAGGTCCCAACAAAATGGGAGGTGTTTTGCGGCAAACGGTCTTGGTGTGTACAGCTGCTCGTCCGCATGCAGAGGAACACACACCGTCGACACGCGTCAGTCTTTCCTGCTTTCAAAGCCTCTTGAACGTGTCGCTTCATGCTAACGATACAAGCCGTCATTAGCAGAGAGTGCGGGGGCCAGCATGCCAGACGTGCTGTGTGTGTGTGTGCTGATTGGTCCCACAGACTTCTCGTCGATTAAAAGGTTTCTCGTTTCTGAAATGGCGCTGAAGATTCAGTCCTTTTATGAATTTGGTCGTGAAAAGAAAACAGCAACCGTTTGAAGGTGGAGTGAAAAAAAATCCATGGAGTGTGAAATAAGACGAGAGCTTTTAACCTCCGATGTGTCCCCAGGAAACGATTCAGCGGAGTCCACTTTCTATTCATCGTTCAATCTTTTTCTCTTCCTTTGTTTAATTTCGTCATTCAATGATCCATCGAAAAAAGAAAAGAAATCCCTATAAAATGTCAGCATTATTTTAAATAACAAGCAAGAGGATACTGTTGAGGTTCCCTTAAAAAAAAAAAAAAAAAAAAATCGGGAGCACCACAACCATCTTGTCGAGGTACAAGATACCTATCCAAGATACCAAACCAGTCTCACAAGCAGAAGCAAGTCCCCTTCTTCTCACCTTCTACATGTGATACCAAGACGTGTTCTCCCCTGCAGTATCTCCCCCAATACAGCTGCCTCCCTGCAGCTCACATCTAACACCAAACTTAACTGATATCTGACCGTTGGATGTATCGTTTACAGACATCCTAGTGGAGGACTAAGTCATTAGCGGCTGGATACAGTTGTGGTATCGACAGCAGCACTCGTCGTAGCTGTTTCTATTTCCACGCTAATTGTCAAATCCTGCTCAGGAACACACAATGAAACGGTTGAAAATGAAAGAATGATCCAGAAATGAAATAAAATAAAAACGTGTGTGTGCGCTCGTCGTGTTATCGATTTGCGAATGGAATTAAGTTGCAGATGTGCTAAAAAAAACATGTATTCATATGAAGCGAAATGAACTAGGAATAAAAAAAACACAAAACAAAGTCCATCTCAAAAGTAAACACGTCAGATGTGTTACTTCTCAGATGCTTACCAACAAACTTCTGACAACAAACCCTCTCAACAGTCCCTCTGACAGTTGGGTTGGTTTGTGTGGCGCCACAATGTGCTCTGGTGAATATTCCCAGCTGCTCATTAGTACCATCCATGCCTGTGCTTTCTTGCGCTGACAGCTCAAATGGAAGTCACAGAGACAATTGGGGAGAGAGACACGAGCGGCGCAGTAATGAGCGTGTGGGCCACCTAGAGTAGCCAGGTAGTGTCACCTAGGCATGCTGGGAAACTCAGCTCCACACCTTGGACAACTACTGTTGTTACTGCAGACGTCATTGGGATGCGTTGGTTGGTACAGTGGTGTAGAACTTAGGCTGGAGATATGGCTGCTTGTGTGAGTTCTGTTAAATGTCACCACTAATGCAATGTTTTTAAATTAATCATTTACATTCAGCAGATGCTTTTATCCAGAGCAATTTACAAAGTACAGGGGGACATTTCCCCAAGGCAAGTAGAGTGAAGTGCCTTGCCTAAGGACACAACGTCATTTGGCATAGCCGGGAATCAAACCGGCATCGTTCTACTATTACTAGCCCAATTCCATAACCGCTCGTCCACCTGACGAATAATACAAATTATAGATAATAAAAAAAAATCATAAAAGATTTCGAATACATTTGAAGAGAATACTGTAAATCGGATATCTTAGTGCTTCCCCTTTCATTTTAAATAAATAATCTGTAATTTTCATATTTTAAGATGAGTTGATTTATCACTTTTTTCTCTCAATGATGAAGAACATGAGCCGGTGTGATTCTTGGTGTAAAATTGCTGTGTACGTCTTGGCATGTGTGCCTTTGGTGTGTGTGTGCTTGTGTGAGGGACTGTGACAGATGGAATAGGGGTGTAAGTGGGGGTTTAGGCAGGCGTGTGTGGGGCTGAGGGGTGCTGGGAGCAGCAGGTGGTTTGATGGGATGAGGGGTGGGGGGAGGGGGCTTCTGGGTGGGCGGGTCCAGCTATTTGTGACAGACAGAGTCGAAGGGTGGAGAAAGGGGAGCATACGTAGTGTGCTGGGGGGCGGTGGGGGGGAGAGAGGGAGGGAGGGCAGCAGGGTGGAGGTAGTTGTGACAGATGATATTAATTCACTCAGGTGCTGGTGCGTTGTTGGGGAGTCGGCACATGAGCACATGAGCCAATGAGGATGCAGGGAGATTAGGAAGAAATCACAGCAGCTTGAAGGATCCTGGTGTGTATGTGTCTGTGTGTGTGTGTGCGTGTGTGTGTGTGTGTGTGTTTGTGTGTGTGTAGTGTCCCAACTGGGGTGATTTGGATCCATTTGTCCCTCCCTGCATTTACATGTATTCATTTATCCACACTTTTATCCAGAGCGACTTCCAAGAGAGAGCTTTACAAAAGAGCCTTGGTCACTGATCATACCAAAGACATAGTCCCCAAACATGGAGGGTAGTCAGATTATGAAGCATACATTGTGAGAAACACAATCAGTGCCAAAGGGAAGAACCACAAGAGCATTCAGTTAAACAAGTTACAGTTAAACAACATGAACCTGAAAGAAATGCAAGATTGTGCCTGTAGGAAATCAAGCAACAATAATACACCTCACAGCGAGTACAAGAATTTCAAATTGGTTACAACTGACCAAACAAGAGCAACAAGTCCCTTGATAAGACTCATTATGATCTTGGAGGAAACTAACATCAGGTCCAGCAAATCATTCCTAAGTACCGTTGTACTCCCAGAATGAATTTGCTTGAGATTTTCTTGAATGTGGGGAGACAGTCAGTGTCTCTGACAGAGGGGGGGGGAGTTGATTCCACCATTCAGGGGCCAGACAGGGGAAGAGTTTGTTTTGGGACCAGGCGCTCTTGAGGGGGGGGACCACCAGACGGTTGTCAGAAGAAGACCGTAGGTGGCGTGTGGGGGTGTAAGGCTGGAGGAGAGAGAGTTTGTAACTGGCCCTGGAACAGGCCTTCTGTGTGTCATTATCTTATGTCATTATCTTGACCGTGTGTCTGCATGCTATAATGTACACTGTTGTGTTCAGCCGTGCAGGGCAGGTATGCTCAGGACACACATCTGTGCACTTTGAAAAAAATCAATGAAGATTGAGGCTAACTAAGACTGAGGGAGCGCATCACATTCGCTTTAGTCCAGGATGTCGAGGATTCTGATGGACATGCTTTCATACTGTGAAGAACAAAAGCACAATCCCGATGCTTGAAATGGGTTGATGTAATGAGCCGTTGGAGAAGAATACATTTATTTACTGTACATTCTTACTTCATGAATCGGTTTTTAGAAAAAGTCTTTCAATGATCGATCAAGTAGCCCACAATAGACGCTAAAGATCGTTTTCTGCCTCTTCATTATCGCACATTATTGTTGTTGTTGTTCGTAGCTTATTGTTCGGCTGTTTCTAAGCATCGACAGATAGCTGTATTGAATTCTAGGCTCATACAATCAGGATCATAATGTGTTCCTTGAGATACTTGATCCACAATCTTTTGTTCACTCGGGAAATAAATATCGATTTGCTAGCTGGGATTTTGCCTTTAGCCTGTAGGGTTTGTCCACCGAGTGTAGAAAGGTTAAATCCACACAGGGATTAAAAAGCGTGCGAGTATCACAGTCAGCGACTTGAAATAAACACTCAACATCAAACTTCTGTTTGAAAAGTGAAAACTTCCAGCTGAACTTTCGAATGTGTCATGGCCCGTCTTTCAAAATCACAATTACATGTGATGTCACGCATACCCAGTTGCTTTCAAATGGTAGCTTTCATTGGGTACGATGACAAGTAAGAGCTTATTAGGGAAGAGGTGAAGGTGTTCCTTGTTTATTCTCAAGGATACAGCACTTCACCATGGCTTCGACTGAGGGGACATCAAATGCCAAGACAAACAAACAATGCATGCAAGAGAACGCATAGAGGAGTTGTGTATTTAAAAGTTGTGTGTTGAAGAGGAACGGAGTGAACAGGAGGGGAAGTTAACAACATATCCTGTTTAGTTTTACTTTGGGAAGTTTGTTGAACACAGTCATCAGTTGCACGCGTGAGTCGCACTCAACCAAGAGAAAAATGTCTAATTTCCATGCACAATGCTGAGACAGAGTCTTATTATGGTCACACTAGCTCAAACTAATTTCCCACCTAATCCACCAAATAGTAATACAAAGCAGCTGAAATGGATTTTTTTGCAATGGCTTCAGTTCATAGGAAATGTACCGTCTCCCCGTATCGCCTCTGCTAAGTTGTACACCCACACCCTCGCCGGCGCGAAGACAATCACAATCGAGAGCCCTTTCACACTCCATATGACGATATATCAGTCATCTGCCTTGATGAATCGTGATCCAGTCACACTCAAACTCACAATGGCCCACTCAGTGCCCCCCCCCCATCTACTGTAATGCCCTTTGTCTAATCTTCTGCCTGAAGGCCTCGCTTGAAACTGAAACTCAATGACGCTGTTTTCTTTTCTAAACTTCTCCCTTCATTGTACTCTAATTGCGTTCCCATGCACAGACAACCTTTCCTTAGAGACAAAGGGAAGGTTTCTTTTTGTAGGTTGAGAGAGCAATCATCTGTGTAGAGCAGTGGTCCCCAATCCCGGTCCTCAGGACCTTACTGTCCTGCATGTTTTAGATGTTTCCCCCTTCCCACAATACCTGATTCAAATAAAGAGTCATTTTCAGGCTTCTGCTGAGCTTCATAATGACCTATTCATTTGAATCAGGTGTGTTGGAGCAGGAAAACAACTAAAACATGCAGGACATTGAGTCCTGAGGACCAGGGTTGGGGACCACTGGTGAAGAATCAACGCATTGTTTTCGATGCGATGAGTTTGTGGTTTCTATCTCCGGCCGAACTATGAAATCAAGGCTGCAGTTCCTCTCACGCTTGACCCTGCCAGGTCTGGCAATCGAGTTCCCCCGCCATCCAGGCACGAGCAAAAGATGGTCAGATCTGTACTCAGTGACCTGGAAGAACATTATCATCGTCCGTTTTGACGGGGAGGATTTCTGAAGGTGGTCCTTCTATGCAGGTGTCATCCGGATAGCCAGAAATGATTGGAAATTCATTGTTTCGAACATTTCCTTTGATAGTCGTCCGTCCTTATCCGTTAGGTATGGTTAGGCGCATTGGCGAAGGTATCCATGCATATATCCATTCTCTATTCACGGCGTGAGGTGAAGGCAGCGGTTTCTCTGAGAAACGGACGAGGAGGAGCAACCATATTGTCGGACGATGAAAATCGGATGACAATTAACGTCCGTGTGCTTTTAAGTGAGAAGGGCCTTGATTGTGCGCTCACCTAGGACTCTCGCGCCCCCCCCCCAAACCCCCCCCCCCCCCATTAATATTCACTGTTTGAATAGGCAGAGGTTGAATCGTTCTCTGCAGTCTGCAGGCTTTTTAAATATTTATTTCCTCTGTGCCCGAATTGTTAAATAGAGAAACTGATGAGGTGGAATGTAGAAGTAGATTGCATTCGACAGCCGAGGCTTGAAGAGAAAGAAATCATCATTTTCATTTTTGTTCTGTTTTTTTTTTCTTTTTGAAGAGACTGTTGCAAAGACCGAAGCGATTTGACGTTGACATTTAGATTCTCAGTGCCCTCCTGAAATAGAGAGGAAGGGAAAAGAGGAGAGAAAGGTAAGGATGGGGTCAGTGGAGGAAAAGAGTTGGCACATCTTTTAGTCAATCTGCTGTAGCATTCTAATCCAATTTAAGTATATGTAAAAATTAATTTTTCTGTGGATAAAACGACTGAATGCAGTTGCCTATCAGCATGGAAGAACATAAGGAGATGGAAGTGTGACAGACAGAATTAAAGGAAAACACACATTTTATTTCAAGACTGTTGGTCTGGGGTAACCTTTCATTGACGGAAATTGTCATTTGCAAAGAGTTGCCTGCATTTGACCAAAACATGACATAATTTTGTGTGGCTATCTCACTTGGAGCAGACGGTAAACATGTTCTATTTAAATACGTTGTTGTTGTGAACGCAAGCGATAAGGTTTCGTGTTTGATCCACTGTTTTTCATTGGGGCATTACATCACCGTTTACAACAGAAACCTTGGAACCCTCACCCTCACCCCACTGGCTTTAAAAGCACCAGGCTTTTTATACGTTCACAGAACAGATACAATCTTGTCCCTCCCTCCCTCCCTCCCTCCCTCCCTCCCTCCCTCCCTCCCTCCCTCCCTCCCTCCCTCCCTCCCTCCCTCCCTCCCTCCCTCCCTGCCTCCTCCTCTCACCCTCACTATATTCCCTCTCTCCGCCCGTGCTCCCACTGTTCTCTGATACATCTCTGGAGCTGTTCAAAACCAAAACATATTTTCCTTTTCCCTCTGTAGACCCTGACTCAGCCAAGCGAGGGCGCGTCCCTTCACAGGCGAGCCCCAGCAAGAGATGCTTCCTCTCCACCCGCCTTCTTCCTCACCTTTCCTTTCCTCTCAAAAATAATGAGTCTGGCCTTGAGTGCTGGTCCTGGTGGCTATGTGGTTGGAGACGATAATCAGAATTGATGGGACCTTTGGCTGGTCTCCCCTTGCTTGACCGCTAAACACGGTCAAACGACCACAGACATAAAGAAAAAGGCCCATAATGGAAATTCAAGGAGGCACATCACATCTCTTACCATTCAATTATAGACCGTAAGTGGACAGTGGCAGGGCAGTTTAGTATGAGCCCTCGCGCTCTTGTTACAGATATGTCCGTGTTAAACACCTGGTCTGTACCAACTTCAGTTAAAATGTCCTTTCATTAGAGAAATTTAGGGTACAGTAAAAATCTGTGGAACTCAGTAGTATTTCCACTTGATCTTGCGATGTGGCAAACAGTCATTCTGATAGGGGCAACATATAAGATCAAGGAGTCTTTTAAATCATCAGGTTTCTTTTTCAAGAAAGAACTAGAAGGTTCTAGTAGCTCTAGTGTCCCCTGATAGCATGCCTATCCTGAAAAATCAAAACAACGACGTACGCATATTGAGTAGGAAATAGAGAGGAGGAACATTTCCTGGAGGATAACACCAATGAGCCTAAAGCCATTCATCTGTAAGTCAACTCTGGCAGGTTGAATTTCTGACAGAGAAGAAGAATAATTGTGTTTCCTTTTATGAGTGATGAATCCAGCGGCACATTGAGGAACAGGGAAACATCTCACTTTTTTTTTTCCTTTCTCCAAGATGGGAGAAGATGAAATGAACTGGGTACACAAAGGAGCATTTATGTAACAAAACAAAGAATGTGTGTCAAATAGCTTTGTTGCTAGTTATCGTAGTTGCGGAGACAAAGCGGAAGGAGCGAGCTGGAGACGGCGATTTCATCGTGGTGTGATGAAGGAATTTCAGCAAACAGCTTAAGAAGTGTCTCTGGTTGCTGGTTCCTCCTAATTCAAACACCTCATCTCCAGAATGGAGATTCGCTGAATGCTATGCTGAAATGTCTCGTCACGCACCCCTTGAGTTTTAACGATTCGCAGGAACTAATTTAAACCCAGACTTGAACAAAGCAGTTTTTTTTCTGTGTTGCGCCTCTGCCAGCAAGATTCAACGCATGATCAAAACGGAACAACAGTTATGAAGACTGAACTGAAGTGCCCCTCTCTCTCTCTCTCTCTCTCTCTCTCTCTCTCTCTCTCTCTCTCTCTCTCTCTCTCTCTCTCTTTCTGTCTCTCTGTCTCTGTCTCTTTCTCTCTCGGTCTCTCTCTCTTTCTGTCTCTGTCTCTCTCTATATCTCTCTCTGTCTCTGTCTCTCTCTATATCTCTCTCTCTCTCTGTCTCTATCTCTCTCTCTCTTTCTGTCTCTCTCTCTCTCTCTCTCTCTCTCTCTGTCTCTATCTCTCTGTCTCTCTCGGTCTCTCTCTCTTTCTGTCTCTGTCGGTCTCTCTCTCTTTCTGTCTCTGTCTCTCTCTCTCTCTCTCTTTCTGTCTCTGTCTGTCTCTATATCTCTGTCTCTCCCTTTCTCTCTCTCTCCCACACAACTTTTCCCGCACTTTTTTTTCTTTCAATCACCGTTGCTTTCTCTCGCTTTCCCCTCCTTTCCTCTCTCCCTCCTCAACCTGTAGTACAGCCTCATCTCCATTTGTATCCTAAAGTCAAGGGAGGGCCGTGGGCAATGCTCAGTAATCGCCTCGGCGTGATTTTTATCAGTCCAGCTCCGTCCCGAGTTTTGAACACCTCAATCAAACTTCCTCCAAGGTTGCCTTTGTAGCACGCTTGCCAGATTAAAGTCCCTGTGTGTGTTGCCGTGCATCCTTTGAACTGAAGAGATCATCAAGGGAAAGATAGAGACAAGAGCGGGAGGGAGCGAGAGATGGACAGATGCTCTTCGGATGAGAAAAAAAGGAAAGTGTGTGTGTGTGTCTTCCGAGTTCCTTAGATGGGCTTGTTTGCACTCACACACTCATACGCTCGCCCACCCACCGCGGAGAGGCATTCGTGTTTGTTTAATTGATACTTCAATCCATACGCTTTATTTGCCTCAAAGATTATTTATTTTTTCATACTAAATTACTCCAGAACACATGCCTTCATTTGAAAACTGTGAACTGTGTTGGGCATTTCATTACAAGACACGGAGATTAATTCCTTTCTTACTCCTCCTCATAAACCATACATAAGGGAGGCAGTTGGCTCAGCGGTTAAGGCGTTGGGCTCTTGATCGAAAGGTTGCGAGTTCGATTCCCAGCAGTGGCTTACTGACGTTGTGTCCTTGGGTCAAGGCACTTCACCCTACTTGCCTCAGGGGGGAACGTCCCTGTACTTGCTGTAAGTCGCTCTGGATAAAAGCATCTGCTAAATGAATATTTATTCATTATCTATTTATACAGAGGGCATTTCAACGCCCGACGACCTAGAGTCTGTCAAAAACCTGACCACGGCGCGTGTGTTTTGTCGACATGTACGACAGTGTCAGGGAAGAGCAAGTCACCGTGAATTGGCTCCTAGATGTACAGCAACATCTCGATTTATAGCAGGCTGATACTCCTCCATCCATCTCCGGGCTGGAGACAGAAAACAGTGAAGCTCCTCCCTTTTGTTCGAGCTCATGAACGGAATACCAACTGGAACACTGCCTGGAGTGGTAGAGAGTAAAGAGCTCCACCCCCCCCCCCCCACACACACACACACACACACACACCCCGCTCTCGCCTCACGTCCACACCCCCCCCCCCGCCATCTCCCTCACACTGTCACGACAACTTGTTTGCCTCTTTAAATCCTATCTTCCCTTCCCTTCCCTTCTCTCTCTCTCTCTCTCTCTCTTTCTCTCTCTCTCTCTCCCTGTCCCTGTCCCTGTCCCTCCCCCATCTCTTTCTCTTTCTCTGGCTCCCCCCCTCCTCTCCACCGCTCTCTCACTCTCCATCACAGTGTGTTTGCCTCTTAAATCCCACCTCTTTCCTCCTCCATCCCTTTCACCCTGTCACTGTGCTTTCAAAGCGCCCGGCTCTCCCGCATGCTGTCTCTTCACCCTCCACCACACAATGAATGCGCCCTGCGATACGCGAAACGTCTTTTAGAGCTGTTCTCCTCAGGGTCCCGCCGGTATTCATCCCAGGATATCCCAGAAGACAAACTCACCCTTACCAAGGCAAATCAATCGTTTATCAAGCCTACCGTGCTACAATCATTTAGTCTGTGGGTTTCCATCTCAAACAGACCGTGCCTAAAGTACACCCATGTCTTCTGGAAACTTCCAACGGACAGACAGGTCTAACCGGTTGTGTCGATCATCATAAAAGATGAAGTTACGGTCGCATAGCAAAACATTAATACATTTCCACATTCCCCCAAACCAAGGTGCCTTGTCAGTCGTTGAATATATTCCCCCACCTGCACGCTCAAATAAATCTTAATTTAGGGTGTTCAGGTTGTGGTTTTTATTTGAGCGGTTCTTCCCTCTAACATAGATCATGGACGGCGAGACATAACAGCAATATATTAAACGGAACACTTTCCCCAACCCCCTCCCCGTCCCCCCCCATCTAATGACATGCACTGCAGATCCTTAGCCTGGAGGAAAGGTTGCCTTAAGCCACAATACCCCCGGGGTTACTCTACCCTTCCCTGGTCCCCTCCTCCCTTGTCTTCTCCATTTATTTTTATTCTCTCTCTCTGTCTCTCTCCCTCGCTCTCTCGCTCATAACCTCAGGCTTTTCCATCTCTCTTTGTGACGTATTGATATAATTCAATTAATTAGCAGGTGGGTCGTTCCTGAGATTCAGGGGGGCTAATGACACCCTAACGGGGCTATTGCCGAACATCTGAACTGTGTGAATTCCCAGAGGACCGCACACGCTGACCTCTCGTGTCTCACACGAGGGCTGATGGGTCAAAATGTCAAAAAAAAAGAAAAAAAAAGGAGCATGATAGTCAGATAGCTGGCAGGGGAGGATGGAGATTGGAGGAGGGGGGTGGGGGGGGGGGTGTCGAGCGTAGAGGATGCCCGCTGGTTAGTAGGGGGCGAGAAGGTGTGGGCTGATTGGGTCAGTATTGGTATTCGCTAGGATGGAGATAAAGGCGAGCAATTGCCTTGCTAGCCTTTAGGGGCGTCACCGTGCTGCGGGTCACGCTGCTCTCGGGGGGGCTGATGCTAATACCTGGAATAGCCAATGTGAATGGAGATTGGGTGTTTATTTATTTGTTATCGTTTTCTTTCATGGTCATGTTTCTGAATTCCGGAGACAGTGTCTCAGGGATGGTGAGCAGGCATGTGATCACTGCTTCAGGTGGAATCCTAGCAGCACAACACTCTGGCTCTGGTGCTTCGCTCCAGGCAAGCTTCCAGACGTGGGTGGCCTGTGAGTAGGCCTTGTTAGTTGGGAGTTTTATTCAGCAACCGTCTCTTAGTAGCGGTGCAAATTCAGAATTCATGACCTTTAAACACGCGGTATTGTTTACAAGGTCAATTTTACATACCGTCATTGCCCACTGTTAAAAAACACGTAAATAGAGGATTGACGCAGTTATTTTTTATTGGTTTATTATTATTATTTATGGACATACAGTTTTCAGGATTCAGCATTGACTAAAGCTACCTCATCATATCCGCTCTATGAAATGACCGAGGAAGTCTTCACATTGCAGCATGAAAAGCCATGATGGGGATTTTTTGGGGGGTCCAATCTACGGAGACTCTACCACAACTCCCACCCAGAGTCATCCATCATCCAATGAAAATGAAATGAATCGCCTCAATGAATCACTCAGCCAATCAATCGATCGCGCAGCCTGAGAGGGAACTCAAGGTTAATATGGACTGTTTATGAACCAGCAGACACTGACAAACTGCTGTTTAAAATGGAACAATGTAGAAATCGCGTCCGCGTCAATTCATGCATCTCCAACGGCATTATCCCCACCAGGGATAACCTCCAAGGCTGGTGGCTGGTTTCCCCTAACTGTGTTACCTGAGTGAATGTGGTGTGTGTCGTTCATATTGGAAGCCAGTTTAGCTTGGTAATCACCATTAGAACAACCTGTGTCCTATCCACTGAATGGCCCACAACAGACGGCATCCATGTAATACAATCATTACAGCATGCAATCCAATCAACTCGGAATCTTTGCTTGCGAAACGGAAACGAACGGCGCTCGCCACGTCGATCCACAGTTCGTCTCCACCCATCAGAGCAGCCCCTGTGGCAGGCGCAGGGCCACTTCCTGCGGTCGATGGCTCTCGCAGTTCGGTAGAAACGATTGTTTTCCTGGCATTAGTCACATTTCGGAACGATGGGGGGGGGGGGTGATTTCCTGGGTGCTCAACCGGTAAGGGTTGAGCTTAACAGAGAAGGGGTGGGGTGTGGGGGTTTGGCGGGGGGCGGCGGTGCAGCGGTGAGTCATTTTCCACCTCGGGAGACCGTCAGCCTCACGACCGCAAATTGCCTCGCGGAGGAAGCCTCGGTTTGTGTAAATCTGCTTCCATGTCGGTGGCATGATAATAATCCACGGTTTGTTATGGGAAAATGATGATCTCCCTCTGTGGCGTCATGGCTTGGTGATGGAGGCGACAGGGAGGCCTGGGCATATGGGGGTGGGTGGGGGGGTGGGGCCTCCTTCTTCACCTCGTTAGCCAGAGTGTCCAAGCTTAGCGCCGGGCAGGCGTGCAGGCAGGCGGGCTGGGTGAATGGCAGTTGCAGTGGCAGCTGGCACAGATTGGCACCCCCTACACACACACACACACACACACACCCGTGTTCACACGGGTGTGATTGTGGGGAGTGGGAGGGTGTGTGTGTGTGTGTGGGGGGGGGGTTACGGTGCCGTGGCACAGCACGCTAAACCAACACTATCACAAAACTGCCCACCAATCTATCCGTCAATGAAAGCCATCGGTACGCTTCTCACATCTGCGGATCTCATTGTAAAATGCGCTCGCCGGTTTGGCTGTCGAATCTCTGGCAGATCTGTCACATGACTGGGTGTTAACAGTACGGGAGGAGAGACGGAGACGACTTCAGTTGGATTCCATGAGGCGTGAAACTTAGAACAGTAACGTCACTTTGCTGCACTCCAGCCCCTCCATGACTTCCCCACCGAAAGGTCAGTTGGCACGGAGAGTTATGCCAGTGGCCTTTAGCTGAGGTTCATTTGGAATGGGGACGTCTTTCTAAAAGAGGAGGGCTTGTAAAGGGGAAGCGCTGTGGTCACAGTGAGTAAAAGGGTACTTGTATTCAGTTCATATGTGTGGAAAGGGTAGCGATTGACTAATCCTCCCCGTCCCTGAAGTTCATCTGGATTTCAGCGTGCTCCACACCGCCAGGGTGAACTTTGAGCAACAGAAAGATGGCGATGATAAGAAACGTCTAAGAATCGATTCATTTTCGGGGTCGTTTTCCAGTGAGCCTGCAAACTCATGTGACTTTTTAGAATCAGGCTGATTTTAGATGCATGTGAATGATGTGTGTATACATATAAAAAGATGTGTGTATATATTTTATTTTAATATAATTTATTAATATAATATTTTTAGAATTGTTTTTAAATGTGTGTACAGTATGTATAAATACATAAAAACGCAGACATAAGGAATAACAAAATCTACTTTTAGATTGTTGGGGATTTTCCTAAAGCGTGCCTGACATTGTAAAGACACAGGTGACAAAAGCTCTCCATCTTATTACAGCTAACAAGCTCTCTGTCTCTCTCTCCGGTTCTGTCAGGTCGCTACAATTAATTGCTAACAAAAGAAAGTTTGGAGATATTCTTCGATCTATGTGCGGCAGGTAGCGTTCTTGAACGAGGCACACCTTGTTAATGGCAGAATGTCCTGATGTATGAGACCCAGTGTTTGTGCCACCATGTCATTTTTCCACATTTTCTATTGAGCCTGCGTGCTTCATTTGTCCTTGGAAATGAATGACTAGCTTGCTGAATAAGGGGCTGTTGGATAAAACAAAGGTAGAAGGCTTTATGTATTTATTTATTTGTATTAAAATTGCTATTTGTTACAGAGGATCCATTCAAATGGAGTGGGAGAGAGAAACATAGATGAAACTATCTGATGGATTGGCAAATAACAGGGAACTGGTAAATATACTCTTGCAAGTCGCATAACTTGTATTATTTTATTGATAGTAACAGGCATTTGTTTCCAATCTGCACCTGCTTCGGTTTGACAAAGTCCCATTTATCCAAATAAAAAGCCGGTTGCGAGTTGAAGCCTTCAAACTGACAATTAGGTCTGACATCTCCGCAACCAGGCGCCTTGGCTCAGACATGCAAACACACACAAGTTACCTTGTTAAAGGATTTGCCAACATTTACATTTTTATTCATCGCATATGACCAGCTTGAACTACATAGAACAGGACGCCAAAATAGGTCTGTTAGTGCGCCTTAGTGAGCGATACATAGAGAGAGAGGGTGGGGAGACAGAGAGCGAGAGCTTTGGAGCGAATAAGATGGATAGCTGTGGAGAGAAAGAGAGAGGTTGTGAGGGAGATGATTTCCATGGAAGGTTCCAGAAGTGTTTAAACTGTTACAATTATGTGGAGTCACTTGAGTGACCGAAGCAGCCACTGTATTTCCCTCCCTGCAGGCTCCGCCCACGTGGCGCTGTGGGACGCACACCCTCACGGGAGCATGCTGGGAGGAGTACACGCACGTGTGCACACGCACGGAAGCATAGACACACACACACACACGTACACTCGCACACAGCCCTTGGGAGTCGGTGTTGAAATTGGTCAGGCGCAGAGGCAGCTGGGAGTCGTCGGTAGGGGGGGGGGGGGGGGGGGGGCGCTAGTGAGCTGGGGAGGCGTGTGTACCTCCCACCAGGGTCACGAGCGTCCTGTGAGAGGCCACCTTTGCCACGCCAGGATATCCAACAACGTATCCCCTCCTCTGCAACGCTGGTCTCTCCTGTTCTCTCTCTCTCTCTCTCTCTCTCACTCTGTCCGTCTCTCCCTCCCTCCCTCCCTCCCTTTCCCTCTCTCCCTCTGTTTCCCTTTTTCTGTCAATCTCTCTGTCTCACACCCAAAACACACCCACGCACAGACACATTTCATACCGGTTAATGGATTGCGATTTCTAGAAATACCCCGTTCCCTCCCCCCCCCCCCCCATTTCACATTACTGTGGGCAGTGAGACGCGAGTGGTCAGCCCTGATACATGGACAGCCCAGTTCACTGACAGGGGGAACGTAACTTAGTGTGGCGAAACACAACATTCATAGCAGTGATCAGATGAAGTGTCTTTAGCGCTGTCAAAACCTTTCTGCGGCAGTTCCTGCTGCTTCCATACATCTCAAATACAGCTACAGCATTTCAAGCATATATATTTTTATTTGCGGTAAAACCACTTAATCACTGTCCAGGACTTGATAAATAGTAGGCAAGCAGGGTTGCAGTGTCTACCAAAAGAGACAGGGACTCAGTCATTTTATCCCATCCCACATGCAAGGTCATCCGTTGACAAGGGGAGCTGGGAAAATCACTTTGTGTTTCATACCATGATGGCGCAGTAGGGGTGTCGCATACAGATCGCACCCACACAGATACCTGAGGACTTGGACCCCGGGTGGGTACGCCGATATGTACGACTTGTAAATTACCGGCTGGCTAATGTGTTTGTGGATGTCAGATATTACACTCATCGTAGGCCGAGCATAGGAGTTCATGAATCAGAGGCAGGAAGATCGACTGCATGGAAAATAAAGGGATAAAAGACGTTGATACCTAGGTGTGTTCAAGTATTTAAAAAGAATAAAAACTGACAATGTTTCTTTTCATATCATTTAACCAGAAAACTGTAAGTCAACCAAAACAATGTAATTGGGCTTTGATGAAATGATCAAGCAATAATACTTCATTAAATTGTTGTCACACATACATTTGCAAATGATTTAAAACCAAAAAGTGAGGTGACACAAATGTGACGGGCTAATTATTTTACAGTAAATTTGGTAATGGAAATTGAAGATCGTTAACATGTAATTATACCTAATGGTTATAATGGCTATTTAATGAGGGTATCTCCATCCCAAAAGTTATAATTCTATCCAAAATCTTTCACGAGACGCCCACTTTATTCTAGTCAAATACTTCAGTAACATGGTGTCTTACTGCTTTCCGCAATGCACATGTATACACATGCAGGCACACATCTGCACAGCGCTACAATATACCGAGTTTAAATCTCTCTAAAGTCTCTCTGGGTTTGTTACCTTCACATCCAAAACCATGAGGCAACTTCGCAGATAAGAAGAGCTCAATGAAAATACAGGAGTCAGGTGGCTCAGCGGGTTCAGGTTTTGGCCACAAGGTCGTGAGTTCGATTCCCGGCTGTGGCTATGTGGTGTTTTGTCCTTGGGCAAGGCACTTCCCCCTACTTGCCTCAGGGGGATTGTCCCTGTACTTGCTGTAAGTTGCTTTGGATATAAAGTGTCCGCTAAATGAATATTTATTTATTTTACTTGTTTAGGTGCATAGTGGTCATATAACATATTGGTCTCTCAAACAGGACAGCAGTGACAGGGTAAGAGTGAGCTTCCTGACAGGAAATAGGGGAATAAGTATCTGACCCAAAATGTGTTCTGGGGAGGGGGGCAGTTTTTCAAGTTGAGAGGCGCAAGACGAGGATGCTGTCTATGCCCCGCTTCCACATTCTATTGTCTCGAGTGCCAGAGCTGCCCCCCCGCCCCCCCCCTCCCCCTCCGCTCAAGGGCTCTCGTTCCTACTCCTCTAACTGCAAATTAATGGGATTCTTTTCCGAGGGGAATTCGTTCGGGGTTGAAAAGGAAGAAATAACTGGCGTCCAGTTTTTTTTTTTTTGGGGGGGGGGGGGGGGGGGGGGGGGGGGGTTAAGTTGGTCAAGTTGGTCGCGACGCGTAAGAACATCGAGTCTTGCGCAACCCTGAGAGGAACTGTCGAAGCATCGCTGGTGCTCCGTTCAAACCTCTGATTAACACGGAGCAGCTTGGTAGCCCAGCCCGTTCTGCCTGGATGCATCAATCGTCAGCATGAATTGTTAATGGGGAGCAAACCGCTACACAACACTCTCAGGCCGAAAGCCAGTTCAGTGAGGTTATGAAGAGAACTGTGGCTCGACTGTGACTGTGCTGATCCCAGGTAATATCCCAGCTGCTCTGCCGGCCCCGTATCTATGGTGATGGTGGGAAGGTGAGCGATGAGGATGAAACCTGGATTTAGAAGGATCAGGTGGGCAGAGGGGGAAGGCAGGTGCTCACACGCACGCACGCACGCCTCAGAACCTGCTTAGATAACGGAGAAAATTCACAAGTTTTCCTCGCTCTTGTTCCCCAGCTTTTTGACTTTGGATACGGAGAACATTTGCGAGTCATCCTCAACTGCGTGTTCCTTAACTGGAATCATACACAGACATGTCAAACCATGTTGGGGAGTCAGGTGGCTCAGCGGTTAAGGCATTGGGCTAGTGATCAAAAGGTTGCAAGTTCAATTTCTGGCTGTGTCAACAAGCCGTTGTGTCCTTAGGCAAGGCACTTCACCCTACTTGCCTCAGGGGGGAATGTCTTTGTACTTGCTGTAAGTCGCTCTGGATAAGAGCGTCTGCTAAATGACTAAAATGTAAACGTTGAACAGCCTCAAACTGCATCCAGTAGTGTAGATTGAATCATTCTCACAACCAGTAGTCATGCCTTTGTGTGGATTTTGTTGCACTTCAAAAGGTTATTCGATGTGTTAGAGCAGAGCAAAAAAACAAACAAAAGGAGATGTCATCTGATTCAGATGATATCAGTTGACGTGTGTCTGTTTTCATCTGTAAAATGATACATAGAAGCTTCCGGACAGATACGATAGGGAAAGCGAGAGAGAGAGGGCGCTGGTTGGAAAAAAAAGACACATATATTCCATCTTTTATGATCTGGCTTCGGGGGCCGACATAGCAACAATCACCCACCTGCTTTACAGACACACTCCCTTTGTCCATCGCCACAGTTTGCTTATAGACCCATTACATATGGACTCTTTCACTTTAGAGCATCAAAACAAATGGAAAACGCCTGCCCAGATCAGAGAGAGCCTTGATTTAATTTCATTGAGGGAAGAGAAAATAAAGTGTGCATTTACTTGGTAAATGCCGCAGGAATCAGACAGATCAATGCTGTTATTGCCGTGTGGAATGATGTTGAGAGCAAGCTCTTCTGTCTTGATGCTCCGTGACAGCCTGTGATATCAAATATGGCCCTAAGACTCTTGAAATTAAGCACTTCAACACGTGAAATATCCCTATTCTCAAATGGCATCAAGGGCAGCCAAACAAATGCGAGGGGATTTTGATCATCCGCAATAGTTTTTTCTTTTTGTTTAGGAATTCGATTTTGAACAATGAAACCTCTGAATACGAAGGTTTATCCTACCACCATCTACCCTCCTGGATCCTTCGAAATAGCACGCAATTTCACTTAAGCAAACAGGAGGAGATATTCACATATTAATTTGACTCCTGACCTTTCTTCTACCTGTTTCTTATTCCTTTCCCTTCACATCAGTAGCAATCTAAATCAATAAAGCGCCGACGGACAAAGTCCTGATCAAATAGCAAACGCAGCGATGGCGTCATGGGAACCAGGGCCTCAGCGCTAAAGTCTGTCAGACAGACAAGCAAACACTGCCTAGTGAAAATAGCCTGACGTCTTCAGACCAATCAGATCGTTTTTCTGAGACTAACGGTTGGCGTAGGAATTCTGGCGACTGCGAAAACAAAAACGATGCAAAAAGATAACAGGCCAAGGAAATGAAACGGCTTTTCCACTATGTCCAAAAGCACTTAAACACTCTTTGATGATGGTGGGATTCATGATATGAATAATAAACCAACCTGTGTTGCATTATGAAAACAGTGTTAATATGTTTCAAGAGTGCCAAGAGTCATTTGAACAGGTTCTTTATTTCATTTTCAAATGTCATATCCCACATGCTTAGAGAAGCCATTATTATAATAGTGTTTAAAGGGGCTAAATGGAAAACTAACCAGCAACACCTATTCTCTAACTGATCGACCCCACCACACTGGCAAACTTGACCTTCACATTTCATCTTTCAAGTGTTTTGTTTTCGGAAACACTTTCGTAGAAAACGTAGAGATACGAAAAGATATTCAATTAAAGCAGTGTACATATTAGGATGGCATGTAGAGCACATGGTTATTCACGAGGACAAGCAAAATCCTGGAAACTTCTAGAAAAAAACATAAAGCATGACTAAACAAAAATGATTCATACACGTGTGTGTGTGTTCTATAACTTTGATGTTGGTCTTAGCTAGTCTCTGTGTTCTTTCACCAAGGGTTTTACGTTTAAGTCCAACCCTGTCGCCTATTTCCACTTCACTATTGTGTGGTATTTTTGTAAAGAGCTGCCTCTCCACAGGGTAAGGCCAGCGTGGGGCTGGTCGCCTGAGCAGAGCCGGTGTTCCTGGCTGTAGAGGTCATAATCAGCCTGCCCGGCCCTGCAGGAGAGGCGGGCGGTGCCAGGGAGCAGCACTACCCAGGAGGGCAGAGGTGTGTGGGGTTTGTGTGATAAGGACAGCAGGAAGCGGCAATCCGTTGCAATCCGTCACGACCCTTTCACACCCCGCTGAGTGTCCGCAGGATGTGTGGGATTGTGTGTGTGTTGTGTTGGACAGTGCGTGGACAAAATGTGTGTTGACTCAAAGCAGAGCCCTATAAGTTACATTTATTAATTTAGCAGTCTCTTTTATCCAAAGCGACTCACAGTAAGTACAGGGACATTCTCCCTGAGGCAAGTAGGGTGAAGTGCCTTGCCCAAGGACACAACCTCATATAGCCACAGCCGAGACTCAATCTCACAACCTTCTGATCATGAGGCCAACGCCTTAACCATTGAGCCATCTGACGCCCCAAGTTAACCACATAGCACTCATCAGAGCAGGATTAAGACAAGCTTTTAGAATCTTTCCAAAAGGTAGCGTTGTAAACAGACTTACATATTACCAGATTTGCCTGGATTTGTGGAAATGTTATTAATATCGTTATTAATATCGGGAAAAAAATAATGAAATCGAGTGGGGTGTTTTCTGTGGAACACTTATGAAAGGAGCTAAAGAAAATAGTCTGGGTGCCACTCTCGTAACGGCTTTCTCTATTGTGTTTATTTCTTACTGTACGATTAGCTGCCAGGCTAGGCTGTGTGCCTTCAGCTGGTGGCCGAAAAATCTCCTAGGAATTCATTCAATAAGGCGAAGGGGAAAATACTTTAATTAATTGCTTTACCTAATGTATTCAAATGAGTTTTTCTTTAGCGCAGCAGTTGGTCCTCGGGGTTAAACAAAACAACTGTGACATGTCGGCCGTAATATCACAGTAAGCACTGGAGTGGGCTCACGTGAAAAGGTTTACAGAGTTATAATAGGCCAGTAAAGTACTTCCGTGCTCATGAACGATAACTTTGATTAAAAAAGCAACACCTTCTCTTTTTTTTTCCATTATAATAAGGTTTAATTACAAGAATCCCCTAATATATATTCATGATACATATATGATTAGGATATTTAGGATTTATATATCTAACTGCCAACACCTCAAAATGAAGAGGCAGGTGGCTTTTAATGCTCAAACTATACAAAGGCAGTTAAGGTTGTTTCCAATTCTCTTCATGAATTCTCTTCTCTTAACACTGGAGTCTGTGTAAATCCAGAATATAAGCCAGCTCAGACCTAATAGTTTACATCCCAGTAGGGGCTTGGGAAGAAATGTTCTCTCCATGTATGAGCGTCCGTACTCTAACTCTGCCGGACGTTTGGCATTTACATTTATTGCCAGTGGGTTAATTAAACTCGACCCAGACGCCATATTTCTTGCACGTAACGGAACTGTAAATAAGACACTAATATTTCTCTTTCGGGGGTCTTGCTGTATTACAGGGCAATGAAGTGTAAAGTGGACTTTACAAACACAGACGTCAGCCTCCACCCACACGTTAGTATAGGAGTTTATAGGTGAGCCCAGGGCCAACAAACACTACCCACCGAGCCTGATGTTGACCACAGGAGACCGTGCTGTTGTCAGTCCGATAGAGACTGAGATCCTCCAGGATGAAGGAATAGCTTACAACTTCCCCCCATTCTACTCCTTCCTTCCTTCTTTCCTTCTTTCCCCTCATCACTCTTACTCTTTCTATCCCTCCCTCCCTCTCTCTCCCTCTCTCTTGCTTTCTCTCTCCAACTCTCTTCCTTTCCCCCTCTCTCTTTCCCTTTCTTTCTCTCACTTTCTCTCTCTCTCCATTTCTCTCTCCCTCTCTCTTGCTTTCTCTCTCCAACTCTCTTCCTTTCTCCCTCTCTCTCTCTTTTCTCTCTCTTATTTCCCTTTCTTTCTCTCACTTTCTCTGTCCCTCTTTTCTCTCACTATCTCTCTCTCCATCTCTCTCTTCTCTCTCTCTCTCTCCACATCTCTCTCTCTTGACAACAAACACCAAACATTGTCACTGGACCATCACTGGCTCGGCTTAAATGCCTCCTGAAATTGCTTTGTTGTCCTTCCTATGCACACACATGTCGCAGTCGTCGTCGTTTGGTCTGAAATGGCTGCGCGCCGAAATCAAGCATGACTGGCCATTAGCGATCGAGCTGACTGTGCACAGTTTGTTTATTTTTCATTCTGTTTTTTCGGGGTGGTGGGAGGACAGAGGAGAAGAGGAAGAGAGCCGGATTGAAAACCAATTCCACTGTGTTGTGGCAGAGCGCCCGAGCTTTGTTGACAAGTTGGACGTTCATAGCGAGCACGATTTGCTATCTTGATCCGATAAGTCTTTTTTGGCTCATGAGACGGAGGACTAGATACTGATTAGGGGACGACACTGTAAAGATCCTGCAAAGCTTCGCCCAAACTACAATATATTACCAAACTCCCAACCCTGATCCTCGCTGGAGAGCTGAAACACTGAGTTTGAAGCGTAATCATCCGTTGGCGTAAAGAGGATCACCTCATTTTTGAACTCACTCTGAAAGCAGACTTTAAATCCTTGCTCTTTGGTGCAGACTGCCATGCTGTGAAGGTACACATCTATACTCTCAATGCAGTCTGGCCTTTTTGCATAGCCAAGAGCCTACAGCCCTACACCATCAGTTCACTTCAGTTCAGTCAAAGTTTATTGTCCCCCAAGGAGGAAACTTGCAGCAAGTAAAAAACATACAGATAGCCCAACAGTTAAATGGCACATACACATTACACAGTTAAAAACACTGTTACACTAAAACACTGATCTAAAACTTGCAAGAATTGTGCAAATTTAGTAGCCTGATTGCACTTGGTACAAAAGAGTTCTTTGTCCTATTGGACTTAAAACAAGGAATGTCACCATGTCATTTTCTGGTTGGACCTCTTGTCTTATTTCATGTTGTTTAGAAGGGAAGCTAGTCTGGTAAGGTCTCTTCTTTATCTCCCCTAAGTGGCTTGGAGGTCAAATTGAGATTAACCAACGTGATATATCCAGGCTGCCATAGCACATTACCGCATGCATCTTTCACCCTGAGAGGCTGCACAAGGAAGGCATTACTTTCAATTACCCACTCAACTTTTCTTTTTAATTAAACGTACAAGGAGATTAATTGCAGGACAACAGAAATTATGAAGAAAATCTGAGGTGTCGCCGAAGATTATGCTTGGCGGGAACACCCCCCCCCGCCTCCAGACACACGCACGCGCGCCCACACACACCTTGGCCTCACCTTACGCCCCTTCTGTTCAATAAACAATCTGGGGGGGCGAGTGGAGGGACGGGGGACGGGTGGAGACTTGGAGGGCAGTTTGTTTCTGTTTGTCAGACAGGTTCGATTCTCCGGGAGAGACGACACACAGGACCAGACACAAGGGCCGGAGGCTTCCGGAAAACTAATTAAGGGTGTGTTAAAAGGCTAGCTCAACGAGCAGCACAAAGAAGACAAGCCGTGTTCTCTACAATACCTGCCTTCAGCTCTGATCACAATAGGGCTTAGACTATTACAGGAAAGAAATACAGGGCGATTTTAGCCCCTCCATAATTATATATTTGACACTATTCTTGAAATAATATCACATTTTGCTCCTTGGCTCACACGAGGTTGATCATGGGGGAAGGTTGGATACACAAGCTTGAGTTTTGATTGATCCTGTAAATGAGATGTTTGACTCAGCAGAAAAGCTCATCGCCTGTTCATTCAATCCCACACAGCTAAAATTCCATGTCAGAAAATCCTGTCAGATACTCATCATCTGGATAGGGCTCATGATCAAGTTATCTGGATATGGAATCCTCCAGGGATCCATTTAAAAGATATTGTCATATCAAATGAAGGCATTATAGAGGGCAAACATGTTATGAAAGGGGGGTAACATCTGGTGGAGGGGCCAGTGTCAATACAGTACTTGTTTGGATGCAAAGCTCCCAAGGGCGCATTTGCAGCCCTAATCTTGATCTAATTCTTCCAGATCCCACAGTTTAATGCAGTCCTAAGAGTATTACTAGCATTTTAACGTCATCTTTTTTTTCTTTCTCTAGGATACTTTCAAATCTCTTTCTTTTTTTTTCTCTACACACCCGATGATTGTTTGCGAAGATTAATGTTTTTATGTCCGTGTTGCATTTCATTGAAAGTCAGTTGTGTGCAGGAAATGTTTACGGCCATTTCAGACAGACACATGCGTGAACAGTCACATCCACGTTTGCTGACATGTAAGTACAACTCCTGGAAACCCTTAACCCAGCTAAAAAAGCTTCAGAGCGACCTGACAATATGGAGTACTGCAAGAAAAAAAGAGGTGTGTGTTTACTTTCCAGAGAGAGAGAGAGAGAGAGAGAGAGAGAGAGTCAGAGTGGAAGTGAAAAATAAAGCGAAGGATAAGAGATTTATGTGTGTGAAGGAGGAGGAGAGAGAGAAAAAATACAACCCCTGACAAAACGAATAAGACCCCTGAACTAAACCCAGAGGATTGAAGTGGATAGAATGCATCTCACTATATATAGAGAGCCAGTGGTGGCCGAGGGAGCGAGAGAAAGAGAGAGAGTGAGAAAGAGAGAGAGGGAGTGAGAGAGAGAGAGCGATAGAAAGAGAGAAAAAGAGAGTGAAAGAGAGAGAGCGAGAAAGAGAGAACAAGACTGAGAGAGTGAAAGAGAGAATTAGAGAGAGAGAGAGCGAAAGAGCGAGAGAGTGACTCAATGACCAGGATGAGAGAAACGAAAGGGTGAGGCGAGGGGATAGAGAAAAGGGCAGTGATGTGTTACGGTTGGGGGCACTGGAGCCCTTCTCCCCTTCCCTATTATCCTGTTCCTGGGACATGGAGGGGGGGAGGGCTGTTTTCGACGAATCCCAGTGCATGCTGGGTACATCGCCAAGCACACTGGCGGTGCCGCCAAGCGCGGCCGTCGTTTCCCCTTTGGTGCCAGAGCCAGGAAAAGGGGGACCCAAGTGGAGGAGGTTGGAGCGATTCCTGGGTGGCGTGGAAGAGATGGTCGTAAGATCTCCTCGAGGGGTTAAAATGGCTTTAATCTTTTTATCCTGTGGCGGAGACAACTATTCACAGATTTGATACACTGGCTGTAAATCCTAAATCGGCGTGCCAGGGCCAAGGCTAAGAGGAAATCCATACAACCAGATGAATACATGGCACCAAGCCAAAGGTGTTTAGAGCAAGTAACTCGCTAAATCTGTGACTTTGAGATTATAGTTATGTGTTCGTCTCTTTTTCTCTAAACAAATTGCCCTGAAATCAAAGTTCAACTTCATAATGTGCGGTTGCTGCAATGGTGAAATGAATACTACATTATTCATGACTAAAGCCTGTAAAAAAAAAAAAAAAAAAAAACATTGCAGTGTACATCCACACTTTCTCCATCAGTTGTTCTCTACAGCTTGGGTATAACAGCCTGCACAGTTCTCTAATGAGCTGAGATGGCTGTGTTAAAACTGGTAATTAAAATCAGATATTAAGCCTTCTTCCCATAATGCCCCTTGACTGCAAACAGCACGTTGATTGTCGCATGGTATTGTCACCCGCTGAAGGCTAGCTTGCGACACGGCAACACGCCAGACTCACGTCGCCCATAAAAGACCAGCCTCCGGATCAACCGGTTCAATATGCGCTACTAAGAACACGCTTAAGAGCGCAAGAAAGAAAAAAAAAACTGTTTATTCGAATTCCCAAGTTATAACCTTTCAGTCAGCCACTGTGTGAATGTGATGCGAATGTAATGGGATGGAGTTAAGCATGTTTCGCTCACGTTCAGGGCCACTGGGATCTGAAGGTTTTTTCATTAGAACACTTGTCTGATGGAAATCTGTCAGAAGGCTACTTTTCTTGACATGATTTATCCGCGGTCCATGTTTAACAGAACATCTGTTCAGTAATTATCTAGCATACACTCATTAGAACCCATCCAATATTCATGAGTCATCCTTCTCTGGTACTTTCCTGGGTTTTAGTCAGTGAAATCAACTATTCCTCTAACGCATAGACTCCAGGGTCAGAAGAGAAATTTTGCTTGTCTGCTTCTCAGGTAGTAATAGAGGAGTATTTCCAATTGGCTTTATGTGGACGTTTGTTAAGTGTCTTTTTTCCCCAGAGACAACCCCCCCCTTCCACCCCAAATAATGGTTTTGAATCTAAACATAAAACGGAAGTACTGGCTGTTAAAATTACACTCACTCATTGCAAAAACATTTAAAATAAAAATCACCTCCAGCATTTCTAATTAATATTCTCAGCGGTACAGTGTCTCAGACCTCCGTGATCTCTTTCAGCTCTCATCTGCGTTGCTCAAGGCGATATTCGGTAGAGGCCAGGACCCAAATGGACTCAGGTCTCCATAGCAGAGAGCACTGGTGAACTTTGACCTGCCCCCCCGTCTCGCCCCTCATTAGCTCTTGTGGACCGTAGCATCTGCCAGATTATAGACCAGCGTAATACGACTCTTAGACCCCGGGAACAGCACCTCCCTGAGAGGTACAGCTTCGCTGGAACACGCCAAACCACCCCAACCCCCCCCCCCCCCCCCCCCCCCCCCGACCCCTGAAAACCCGACCTAACCGTCGACCGCAGGGGTGCCGGACTGCTAAATTGGAATCATGCGCTGAGGAGGGGCCGTGATTAACATGATTAACAAAGTGCTGGCTCTCGGGTGCGCCACAGAAAGAGGACACACAGTTGGTGGCAGTGTAGCGCAGCGTATGAGGCCCCAACTCATATATACAGGATATGTATATTTTTTCTCTTCTTCTTGTTGCTAGAGAAACTTGAGAGCCCCGTTCATCCATGAAGCACGGTGGGGGGGGGGGGGGGGGGGGGGCTATGGAGTCGGGTGGCTCAGCGGTTAAGGCGTTGGGCTCTTGATTGGAAGGTTGCGAGTACGATTCCCGGCTGTGGCTACATAACGTTGTGTCCTTGCCTTAATTGTGCGTGGTGGTGGTGCTAGTGCTGGGAAAGGAGACATATGTCTTAGGGTGACAAGCTCAAAATTCAGGTGTAATAGCCAGCGAGTGTTAATGGAAAATTAACCCCCACCCTCACCCCCCCAAATAAAAACAACAAGAACTTGCAGCCTCCCTTCGAATGTTGCACGCACGAGGTCCTCCATTCACCCTCACAGGTGCCGGAGATAATAACCATGTCAATCACAGCAGACTTTCTTCTCTTTTCTGCCTTTTCCAACTCCTTTTTTCCCACTGTTTCAGTGTCCCGTAGTATTTCATATTTTTTTGAATGGATCACAGAAAGATGTGAAAGAAGACCGTCCTATTGATTGAAAATGTTTTGTCAATCCCACTTTGTCATTTTGTCTCCAAAAAAACAGCCCACGGACTACCGTGAGGCACATGTCACTGACGCGACATGCGCTCGTCGCCGTGACGCCCACTGCCTTTGAGACGCGGTCCAATCGGACTACCCCGTCCTGTATTCTGCGAGCGTGTGCCGGAGGACCCACCCCCCCTCCCCCCCCCTCCCCCCCGCCCCGGAGAGAGAACGAGAGTAGGAAAGTGGATAGTTTCTCCAAGTTGTTGCTGTTTGACGATGAGGCGCTCGCAGCATTATGAGTCGCTACACACAAGCGAATCCTCGTGGGTGGTGGTGGGGGCGGCGGGGGGGGGGCTCTGAGTCATGGCAGCACTCGGTCAGCACAGCGTCTCCCATATCAATTTATTTTCGGGGGGCTCTGATACGCTTTCTGCTCTCTGAGCCGGGCTCTGTTTAGGGATGCGTGTGTGGAGGTTCTGCAGCTGGTGGGGGGTTGGTGGGGGGGGGGGGGGGGGGGGAGGGAGGGTGGGTTGAGGTGGGGGGGGGGGGGGAGGGTGGGTTGAGGTGGGGTGTCTGAGGGTGGCTGGTGGCAGACTTTCTTGTGGCAGTCTTCCCTTAAGTGGGAGCCACAAGCAAGCACCTTTTGTGTGACAGCTTTCAATGGAAGGGACCCCCCGCGATTTAGCCCGCTTCCTAGAAACAGCTGCACGATACTGTGACAGTCTTGACTCTGTATTGTAGCCTCTCCTCCCCCCTCCCTCCATCCCTCCCCCCTCCAACCACCCCCCCCCCAAGTAAACACAATCCTCACCCACAGGGGGAGTGTGAGCTATCTAGGCTAATACACTCCACAAAATGGCCCCCCATTTCTTATCCCCGCCGTTTGAAAGGGAGTTCTCAGGGCGTGAAGCTGGCATTATTGTGGGAGAGGAAAACCACTGCCGGTCAAATTGCAGGCAGGTCTTTTCTTCGACCGGCCACTATGAACACATGGGTAGTGCCTTGACAAACCATGAAGCCATTTGTGTGAGTATAGAGTACAGCAACATGGGCGAGGATGGAGGTGTGCCAATGTGCTCACGCCAGGTTGGTTGGCGTCCGAGAGGACTGAGAATTTCTCAGTGGAACAGATTGCGCCACCAGCTTCCGACCAGAACTTCACCAAGGGAGCTGTTGGCTCTAAGGTGGCATTTTTTTTTCCAAGACCAAAAGGCCGTAATCCTGATTTAAACCTTAAAGCCTGTCTATACTAACATAATGCCTCCTAAGCTGTCTAATTCCTACCCCCCCAATACCTCAGCATTTAGACCTTTGCTTAAACTTCTCTCTCCATTTCTCTCCATCCCTTTCTCTCTCTCGCTTTCTTTTGAATTCCACCTCACACCTCAGCAGTTTCCCCAGTGTCCGGTGTTCCATCTAACGTTATTCCTCCGACTCTCTTCGTCTCTCCTCAGCCTCTCCTCCTCCGCAACCCCATTTCGTCTCGTTCTCCAGCTTCTGCGAGTCGTCTCCTCTTCGCGAAAACAATAACAACACCAGCGATAACTGCAAACCCATGTTGAGCTCTCGCTGTTGCTAGGCTACCCCCGCGGATAGAGTGATTGGTTCTCATTATGGGAAGGATTGAGGTTTAATCCACACAGTGTAATTGCCTGGCTCTCTAATGTAAAGACCAGCTTAGCTCCTGCAGACAGAAATGTACACAACAGCAGTGCTGCAGTATCATGTAGCAAACGCACACAAGGAGCTAATTGTTAATAAATAAACAGTTCCAATCCTCTCCACTTGAACCGGGCTCAAATAATACTGACACAGTGTGAGCCTGTTTTCCCTGTCAGAAGGAAGAAAAGAACGAAAAAAACAGGCCTTCTGGTTTTGAGAGCCCTCACGACATAAAAGGTTGTTCGTCGAAGTCAAAGATGCGTAACGGCAGACGAGGAGCGACTGGCTCGGTCGTGTATCACCTCCACCACGTGTGGGGGCGTCACGTGGTCGCTGAGCGGCACGGCGGGCTGAGATGACACCTTACACAGAGGAGCTGACACATCATGACAAACAAGCGGACGCCAGGGGGGGGGGACAGTCAAGAATGAGACTTGCTTAAGTCACAAGCCAGCGTGCGTCCGTGCTGTGGGAATGTTCAGGTCTGTGTTACGTACGTATATCGGACGCTAGGCCTGGGATCACATGATTCACGCTGATGCACGGACGTCTGTCATTGGTTTCATGAGTCAAGTTTTTTGGCTTGGGAATACTTTTAAGTATTTCATCACATATATTTACAATTAGTAGACTCTTTTATCCAGAGCGACTTACAGCAAGTACAGGGACATTCCGCCCCTGAAGCAAGAAGGGTGAAGTGCCTTGCCCAAGGACACAACGTCATGTAGCCACAGCCGGGAATCAAACTCAAAACTTCGGGACCACTAGCCCAACTGCTTAACCGCTGAACCAGACCACTCCCCTTTCAGTTATTTCAGTTCCTTTCACAACAAAGCGCTCAGTTCCCCCTTTCTTCCCTCCGGCATGGCCAGTGCAGTCCTCTCAGCCACCAGGATGAAGGAGACACCGTCCGTTCACTGGAACAACAACCTGGCAAAACCCCTGATCAGACAGCAGAGGGGGAGGAGCCAAGCCATGCGCTCACGGGCCGAATCCGCAGGACCGCGGCGACCTCCGTCGCTAGTCTGGTGGTTGCCCACCGTCGCTCTAGCGACCGGCACCAGACTCCCAGCAGACTGTTTGCATGCAAATTTAGACGAGGAGTTATGGCCCCCATATGGAGGCCATCACAGTGTCGGGTGTCCCTGTCCTCGCCACACGGGGCTCCCTCTCTCCGCCGACACTGGGGGTTTGTTGTCGTGGTGGGGGGTACCGAGGGGGGTGGGGGGGGTGACTGTGTCAAGAGTATAACAAAAGAAACATGTGTGTGCGCCGCGCCATGTCAGGGGCTGGGTGTGTGTGGATGTGTGTGTGGATTCCCCCCGCCTTTTTCACATATGTATGCAGGATGTGTTCAGGACTGTTTGTGTGTGTGTGTGTGTGTGTGCGCGTGTGATGGATTCCTACCACGCCATCCAGCTGTATGATTGAGCGTGCTGAGCGTGTACGCTGGTGATGATGATGAGAGCTTTAAAACAAGGATTAGCCGAGCATCATGGCCCCATTAAAAGTGTCAGTCATGGAGTTGGGTCTGGTCGTATAGTCGTTTTCAAACAGCCGTTCAAAGTGCCATTCATCTTTACGGGGGCCTGTTTTACTATACATCCACTCTGTCACTGCTGAAGGTCAGCCTGAAAGAGATACATGCGAATCAAGCGCACCCGTTTTGCAGTCAATTACATGTTCATCTGCCACTGGCGTGATGGAGGAGCATGCTTGGGTTGTTGGTTTATGAGCACTCCTGTGGAATACCCGGGTCACCTCTATTGTGAATGTGGATGTAAATCATGTGCAGATGGAGAACGACATATACATTTTTTATATACATGGATAAATCGTGCTTCCCCCCTCTCTATTTAGCTTTTTTTTATCAGCACGTCATTATGATCCTGGTTGGACCTGTTGACACTATCATCATCATCATTTGGATGACTATCCACCTTCCTCTGCCTCCTTCAGCCCAGGCCCATTCCTCAGTCCTCAGATTTTAGCACTTTTTTTCCTGCATCTGGACTCAGTCTCCATGTTGTTTTTTTGTTGTTGTCCCTGGTGACGTTGTTTTACAGCCCGTCAATCTCCTGAGCGCCAGGCATTAGAGGGCCCAGCGGAGGGAGACGCGGAGCACGATCACCCAAGGGACTCCTTCTGTTTCACTACCCTTGCCGGCTCCTAGGAGACTTCCAGCCGAGTGGAGGAATCTGAACCGCCTCCCCCCCCTCCCCCCTTTCTCTCTCTGGATGGGAGAGACCGCGCTGCATCTGCTGGCGTGGCAGGCTACAAGAGAGAGAGACCCGGCCAAGCTTGCCGATTCTACCCAGCATGCATCGCAGCAAGCGCGCGAGGCTAATGAACATGACCGATGGAATGCTTTCAACCGGATGTCATTTTTTATTTATTTTTCATTCTTCTTGCATTTTTTTTTAATGTCAAATTCATTCTCAATGGAAGCACTGTTTGATAATGTCTTTCTGCGGAGCACGGGATGAACTGAGTGGAAATAGCTGTGGTAAAGATCTCTCTGATGGAAAAGGAAGCAAATGTCAAATTCTGTCCTTTTTTGTTATGTTTTGTTCTGTCCGGACTTACAAAGCCCCCCCACTTCTAGTGGAATCACATGAGAGTCCTGCGAGCGAGCCGTCTCCGAAAAAGTTCCACTTGTTTTTTAAAAGGTGAAGTTACAAGGACTCTGACCCATGCAAAGTCAAGCTCTGTACAACCCTGCATGGCTGACGGAACCAAATCGAAAAACGGTCAAAAGAAACAGAGAAATTCACTGAAATAAATTTCCGTCTTTTGCTCTTAAAGGTGACTCGGTGTATCGTGAACTGGGAAGGAGTATGAATACACTAGATGCATGAGAAAATGTGAACTCGGCGCCTGACTGAATGGGATCCGTAATCTGCTGCATTTAATGAAACTCTGAAAGGCTGAAATAACATTAGGGTGGCACACAATGGCAACCTTTACAGTACGTATTAAATCTGAACAGCTCCACCTAATTGGCTGCCCGATGACAAGGGCACTGGGCGACGGACATTTAGGCGGCAATGTCAAGCTGACAGACCCTCTCCTTCCTCCACCCGCCAAATGAGAAAAAAGTTGGAAGGGCCTAGTTGATTGAACTTCCTTTATCGACTTCTCTGTCTCATCCTAGGTTCTTTCTTTCTTTGGTTGTTTGGGATCTTTTCTCTCTGTCTCTAGGATTCGTTTCTTTTCTGATTGTAATTCCCTGGAAAGATGTTGAAGAGGAGGGCGTGCGACAGACCATTTAGCAGAAGCCTTTGCTTATCCAAACATCGTTATTTCACCAAACCGTGAAATAGCCGTGGTTATACATACCTTCGAAACCTCTGAGCAGTTATGTTGATTGTTGACCGATCTCCCTAAGAGTTTTATCCAAAACCCTACTGACATCAAATCAAGTGGTAAAATCACCCGATTTTTTGCCACTTTCGAACCCTTTCACCCCTATGAAGGCGGTTGTAGCTGCATCCAATCAATGCCTTCAATAAGGTACAGTACTCCTAGACCAGTTCAAGCCCGGACAGCAAATTGGAAGGCCAGAGGTGGACTTCAGAACCATGGCCTATCTCCCACAGTGCTAATCAAGCCCTGTATGTCTGATCAATACACCCGGAGGAAATAAGGAGGACAACAGATTGCACCCCAGGGTTACCTAGCTGCCGGGGGCGGACGGGGCCAAATGGAGAGACTGGGTACGAAGAAGCAGATAAGAGAGAGGGGCTGAAATTGCTTTGGATGAGTTGAGTGATTTGCTCAGATACTCCCTCAGACATGACCCAAACTATATGGGGGAGAGATTTTACTCGGTAGGGATAAGGAAGCCTGAAAAATACCCAAATGACCCAAAGACAGGCGTTTTTATGAATGACAGAGGTTATGCAAAGCAGTCTGTGTCTTGCAAAAATTTGAATTCCTTCTCGTGAACATACACTAGATAATACATGTCAGTTATGGTTCTAATTAATCTGCAGTTATCGGCACAAATCAACATTTCATGTTTAATCCATCAAATTTCGCATCACTAATTAAAGACAAAAGCGTTCATGTGAAAGATTTCAATCAGCAAACCCTAAATAACAATAATCCCTCGTGGAAAATAAAATGGTTTAATCTTCGAAAAAAAAAAATATATAAATCTAAACTTTGCCATCTTCAAAGAACCCGGGACCCAGAGGGAACACATCCAAAGTCAGATGGAAAAGCAGTGCATTATGGGAAAAACGGAGGTGTGGCAAGACAGACTGGGGATTAATAACACTTCAGGAATTGAATTAATAACCTCTCTAATCATCCCAGAGGCTTGTCAAAGTGCATGAAAATCAGTCATCTTCGAGGCGGCGCTCAACTGCGACGTTTCTTTGGGCTAATCCCTGGATCGATTCCTATGATCGCATTAATCCTGACAAATCACTGGCCGTGATATTCCCACACAAAGGTTTTTCTCAACAGCAAAGTGCTCAACACGTACATTCCAGAACAAAAGCACTTAACACAGCCCAGTGTATTTGAGCAACATAGATCTCAGTCCTAAAGCACAAAATGTGATATCTCTCCTAACTCTCTCTCTATTGTTCCATATCATCTTTATATGACACACTGGGTAGACACACATATATATCATAACAAAAGTGCAGCGCAGTGTGGGACATTAAATCCTTGAGCTTCAGAAGCTTTTGGCTGGACTTGTGTGAGTTAAGCGCTTTAGAGAGAGAGAGAGAGAGAGAGAGAGAGAGAGAGAGAGAGAGAGAAAATACAAGTATGTACAGCATTTAGACTAAGTGTAGATCAACAGTATCTAGGTGTGTTGTCTGAACAACTAGTAATGGACATAGAATATACTGGTTTTAATCGTAGAAACAGAACGTTGCAAGCACTGCCAAAATGCCAAACTTACTTTCATAGGGGCTAAGAAGGAAGTTGAGGAGCGCGTACCGCACTCGTGACACAGTTTTGCAATCCTTCCATGCAGTCAGCCCAACTTCCTGTCAGGATGTTGAATATTCAGCAGTACCGCCTTTTTTGTTGTTCCATTGGCACATAGACAGGGTTCTTCTATTTATGAAACATACATCTTTACAAATGCTAATGACACCAAAATATGAATTCGGCTGCGATTCAGCAACACCATTATCATCCCATAATAGTAATACCCATCCCCCCCCCCCCCCCCCCCCCCCGCGCAACCGTTGAAAAGTCTTTTATTAATTAGCTGAGAGAACAATAGCTATTTCAGAGGAACCTCACGCATGATTCCATTTTATGGTGATGCAGAGGGAATGCGTGGATTGCATTAGCGGGAAAACACTATTTTTGTACAGACCCTAATGTTTGAAAAGATTTTCTCATAATTTAGAAGCCATTTTTAGGATGAAGAATGTCAGAAAACAACATGAGACAAACCCCATAGAATATCTGAAATAGTAGACTCTCAAGGACAACATATAGACAGAGTATTCTAGTCTTCTTCTCTGGCATTTCCTGTTTGGATCCTTGACAGTCTGCTCCATGTGGACTGTAACATACAGATGCTAGGGTCTTCACAATAAGACCTCGATGATTTAGTCCACTAAGACCTTAACCATAAGCATACACGTGCAGAAGGCCCTTGGGAAATAGGCAAGCTCCTCCACAAAGCGGGATGGAGCCGAATCATCATTTTAATGAATCCTTCCAAAGAATGCCATCCGTGTAATTCAGTAATGACCTAAGATCTTCCCAGAAATGATGAGCTCAGCATACAGACACCGCCTAATTAAAGTTCCACTCACAATTGAAACGTACAAATTACGAGCCTACTTCTAAATGTCAAGATAACCAATTACCAAAAGAAAATGGCCATTACGGATTCCTTTTGGCCACAGGTGATGAAACCACCTGGAATAATGAAATAAGGCAAGGGGAAATGATATTACACTTTTGGGTCACATCCTGGGACAAGTATTAAGCGAACCATAAACATTGTAGGAGTTTAGCCTCGAGTGCATAGGTTGTAAATGAGATTGATTTCTATATTACGTCGAAAATGAAAAAAGAAAGTCTGAAACTGAATTCTCAATAGAGGCAAGATAAGACGTCCAATGTTGAGTATTAGGGCTTTAGTTGCCTTGTTTTTTTTCCCCATTCGAATTTGATACATATGGTGGGAAGAACTTACTGTCCCTAATTTGTATTATGACATTACAGACAACTTCTGCAACTGACGTGACCGACAGAGAAACTACCCTGTGACACAGTGACCTTTTCCGCTTGACCTCACCGCGTTCATTTCTCCTCACATCCGATTTGTTTGCGATTCAGTCCACTACACAGATCCTAATTAGAAGAGACAAAGGTACTGTGACCTGGGGCGTTTTCCGAGCAGCGCCTGGAAGATAGGTATTGTGTTTTGTAGGAGAACAAGCCTCTGACTGACTGGCATATACCTCACCTAGACAGAGAAGAGGGTCGTGGGCGTTCGAGGGTAAGGAAGTAAAGAGGGGAGAGAGAGAGAGAGAGAGAGAGAGAGAGAGAGAGAGAGAGAGAGAGAGAGAGAAAGAGAGAGAGAGAGAGAGAGAGAGACAGAGAGAGAGAGAGAGAGAGAGAGAGTTTCTCTGAGCCCTTGGTGAAGGCTCGCCTAAGAGAAGAGATGTCCTTCTGTGAGATGACGGCTGGACCGCTGAAGCAAAAAAAAAGAAGCAAAAAAAAAGCACCAGGAAAAAATAAGATCAACTTTCAGCCTGTATTTTCCATTCAAAGACATTTTTGACAGGGAGAGAGCCTGCTCTGTGGCAATGAGTGGAGCCATTTTGAAGTCTCCTACCTTTTTCAGAGAAGCGGGAAGCTGAAATAGATATATCTCCTGGCTGCCTGGGTATTCCCCCCCCTTCCTTTGCCTGTTTTTGACAGGAGACTCTAGAATTCTAGAGAAGTTGTCTTCTTATTTTCTACCCCTAGCAGTGGGACAATGCATGTACTCTGTGCACTCCAACACTGCATAAATGCAGGCACACAAATACACACACACACACACAAGTACACATGCCCACAAACCAAGAGCGAAACAAGAGTAGCCCTGAAGGACGAAGGCACACCTGCCACACTGACACTACCTAGCAACAGACCACTGAACCTGAGAAAGAAACAGTCCAGACAATGGCTGACCATCTTCACTTAAGTAATAATAATAAAAGACTATGGTCTATGTGAATGCTGATGCGAGCAAATAGCAAACAGACATAGAGGATATACTCTCCAGCTATACTCTCCTCCATTGCGCCTAATAATGTGTCTTGTGTTAGCCCCTCTTCCTGGGTATCTTGGCTGGGGGTGGGGGTGAGTGGGGATGGATGAGCAACAGGGTAGAAATGCGACTCAAAGAGACTCAAGCAGCAGGGCATGGCGCTGAGTCCGTGAGCCCCCCCCCAAAAAAGGGCCGTCCCGTCCCACCGCCTCCGTCCTAACTCAACACCCCCGCCCCGCCCTCTGACGACCCCATTCAGTGTCTCCCGCTGCCCCCCGGCTCCCCGAACAAGCCTCATCCCTTTCAGGCCAGTCTTCTGAAGGGCTCTTTCAGCCTCTTTCCTTAGATCTTCCAGGGCTTTTGGTTGATGGTTGGCTGTCTGATGTGACTCACTGATGTCAGAAATGTGACCGTCTGTCTAGAAATGTGGGCGGGGGTGAGCAATATATACATGCCCCTCATGACAGGAAGACATTTTAAGTGTGTGGTGGGGGTCGATTACTGTACTGACTGACTGTACTGACTGACTGTATTTTTTTTACTTCAATAGATCTATTCAGATCGTAAATCTGACGATGCCCTGTTAACTATGAGCCGTTCTGTCTTTGCAAGCAGGGTTACTCACAGCAAACCCAAGTTTTCCTGTGTCACATGACGCCACAGTAGGTGGTGATCTTCACTGTTCTCTACAACCAGAAATGAACCCAAGAATCACAGGTGTCCATCAAAACTATGCGCGTCCACAAATGCAACATTTTCAGAAGTTTTGGAAATCGTGTTTGCAGTATACTATATTCAGCCTATCACATCACTCCGAAGGGAATTTTTAACCAGTTTTCACACATATGCCTGCGATTTGGTTCCATTCCCATATAACTCATGTTCCCAAGGTGGGAGGATTACCCAAGAGCCATTGCAATTAGCATGTTCTGGGTATGGTGTGACTTTGTCACATATCCACCAGCCCAGTGATGCCTTCTGTGATCCCACCAGTATTACGAATGCCAACAGTGACTCTAAAATGTAACCTTGATATTGACAAATCGTTAGGCTGAATCATAAAAACTGAATGATTTATAGTCATTCAAGATTTGGAACAACACAACAATGGAATTGCAAAACTCTTTTCATAAGGAGCTGACAAGAATCGATGAGCAGAGAAAAGCGAAGAGATGTGGGAGATGTTGGTGGGCAGAACAAGGCGCTGAGTGTCCCAGAATAGTTGTAGCTAAAGGGGGGTTGGAGAGCAGGACTGGCAGACTCCGCCATAGTGCCATATATGGATCCCGGTGTTAAGTCACTGTGCAGCGTTGGCTCCTCCCTCTTTCTACTTCTGAAGGTACAAGGCCATGACAGTTTAGCTCCTAGGCACCACTACAAAGACTTACTCAACCAGTGGGTCAGACAGGTTCCGGAGGGGGGGCTTTTCACACATTCTCACAGGATTGTTCTGTTTGACCCAGGGCCATTTCATGGTTTGCAAAAAGGTGATACATACACACAGACACACACACACCCACAAACACAAACACACACAGACACACACTCACAAACACCTGCATGCAAATCCAAGTCTTAACAACTGTCCACTCACATCCTAATTCAGTCACACACACAAGGAATATTTGCATACAATGCAGTGTTATAGTAGGAGAGCAAAGGGTTTCTGGTCTTTGGACATACAAACATCTGACTGCCATACCTCAGCTGGAGAGATAAAAAGAAAGAGGAAGAGGAAGTGGAAGAGAGAGCAAAGGGAAACCACATGGAACAGCAGAGCAAGGATGCTGTAAATGAACCCATGTAGTTTGATACTGAAGAGCTAGGAACTGTAATAAGCACAGCCTGATAAACTGCCCCTCCACCTTTCACAAGATCCCAAAAAAGTTCCCACGTCTAAAAAACACATTCTTCTCCTTCCTCCCCTGCTGGTTCACACACTGCTAACACCGCCAACACACAGTTTATCAGCACCGATCGGGAACAAAATCAAAAACAGTGTTAAATACAGTCCAAGGAGAGAAAAACACTCTCTCAAACACTCAGGCGCGCACACACACACACACACACACACACAAACTTATTCAACGACTGTTGAGGTGGATGAAAACCTCCGCTGTGCTGATATGCAAATGAAGGAGAAGTTTCCCCTAGTTGGACCCACGCACGCTGCAATGCGGGTCCATAATTAATGGAGCGAGTTAGCCTTGCTAAAGTCCAAACACCTGGTGGCTTGTAGCATCACTCTGAGAGCACACCGCTGGGATCAGACAAGCACCCACTTCAAAGCAACTTTGGCCCATTTATTATTAACAGAAATATTGTTCAGCTGCACTGACTTCCCTCCCTTTTAGCAGGGGGGGGGGGGGGTTCCAGCAGGTGTTTTTTAGAAGGGTGACAGATTGAACTATTCAGACTTGTTATAGTGTCAGTCACACCGTGTTATGGTATATGACACACAGAATGGGGCGATTCTTGTTGCTTTTCACTGTGATGGGTGGTTGATGGTTTCCAATAATTCAAACAGTGTTCATGTTGCAGATGTCTTAGGTAGCCTACATATCTGGATTCCATTCAAATATCGTGTTGAAATGATGTTTGAGAAAGTCAGGGAACAGTTTCAAAACCAAACAGTCACAAATACTTCTTAATGGCCCTATCACCAAATATCAACAGTATTATGATGAATTATCCAGGTGCACACCCTCTAGTGGCATGGGGGAACTTTATTGAAGTCCTACCTTGTCGAGTAATGGCCCAAACTAAATATAAAACACCCAACTGCCTGTTTCAAGAGACAAAATGACTCACTGCTGGTTAACAAATAAATAAGGTGAACTAATGTGCATCTATAACTGCAACACGCAAGCAAGTCAACGGTCAAAAAATAAATATCAGAATATATATTTCTGCAGACGACAGAGGGCGTAAGTAGGTAAGGTTCAGAGCAGTGCTGGAATTCAGACAGAGTCTAGATGCACCTATGCTCTCCATTTCGCTCTCATCCTACTTTATGGCACTGACTCTGCCCTAACCGCACGTAGGCTAGACTGGGACATCCTCATTCACATTTCAAACTGATAAAGGGAAGCCCTCCAGCGAGGTATGATGATGAACAACACCAGCAGCCTTTATGTCCAGCTCCATTCACCTGCACGCACAGCCCTCTTACCACTTATATAAACGCAAAAAGGTGACATTATTTGATGACATGTTAGGTGTCCTTCGGTCACCGCGTGACAGAGAAAACGCTACGAGAGAATACATCTAATGAAAGGGGGGTAACCGTTTCATAAAGTGACCACGTCAAGTCACCACCAGTCAAGGCACAGGACAGATTCCAGCCAGTCTCTCCACAGGCATATGTACCCTGTAAGAAAGAGAGAGCCAGAGAGAGATAGAGATTTTTGTAAGACATTCACGTCGATGCCTTTGTAGATTTATTTATTTGATTACCGAATTGCGCAAAAGTTTGGGGAACACTGGAGGCAGGTGGAGCCTTGGCAAGAAACTGTCCACGTTCCGAAAAATGTATGACATTACTCCTTGCAGGGTTTTGTGTCTGCATTAAATGCATAGATCATGTCAATTCGATAGTAAAATACGCCACACGCTGTCAACATGACCATCCCTCTGTTTATTTAGACAACATTCTCCGAAAAAAACACAAATCTCACCCTAACCCCACCCAGACCCGTGCAGGTTGTGAGGTACAAAAGGCAGGAACATTGCGTTTTCTATCCTTCGACAGTCACTTTCTTTCTAGTCTATCGTCCTGTAACCCAACAGGGAATTTCCCTGTATTCTCTGTCCCTCATCAAATAGTTGTCGACTACCCTTTAGACCTAACGATCAGGTTCAACCCTGCTGTACGTGCGCTCGGCAGAGCCACACTGGAGGGGGGTGGAGAAAGCGCGCAAGACTGCAATATCATTTGTGAATCGCTCTCACAGTGCCGCAGATAGGGGCTGCAAACGCACGCAGCGCTGATGCAGGTGAGGTGCGGAGGACCAGAGACCACACTAAGAATGCGGGACGGAATGAGCATTCTATCGTTAATATCGTATTAATCTTTCCCAAAACCTTCATCGGAATTATTTTCTGTGTTCCTCTCTCTCTTTTTTTTCCTCTCCCTGAGCTCCGCATTAACATTGTTTTTTGTATTTATTTATACATATTTTTTTGCCAGGGAGTTTTTCCTCATTGCCTTGCAAAGTGAGCTAACTATCATAGGGGGAAAGTGACTTGAGACATTACGGAGGCTTGGATAGAAGATCACATTCTGCTTGTTTGGCATCTTCAAGGTAAGAGGACGAAGGCATCTCCATCTCTAGGCTGCTGGGTCTTACAAGAGTTCTCTCTCATCAATCTTTATTCAGTATTTTGGAAATATCTTTGTGGACGGAGTCATCTTGAGTCATCAGCCACCGAAAAGGAAGGATTTTTTCTTTTATGTGAACCGTCATTCCAGGATACGTTTACCAAACTGAAATGGACATGATTTCAAGTGAAAATGACCAAACTGTTTGGATGATCGCGAACATTTGCATGATTTCACGGCAGCTGCAGCTGTAGCGCACGGACTGTTGCGGAATGCGTTTTTATTAAAAAAAAAAAAAAAAAAAAAGAAGAAGAAAAGAACGAAATTGTTCCTCCGAAAGGCAGACAAGCGAGAGAGAAAAGCCCCGCGCACTTGCTGTTCCCCTGCAGTTGAGGTGGAGTAAAGGAAGGCGTCCGGAGAATGAAGTCTCACGCATCCTGAATCTCAGGACTTAAAAAGCCCCTTAACCGGAAAAAACGAACAGTGTTGAGCTAATCACCATATAAAGCTTCTCAGCGGAGAAAACACTCAAATATCTATTCGATTCCCGGCTTCGTAATCAAGTAATTGCATTCAGGTGGACACAATGAGGACTACTGGCGCAGTGGACTACCTATGGTACTGTGTGATCATCCTGCAGCTGCTGAATCAGCCCCATGCCAAGCAGGTGCTCCGGTACCGCCTGGCCGAGGAGGGACCGGCCGATGTCAGGGTGGGGAACGTGGCCGCGGACCTCGGGATTGTGGCGGTGTCCGGTGAGGTTACTTTTACGCTCGAGTCCGGCTCCGATTACTTCAAAATAGACAACATCACGGGCGAGCTCACCACCAATGAACGACGGATAGACCGTGAGAAATTACAACAGTGCCAAATGATATTTGATGAAAATGAATGTTTCATTGATTTTGAAGTGTCCGTTATTGGACCGGCTCAGAGCTGGGTCGATCTTTTTGAAGGAAAAGTGATCATTTTAGACATCAATGACAACACCCCATCATTCCCCTCACCTGTACTGACTTTGTCTGTGGAAGAAAACAGACCTATTGGCACCCTGTATCTATTACCCCCGGCCACCGACAGAGATTTTGGCCGAAACGGTATAGAGAGATATGAGCTTATTCAGGATGGGGACAGCTCAAGGAGGCTTGGCTCCAGCTCAGGGGGACGCGCGGACAACGGTGATTCTTTCTCAGGCAAGAGGAGATTTGACGAGGGTGCGAGCAGAAGTAGCGTGTTTGAACTGCAAGTTGCTGATACGACTGACGGCGAGAAGCAGCCTCAACTCATCATTAAGGGGGCGCTGGATAGGGAGCAGAGGGACTCTTACGAGCTCACGCTGCGCGTCAGGGACGGAGGCGACCCCGCGCGCTCCTCCCAGGCCATTCTAAGGGTGATGATCACTGACGTGAACGACAACAGCCCGCGTTTCGAGAAGAGCGTGTATGAGGCGGACCTACCAGAGAACAGCTCCCCTGGCGCCCCCATCCTGCAGCTTAAAGCCTTTGATGCAGATGTAGGGGTGAACGGGCAGATTGAGTATGTATTCGGGGCAGCCACGGAGTCGGTGAGGAGGTTACTGAGACTAGACGAGAGCACGGGCTGGCTGAGCGTGCTGCACCGCATCGACCGCGAAGAGGTCAGCCAGCTGAGGTTCACGGTCATGGCCAGGGACCGCGGCCAACCGCCCACGAAAGACAAGGCCACCGTCATCCTCAACATCAAGGACGAGAACGACAACGTCCCCGCCATCGAGATCCGTAAAATCGGACGCATCTTCCTCAAGGACGGGGTCGCCAACGTGGCCGAGGATGTGGTGGTGGACACCCCCATAGCCTTGGTCCAGGTGTCGGACCGCGACCAGGGGGAGAACGGCATCGTGACCTGCACCGTGGTGGGGGACGTCCCCTTCCAGCTCAAACCGGCCAGCGAGATGGAGGGGGAGCAGAACAAAAAGAAGTACTTCCTCCATACCTCGGCCCCGCTGGACTACGAGTCCATACAGGAGTACAACGTTGTCATCGTTGCCGTGGACTCGGGAAGCCCTAGCTTGGCTAGCAACAACTCTCTCATCGTCAAGGTGGGGGACACCAACGACAACCCACCTGTGTTCAGCCAGAGCGTTGTGGAGGTGGTGTTTCCCGAAAACAACGCCCCTGGTGAGAGGGTCATGACCTTGTTGGCCATCGATGCCGACACTGGCAAAAATGCGGAAATTGCCTATTCTCTGGACCCGTCTGTGAATGGAATTTTCTCCATTGATGAAGACACCGGTGACCTCAGAGTTCACATGATTTTGGACCGTGAACAGACGGACAGGCACGAGTTCAAAGTGATAGCCAAAGACAAAGGTGTGCCCACTCTGCAGGGCTCCGCCACAGTGGTCGTCCTTGTGTCTGATAAGAACGACAACGAGCCTAAGTTCATGCAGGACGTCTTCACCTTCTACATCCGGGAAAACCTTCAGCCCAACAGCCCCGTTGGCATGGTGACAGTGGTGGATGCGGACAAGGGGCAAAATGCCCAGATGAGCTTATTTGTCGAGGAAGAGGAGGAGATCTTCTCCATCGAGAACGACACAGGGACCATCTTCTCCACCATGTCCTTTGACCGCGAGCTGAAGACCGCCTACACCTTCCGGGTGAAGGCGGTGGATGGTGGGGACCCGCCCAGGTCAGCCACGGCCACGGTCTCTCTCTTCGTGATGGATGAGAACGACAACCCACCAACGGTCACCTTCCCCATCAACAGCTCTTACACCCTCCTCCCCCCGTCCAGCAACATCAGGACCGTGGTTCGAACCGTCATGGCCACTGATACCGACACAGGCATCAACGCCGACCTGAACTACAGCATCATCAGCGGCAACCCCTTCAAGCTGTTTGAGATCGACGGCGGCAGCGGGGTCATCTCCTTGGTGGGCAAGCTTGAGCAGAAACACTATGGCCTGCACAGGCTGGTGGTCCAGGTGAACGACAGCGGGCAGCCTTCCCAGAGCACCACCACCCTCGTCCACGTCTACGTCAACGAGACCCTGTCCAACTCCACCGTGGTCGAGGCCCAGGTGGCCAAGAGCTTGGGGACCCCCCTCAACACCAACATCGCCGGCGACCCCAACTACGACCTGGGCAAGCAGAGATTGAGTATCGTCATCGGGGTGGTGTCGGGCATCATGACGGTCATCCTCATCATCCTCATCGTGGTCATGGCCCGTTATTGCCGCCCCAAGAACAAGAACGGCTACGAGGCGGGCAAGAAGGACCACGAGGACTTCTTCACACCCCAGCAGCACGACAAGAGCAAGAAACCCAAGAAGGACAAGAACAAGAAGAAGTCCAAACAGCCGCTGTACAGCAGCATCGTGACGGTGGAGGCGTCCAAGCCCAACGGGCAGCGCTACGACGGGGTCAACGAGAAACTGTCGGACAGCCCCGGGATGGGCCGCTACCGCTCTGTGAACGGAGGGCCCGGAAGCCCAGATCTGGCCCGCCACTACAAGTCCAGCTCGCCCCTCCCCACCGTCCAGCTTCATCCACAGTCTCCCACGGCCGGGAAAAAGCACCAGGCGGTGCAGGATCTGCCCCCTGCCAACACGTTCGTGGGGACCGGAGATAACATTTCCCTTGGATCTGACCACTGCTCTGAATACAGCAGTCAAACCATCAACAAGTACAACAAACAGGTAAGACACCATGACTTTTTCCCACGTTTTTCCTTTGGTCCGTATCCTCTCTGTTTTCGAAAATGTCCGTGTGTTCCTCCCTCCCTAGTGTGATCTCGATCATAATTCTGCCTGACAGGCCTAGTCTCAGTAGCCATGTTGCTTTTTTATGGTGCTAATGTGCGTCAAGTTAGCTGTATTGATCTGTTTGGGTTTGGAGTACCATTCACGTGGCATATTGAAAAGGAAGATGAGAATGTGCAAATCCTGTTTGGATATATTTTCAACTCGGCATATTCTTTTCCCTCCCTGTTGCTAGTGTTGAGACCTGTTTGTTTTCCTACTGGAGGGCGTTGCGTTTGCTGACCTGTGCACATAACTGGTGGGGGTCCCAGACAGCTCACACAAGGGTCTCATTTGCAGTTATTTGATCCCTGGGGAGACCTTGGAAGTACGGGCCCCCTGTCAGCGAAGTCAAGCCCCGGTCCCACTTCATAAAACAACACTGGCCCTTTTTTTGTGTGATGGAAACAAAGGGGGGGAATTAGGAAGCTGGAAATGTAGCAAGGAGTGGCGGTGTTAGGAATGCTTGCTGGGGTGTCGTGTTTTACAGGGCTCCCTCGGTCTGAATAGGAGCATCTGGACCGGCAGGTCATGTTAACATTCCTATACACTGGTGTGTCCATCAATTCACCCACCCAGCAGTGTACTCTCTCTCTATTTTTCTCTCTTTGCCCAAGTTATTTACCCATCGATCCATCCTTCCATCACCCCATCGTCTCTCCTTGTTCTCCATCTTCCTCCTCTCTTCTCCCTTCTTTCTCACGCGCTCTCACCAGCACCCCCCTCTCTCTCTCTCTCTCTCTCTCTCTCTCTCTCTCTCTCTCTGTCTGTCTCTCTCTCTCTCTCTCTCTCTCTCTCTCTCTGTCTGTCTCTCTTCTCCCCGTCATCATCCGCTCTGCTTCCATTTGTAATGTTAAAGGCTTTTGTGGCTCGAAGGAACGACAGGGCGTTCCTATCCTAGGGAGTGTGGTGTGAATTAATCAATTCATATAATTATTTGGTCTTTTACTTTCTTTTTTTCCCAGCCGGAGTCAAGTGAGGCGAAGCTAGGTTAATGCATTCCAAAAGCTGTGTCTTTTCATGTGCTTTTGCCAGGAAGAAAACACTTTCCTTATTGTTTCATGTGTTTTTTTATGGCAGTCTAATGCATTATTGATCGCTCTCTTACATGGTGTAAGCAGCTACTCATCATGCATTCCTGAGTGCTGTTCCCTCAGCATTGGGTTGTTTTTGGTCTGTCATTCTCTCACCCCCGCACCCTCGGGTTCTACATTTCCCTCTCCGTTCTCTCTGTTCTCTCCTGTATCTGTTCCAATTCCTGCTCTTTTCCCATCCACTCCTTTATTGTGGCCCTGTGTTCTGTTTTTGCCTGTCCCTTGCTGTGCATTATCTGCCTCCGCATTTCTCCCTCCCTCCCTCCCTCCCTCCCTCCCTCCCTCCCTCCCTCCCTCCCTCCCTCCCTCCCTCCCTCCCTCGCTCGGCCTCCCCCCTCTCTCTCTCTCTTTTCTCCCTCTTCTCTCTCACCATCTCCCACACCAGCATACCAATCCATGCCTCTGTCTCCTCCAAATCACTGTTCACGCGCTACACTCTCATCTCTGCCTCCTTGCCTTCCTCCCTTCCTCCCTTCCTTCCTTCCATCCTTTCTTTTTTTATTTTGCAAGATCTTTCTACTCCCCATCTCCCCTCCTGCCATTCCCCCACTCGTTTTCTCCGCTCACTCTCTCTTCCTTTTGTAGGTCTTGCTTTGCTCTCCGCGTCTCAAACGGCTTCCAATATGGTGTGTTCAGCGGGTTTCTGCTGAGTGTGAGGAGTGCTGTTGCTGGCTGATGTCTCATGCATAATTAAAAGGGCACTCTATTCGCTGCAGCAGCAGCATGTATTGTGTGTCGCTATTCTCCCCCTTAAATAATTCTTTATTTACCTCGCCGTGCACACAGCAACAGCTTTTACGGGTCCTCGTTCGTATGTTGTGTGTATGTCCAGCCCCCCAATCAACACGCTCCCCGCCAGCGAGCTGGAAGATAAAGGCCGCGTGCCTGTGGCTGACTTCGCAGCGGTGCGTCCTCCTCGACGGATGGTCGATTGCGAACGCTGTTAGAGGCTAGCTGCCTCTCAAAGAAACACAAGGACAATGCCATTGTGCCAAGCAGACATTCCTGAATGCGTTTTCACATGGCTCAGATCTGAGGTGCTGAAATACTCACCGTCAGAACTTTCTGTTCAGACCAAAGGTGGATATTTCTGGAGATCATAGCTGTCTATAGCCACACCAGGATGCTTTTTACTGAGATAAAACCTTTGTGTGTTTATTGGTTTTTCCGCTCTTCTGAGTATGATATTAATAATACCATTTGTAAATCATTTTATACATTTATATAGTTCTTTTCTGGATACTCAAAGACACTTCACATTACAGACCAAACTAAATACACAACAGAATACAACAACAAAGAAAGAACTAGAAGGAAAAATAGTCATTTGAAGAGGTGAGTTTTTAGGGCATTTTTTGAAAATGGCGAGTGAGGTTAAGTCTGATGCGATTTGGGAGAAAGTTCCAGAGGGTGGGGGGTTGCAGCAGAGAATGCTCTACCCCCCAGGTCTTATGTTTAGTTCTAATGTATGACTTTAAAGGGGCAAGTCTTTATTTAATCAGGTGGTGGCTGCAGTCATGTTTTTGCAGTTAAGGTCAATGGAGTTAGACCTACTTGATTCTCAGGTTCAAAGTAATTTGGTTTGTTTTAGTTTCATAAGTATTCTTACGCTCCGATATTGTCTTTCGTTCATTCTGTGCTTCCTGTGGTGTTCTATAAACTGTGGGAGTCTGGATTAAGGATTTAGAGTTCCCCTCTCCATTTGAAGGATAGAAGAGGATCGAGAAGCTTGTGCTTTTGCTAGTATGTGATGTCATTCTAAAACACAGCTGAATCCTCTGCCTGAAATTGGATCTAAATTGGATTTGAAGGTTTGTTCTTTAATAACTTTTATATTGAGACAAAAACATTGATTGGTTTGACAGTGGATGCAGGCGTTTGTGATGGGAAGACCCACGTTAAGAGATGGCTGATCTCTGTCTTACACTCCACAATGTATCCTCCCTCCTCTTGGTCTTCCTTAACTTTATCAGTGTGGAAGGGAAACAAGCACAGACTCAAGACAGGGAGAGCTGATAGTGCTACACAGAAAGGTTCATACTTGAGATGGAAAGAGAGAGAACACAAGTGAGAGAGCAGAGTGCGAGATGAGAGAGAGAGAGAGGGAAGGAGAGAGAGAGGGAGGGATGGAGGGATAGATAGAGATAAATATATATATATGTATATATATATATATAGAGAGAGAGAGAGAGAGAGAGAGAGAGAGAGAGAGAGAGAGAAACACAGAGTGAGTGAGAGAGACAGAGAGATATATATATCGAGAGAGAGAGACTCACACATAGAGCGAGAGAGACCCATTGACTGCAATGTTGTGTATCAGGTTGCACCTCCTCTTGCTCTACTTTCCAAAAGTCTGGCAACAACCACACAGCGCTGCGCGGCCACATTACCACAGGACCACAGGTAACCAGGCAACCGGCGGCGAAGCAAAGCCTCCCTATTTTTTTTGAAACATCAGACATTCAGGGGGTTGTTAAAACGGGCGAAACATGAAAAGAGAGAGGCCGACGTGTCGTCCAGCACCTGTCGTGGGCCAGAAGACAGGGAGACAGAGCTGACATTTATGAACCTCTGAAAACTTCACAAATTTGATGATTTTCTCTCTCTCTCTCTCTCTCTCTCTCTCTCTCTCTCTCTCTCTCTCTCTCTCTCTCATTTTCTTTTGTAATGGTCTATTGCTGTGATTCCTGCCCTTGCATTGTTGCTCAACCCTAAGGTGTGGGAGTTTTTGATTAAACTAGATGGCTAATTAGCACATTCGCACACAGTGCATTAGCAGCTCTTCTGTTAGCGTGGGAAGACCTTCAGGGGCACAGACATTGGTCAAGGAGGATCTGTCCCAGTCACACCAGGCCCCTCAGGGCAGGCCACATCCGCCCCCCTCCCCTCCCCACGCACAAACACACACCTCAACTGGGTCATGTGAGGCTGCCTCCCCCCTCGGGTCTGGGGTCGGCGCTGTGTGCTTGACTGGGCAGCGCCCCTGCCCCGGCTCTCACCCCCTATCCCAGACTCTCGCCCCCTCCGCCTCCTGGCACACAGCTGTTGCCCCTCCTCCCCTCGCGCTCCGGCCGCTGGCTTGGAGCGTTCGACGGGGGCATTTCCTTTGCAAATGGCATCACCTCTGCCTGGATCCCGATGAACGAACGATCTCCGCATGCAAATAGGGATCACCTGGATGGTGTTTGCCAGCCAAAACAGAGGGTGGGAGGACACCCCCCCCCCACACACACACACACACCCTCCAGCACTCTCTCTCTCTCTCTGCGAGAGCCAGCCAATATGCAAATCAGACGTTTCTTTTGTTGTTGTTGTTGCTTCGGGCTTGACTTGTTTGAACCGAAAAACAGGAGTTGTAGCCACGGAAACACTTCCCTCTGAGCTGACCTCATTATCGGCATGACCCTCCGTGACCTTTGCGCCCGTAACGTCTGCCCGGCCTCCCCCACCCCACCACCCCCCCCCCCCACCCCCCGGCGTACCGCAAACAATCCAGTATCTACATCGTTCGTACCCCCGCTGCTCTCCCGACGCGTCCGGGGCTGTTTGCGTTCTCCGGGCCTCGCGGAGTCGGCGATTCAGATCAGTATCTGGGCGAACAAGCGAGGCGTTCCGTCTGCAGCCGTGCTCAATAAGGTAATTACTTGATAAGACTTTCTGTCGGGAGCTTTATCGTGTTTGGTCAGGGGAGGGTTTTCTCCCCCGTGGTTGCTGATACTAGTTGCTTCTGTTGGCCAGAGAACGCAGCAGCCATTACAGACCAAGTTGGCCGTTCAGGGTCCCCCCCCCCCCCCCCCCCCCCCCCAGATTGGTATCTCCCATTTCAAATCCGGGGAAAACGCAGGTGGTTGTCCGGTATGTCTTGAATATGTAATCGTACGTTGGAACAGGACACACTGTGTTACTAGGACTACGCTGTTTCAATCATTGCTTTAGGGAGAGAAGATCCATTAGGTCAAGTTAGGATTGCAGCTTGACTGGAATGGAGTGTGACTAACAACTGCTCATCCAAAACCACTAATCTGATCCCGCTACGAATCAGTGATCTAAGAGGACCGGTTGAGGGCTGATCCTGGTGCGAGACAGCCATTGAGAAAGAAGATCAGCAGGTTTGTTTACATTCGTAGCATTATTATTATTATTTGCTTGGTGCAATGCGTTTATGGTCGGCCAACTTCTTTCAACGCACGGTGGGGGTGGGGCACGTTGTTTAGCTCAGTGGTAGAGCATTTGGATGCAGATCAAGTAGTTTGCAGGTTCAAATTCCCCCCTTGACTTTACTTCACTGTGGAATAAAGTGTCCTCGGAGAGAGAGAAAGAGAGAGACAGACAGACAGACAGACAGACAGAAATAGAGAGAGAGAGAGAGACAGAGACAGAGAGAGAGCGAGAGAGAAAATCTGAGGTAATCATTGTGAAATTGCACTGGCCAGCAGAATCCAGCATAATATAGTTGGGTGATTTGAATACATTAGTCTTAGGGCAATTACTAATCTAAGGATTAGAGTTACTTGACAGCCTGGCAGACGTAGTGAGGATCCACGAAGAAGAGTAAAAGAGGCAGGGAGAAACAGCAGAGAGAGAGAGAGAGAAGAGGGAGAGCCCTTCCAGTCCTTATACTTTCTTTCATTGATGATGATCGTTTGTAACTGAGATATTTTTTAATAAGCTCATTGAGCTTTGTGGTAATAATGTAAGATAACGTCTTTATTGACATGATCTAATAGCGCCGAAGGAGCTACTGTGCCCTGAAGTTACGTGCAAATGAATGTCAGGGAGAGTCTCGTCTTGAGGAGCGGTAAATATTCATCCACTTCTATTCACTCGCTGAGCTGAAGGAGACCTTGAGTCATGTTTCTCTTCCTCTCCCTGTCCTTCCGCCTGCTTTCTCTCCTGTTTCTCGCTCTCTCTCTATCTTTTTCTCCCCTACGATACATTTGTGGCTGCAACCCGAGGCACAGAACGATTGAACGGGAAATAGGACTGATTGACTGAGAATCAGCCTGGACACATCCGGAACATTCGTCATGATGAGAGGATGAAAGGAAGAGAGAGAGGGAAGGAGAGAGAGACAGAGAGAGAGGGAGAGACAGAGACTGAGCGAGAGATGGAGAGACAGAGAAAGAGGAAGAGAGACTGAGCGAGAGAGAGATGGAGAGACAGAGAAGAAGAGGAAGAGAGAGAGAGAGAGAGAGAGAGAGAGAGAGAGAGAGAGGAAGAGGAAAGAGAGAAAGGAAAAAAGTCAGAAATGCAGTGGAAGCGCTGCTCGATTGCTCTTCTCTCCCCTGATTGTAAGTGGCAATGTCGACATCTCCCATCACCGAGTTCCATCTCTAGCACCTCCTACAGTACATTCAATTTGATGACATTCAATATGGAATTTCATTTTCTGCGATGGGAGCGCATTAGATTGAGCCAGAGGAAATAAAGGCTTCATATCGCCGGGTAACTGTTCGCTTTACCGTATCAAATTCCTCTCTTTCACGTTCATCTCTGCCACTCTCAACACGCTTGGCATTCAGGGCCGTCGCAAGCTTCTGGAAACGTCTCACGGCTCAGAGCCGACGAGAGACGCAATTTTCTCCACCCGCAGAGTTGCTCATCAGCAGGGCCGTCTCTCGGAGCGTGCGGTAGCGTCTCTGGCTAGCTGGTTAGAGATATCACTACGATGCCCGAAGCTTTGCTCTGCTGGAACCCAGTGGGAATGATTCTTCATCAACTTTGAGGAACCAGACAAGAACCCAGACACAGTTGGGTTTGTTTCTTTATTTCTGATCTAATGGGCCGCACCATTGCTCTTGCTGCTCCTCAGGAAAATCGTACCGTTCACAAACTCCCTAGTTATGTAGTACTGCCAAGGAACATGTGTGATATTGCGTTAGGTAACAGGTTGTGTCATTCCCTGTTTGTGTCGCCTTACGAGGTGTCTTTCTGCACACACCCCGGTGTTAGTGTACGTGTGGGTTATTTGCAAGGTGTCTGTGTAAGCCGCCTTGTGTGTGTGTGTGTGTGTGTGTGTGGGGGGAACAGGTGTGAGCAACTTGCGACATCCGATGAATCACTCCCTGTCAACAGTGTTCACATGAAGGTGCCCAGGAGTCAAGGGAACTGCCAAGAGGTCCCTGGCCTCGTCCAGGGTGATCTAAACCACCCCAACAATGTAGTCTCACACACAGAGAGACACACACAGACACACACCCACACATACACAAACAGAGACACACACAGAGAGTCACACAGAGACACACACAGAGAGTCACACAGACACATGGACACACAGAGACACACAGAGAGACACACCACAACGCAGAGACACACACACGGACACAGAGACACACACGCTCAAACACACACAAGCACGTCCTTCATGAAAATGAGACAAACAGCCATCGCAGCCAGACACTTTAGCTCCATCATTTAGTCTCAGCGGCACCGGCCCATTTCGCCAACCAATCGGAAAGGGGCCGTTACAGGGAGCCGAACCTGTTTGTGAAGAGGCTGTTGAGGTGGATAAAATCCCGCCTGAATGGCATGCGATTTAGAAGACGGACAGAGCAAAGGGAATGGAGACAGAGAAAGTTTGCCTGGCGAGCGAGATCACAACGCTCGTCTGTGATCTAGGTTTGCTGACAGCCGGGCAAAAGTTGATAAGTTCACCTCTCTAGTCCGACCAGTTTAATAGATATAACCTTCACCTGGAGTTCACGAGCAGATTGATTTCTTAGGGGCCCTGACACCTGGACTGACACCTGCATTCACTCTCTATATCACCCTCCCTCGCTGGCTATATTTCACCGCACACGGACGCGCTCTACTACCCACTCCCACGCTGCACTGCTCCTCTGTGGTGAGAGAGACGAAGAGATGAGAGATCTTGCCAACTGCATGAACGGGATCAAGGAAAACGAGCCAAGATAAATAATGCAGCTTTTAAAAAAAAAAAACGGCATATTTGTCTGGGAAGGATAGCTTTTTATTAGCAGGCGCAGTCGTGCATGGGAACTTTGACCCCTTGGCGTCTCGGGGGGGGGGGGGGGGGGTCTAATGGATGGGACTTGACTTGGGGGAGTGGGGGGATTGAGGACGACTTGAACATGCCTGTTAGCCTCTTGTTTTTTTTTTCTGGCATAGCCCACCAACACGCAGCTCTTAATGAGATGATCTGTGTGTGGAACAGGAGGTGGAGCGCTCACCAGTCATCCATCACGCTGTAGGGTTGCTGGCTGGCTGCGCGTGTGTGGTGTGTGTGCGGTGTTGGCGACAGGGAGGGGGTTACTGATCCCCCCCCCTCCCCCACGTGTGAGATTGCGCGTCGTCTGTCTACGCGTGGTACGGTGCGAGCGAGTGTGCGCGTGCCTTTGAGTGTGTGTGTGTGCGCAGGGCTCCTGAGCAGACAGCGTAAGAGGAGGGAGCAACAGGGTTCTCCACAGTTCAAGCTCTCCATCATCCAGCACACCAGGCACAAGCACAGCAGACATGCCTGAGAGACTTTCAATATCCTGTGTGCGCGCGTGTCTGTGGAGGTAAACCCTAGCGCAGGGGTCTCCAATCCTGGTCCTCGAGGGCCGCTGTCCTGACGGTTTCAGATGTTTCCCTGCTCCAGCACACCTCCACAGAGCTTGATAATGACGCTTCATTAGAATCAGGTGTGCTGGAGCAGGGAAACATCTAAAACCTTCAGGACAGTGTCCCTCGAGGACCAGGATTGGACACCCCTGCCCTAGCGGGTACTGCAGGGGCTTTTAAAGCTTCTGTTTGTGAGCGTGGGGGTCTCTTTTCATCGTACAAATCTACTGTACATGTCCATAATGAGGGTGTTGATGCACGCGCATACATATCCCATCTTCATGCCTGTGTGTGTGTGTTTTGTTCACGCACGCGCAAACTTAAACACACACGCCCACATTGCTCCTTCTCTCCCTGCTCAAAGAATCGTTGTCCTGAGATGTGTGCACCACAGCAGAAATATTCATTAGCGGGGTGAGGAGGAGGGCGGGTGAGGAAGGGGCAGGAGGGGGCGGAGGGGGGGGGTCTGTATCGATGAGGCTTTACCTGGCAGAGAGCTGCTATTAGAGCCCGCCTATAAATCTTGTCTTGGCGTGGCAGAGCTCGCCCCGGCTCCTCCGCTCCCGCCCCGGCGGAATGAAGGTCACCGAGAGAGCCTGGGAGTTCATGAGCGGGGGCCCCCCTCTCCCCCCCCCCCCCCCCCCCCCGCCCTCCCCCCGCCACTGCTCCATGTCTGCTATCAAATCTACTGCATTATGAAGTCCCGCAGGCCCTTTCAGGAATGCTAATTTTCACTCTTCCCTCCTTTCACCCCTCTCTCTCTCTCCATCTCTCTCACTCTCTCTCTTTCCCTCTCTCTCTCTCACTCTCTCTCTTTCCCTCTCTCTCTCTCTCTCTCTCTCTCTCTCTCCCTCTCGCCCTCTCTCTCTCCCTCTCTCTCTCCCTCTCTCCCTCTCTCTCTCCCTCTCACCCTCTCTCTCTCTCTCTCTCTCTCTCGCTCTCTCTCTCAGCAGCTACTGTATGCAGCACTTGTCACATCATTAGAGGAATTATGCAGTGATTGAGAGGGCCTGCTGCAGCCCCGGTCCTTTTCATACCATTACTCAACTGGTGGGCTGTGGGACACCACATGCATGTGTGTCTATGAGAGAGCGCTACATGCTATTAGGCTAACTTCATTTAGTCGGCCATTCGCAGTGTTTTGCCATGAAGTCCATGTTCCGTAGCTGAAGGTTTATGTTGTAAATGGCCAAAGCATCCAGCTCGACTCATAACGTTTACCTCCTGATGGAAATATTCTCCTGCAGATGGTGAAGCTGGCCATTTAATATGGTCGGTGGGTATTGATTTGCGGTGCCCAATTTTTTTTTCTTTTTTTCCCTCTCTCACTGTCAGTGGTTACTCCAGTCTCTCTCTCTCTCCCTCTGTCTCTCTCTCTCTCGGCTTCATCTCCTGGATATGAGAAAAGGGTGATGTGTGTCTGTGAGTGAGTGGGTGGGTGGGTGTGTGTGTTTGGAGAGGGTGGTGTGTGTGTGTGTGGGGGGGGGTGTTGTGAGACTGTTATTCATCCCTTTCTTTTGATCCTGTCCCAGTAATACCCCCCCCCATACACAGTCCATGTGCTGACCGCAGATTACAGCTGGGATAGTTCCGCAGCCATTTTGCGCGTCTTTTTCCCTTTTGAATCGTGGCAAACAGGAGCAGATGGGAGAAGAACAATCGAAGCCACGCTGGTGTTTGCCATGGCTGGTTTAAGACAGGGGCTGGACCGACACTGCTCTTGAGGAAAACATAAGGCATTTGTAAACGACACTGCCAGATTTAATAGTTTGTGCAGTAGCATTCAATGTAGCATTCAATTGGGGGGGGACACAGGGCAAATTCACAGAGGCGTGGAAATTAGAAAACGTTTGCAGCTTTCTTTCGGGGGGGGGGGGGTGGGGGGGGGCCTTGACGTCTGGGAATGAAGAAGAGGTGCGGAGGGCAGTCGAGGGGAAGGACGTCGATCAAAAATGACACGTCTGTAGCGATAAGGCGATTCGTCTTAACGAAGGCCGGAGCGTTGCAGAATTCGGGGGTTTTCCTTGTTCCGTCCCCCCCTCCCCACCCTTCGTCTGCGTTGGTTCAGCGTCAGAGTGGGCCCGGGTGACATTACATCTCTCTGTTATGAAGTATTAATAACACGCTTGGCTCTGTCAAATGAGGTGGCATGCTGGGAGCATACGAATGGTGAATAGGCGTGCGTGCGAGGGCTCTTACAAAACGACGCCGTGCTCGAAGGGCTCGTGGCTTTCTGACAAGGATCTAAGCAGAAGCACGGGTGACATTTATGCGGCTGGGGCCTCTATGGAATAAGGAGAGACGGTTTCCTGATGTTTAATCGTTTGCAGGCCCCTCTTCAGACCGTTCCTAAGGGCCAGTTTAGCTTCTCACAACATTCCCCTATTCTGGATATCATCAGAAGTTTTTCTTTCAAATCTTTTTTTCTGTCCTTGTCTCCCCTGCTGATCAATCCTTACGTATTCATCGTTTCCCAACTCTTTAAATCGTTTTAAAATGTATTTATAATTGTTTTTACCTCGTGGCTTGAATTGTGATTTCAGTGTACGATCCTAGCCATGATTCCTTTTCACATGAGTAGATTTAGCTGTACCCGCATACTGTAACCAGGTGGAAGAGCTGTGGGGGGGTGGGGGGGTGGAGGGGGATTTGCTCTTTACCAGAACATGGTGTTCATTCTGAACCCCTGGGTGGGCTTTCTCCACCGGCACCGCTGTGTTACTATGGTAATACCTTCAGAACCCCCCCCCCCCCCTACTCTCTCCCTCTTTAGCCTGCCACAGCAGTCTCTCCTCACATCGGGGTCCGTTACATTCCCCGGCACTATTGGAAACCGCCCCCTCCTCTTCTGCCGTATCGACGTTGTCATGACGTCGAGCCTTCTGGCTCTGCGAGATACAGCGTTCCCGGGGCGTGAGAAAGTCATGTCTGGGGTGTTGGGGGTGTGTGGGGGGGTGGGGGGGGGGGGGTCAGGGTTTTATGGAGCCACCTGGACAGGAGGGAGCGTTTCCAAAAGAGGGGCCGGCTCAAGCGTCGGTTTGGCGAGCTTCTTTCCCCGTAGATCAACGCCCGCCTCCCCCCCGGCCTGTCGCCCCCCCCCTGTCTTTGAGGCCTGTCTCTGGGACGGCGGTAATGTTCCGTTCCACACCCCCCATTCAACCGTTAATTCAAGGAATTCAATTAGGCGAGGCGGGGAGAGAGAAAAACGTCTCCATGAAAGGACCCCGTCCCTCCATAACTCACAGGGGCTCTTGGACTGAGGGCTAAACATTGTTGGGTGGGGGGCGGGGGGGGTGGGGGGGGCGGGGTGGGGGGGGGTGGTGGAGGGTTACTTCAAGTCCGCATCAGTTGCTAGTTAACTGTTTTTAGTTGTTTTTTTCCAGGGTTCTGTTCCAGCTTCTGACTTTGCAGCTTTAAACCTTTCGTACGTGTTTTCAGGAGATGCAGTGCGCTCGTGGTGTTTCCCAGGCTGATGTTTTCAGGAGATGCAGTGCGCTCGTGGTGTTTTCAGGAGATGCAGTGCGCTCGTGGTGTTTTCAGGAGATGCAGTGCGCTCGTGGTGTTTTCAGGAGATGCAGTGCGCTCGTGGTGTTTTCAGGAGATGCAGTGCGCTCGTGGTGTTTTCAGGAGATGCAGTGCGCTCGTGGTGTTTTCAGGAGATGCAGTGCGCTCGTGGTGTTTTCAGGAGATGCAGTGCGCTCGTGGTGTTTCCCAGGCTGATTTCAAGGAGCGAATGAGCTTGATGCGGGTCAACTCTCCCGCGTTTCGCAAAATCTTTGCTTTATTTCACGAGGCACGCTCGGCAAAAGGTCGAGGGCATCAAGCGCACCAGCGTCCGCGTAGGAACCCGGTGGTTTCAAACGCACCCGTGCTTCCCCCCCCCGACAAACGAGTAAAAAGGTTGGCTGCCTATTCATCCCTGTCTTACGGTCCTCTGAGGAGAAGTGGAGAGAGAATATGAATGAGTGGGCCCAGGACAGAGCAAATACGTATCCGTGTCTCCGATCAAATAGGGGTTACACACTGTAAACATTTGCTCAGACTCGGAGAGTTGCGTGCTTGCGTGTGTGTGGGGGTGTGTGTGTGTGGGGGGGGTGTGGGGGGGCGGAGGGAGATGGGTGGGGTGCAGTAACCATCCAATGGTGTTGACAGGAGTACAGATTATCGTACGTCAAAGTGCTGCTGTGTTTGACAGAAACCGGTAGGACGGGAAATAAGGCATTAGCAAGGAATGAGGTGTTTTTCCTGTTTGTCTCTCTGTGCGTGAGTATGTCTGTTAAGATGGAAGCATGCATTTCAGCTAACCTCCAAACCGATTTTCATTCCACATATTGTAGAGTTACCTGAGGTCATTTGCATACAAGTAAAACATTTAAACACTGAACACTTACATTTAGTCATTTAGCAGATGCTTTTATCCAGAGTGACTTACAGAAAATACAGGGACATTCCCCCCCGAGGCAAGTAGGGTGAATTGAGTTGACCCAAGTACGCAACGTCATCTGGCACGGCCGGGAATCGAACCGGCAACATTCTGATTACTAGCCTGAGTCCCTAACCGCTCAGCCCCCTGATGTCATGTGGTCTATAATGTGCTTTCTACTGTAGATTATACATTTTCTTTCTGGGGGCTTGGTTGTCAGCAATGGGACTTCAGGTAGAGAAAGAAAAGTGCCTGTGTGTGTGTGTGTATGTGTGTCCGTCTGCTTTTTGATTACTAGCCTCAGCTCCGTCTTCAGGCCTCTCTGTCGCCAGGTTGAGACTCAAAATGAACACTCCGGGCAGGGATTTCGACAGAGTTATGTGTGTGTGTGTGTGTGTGTGTGCACAAGACGTTCCCGGCGTTGCGTGCTAGGTCCCACCACGGTCTGCGTTGACGGAATTTCAGATGCCTGTAGCTGTCAGGACGGAGGGGGGGGGGGAGAGCTCCAGCCTCTGACAGAGGGGGAGAGAGGGAGACTGAGGCGTTTTTATCAACACGAAGAAGGTGTTAGACAGTGAAAAACAGAGAGAGACAGAGAGAGAGAGAGGAGAGAGGGAGAGAGAGAGGGAGAGAGAAAGAGAGAAATAAAGAAAAAGAGGGAGCGAGAGAGAGAAAGCGAGATAGAGAAATAGAGAGAGAGACGAGACCTTGGAATTCCAAGCAACTGGAAAAGGCCATGTATTCCATGAGAGATGTGAGCTTGTTGTGCTTGTATGTTGTGTGGCCTTTAATAAATGATTGATTGATTGATTCATCCCTGTTATGCACGTCGGTTATTTATCAGAACAGGGAGCGTCCTGAGGCTGATCTCCAGCTCCCAGGCTCCCCTCCTCGGTCACGCCTTCCTGCTCCTCACCCACATGAGGCTCCTCACCCACATATCTCCACGTCTTAGCGTGGCCGGCCTGAGGTGAGGTTGTCGGAAGCCTCATCGTCCGATTCATCCTCCAAGTCGCCCCCCCAGAGCAAGGCATCATGGGAACAATTGGCGAAGACGTTCCGAGGTGACGCATGTTTCGCAGTGTGTTCTCAAAAACGACAACGACGTGACGTTGTTGCAACGTAAAGCTCCTCCCCCCCCCCCCTCACACTACACCAGCGCACAAAGGGAAGTGACAGGCTTGAGGAATGATGAAACCAGGCAGGCTGGAAGGCTGCTGGGGGCTGTGCGTGCGTTTGAATGCTGTTGCAGATGCAGAGGCAGGGGGCGGGAAAAAGAGCAGTGCAAGCCGTGTTGGTTGTATCGACATTCCTCCTCTCTCTCTCTCTGTCTATCTATCTCTCTATATATATATATATCTCTGTCTCTCTCTCTCTCTCCCACTCTTGTGCTCCATCACCTCCTATACCGCAGTGCTCCACATCTCTCTGTTTTTCTCTCCTACATAATCACTGGCTTTCTATCCCTTAACCCCTCTATCTCTCTCTCTCTCTCTCTCTCACACAACACACACACAGACCACCAGTCACCCCTCTCTGATGGGCTCTGAGCGCTCTGCGGTTATTTCAAGCTTAAACCCATAATGCTGGCTTTAGGTGTGTTTGCTTTTGTTCCCTTCCAAATTGCTGTATTGGCTGCCACATCTCAGGCCCCCAGACCTCCGTGTAGCCGCTGCCTGTTCGGTGTTCCTTTGATGTGGCCCTGCCGGGGCGATCAGCAGGGGCGGTGCCGAGCCGATCCCAGCGGCCAGGGAGGAACCATCAGCCACGATGGGGAAGCCGGGAGACGTTCCCAGGATACCTTCTCGTGGTATTCCCTCCCTGCTGTTCCCGAAAGAAAAATCCAGGGACCTGCCCCTTAGGGCGCATCGGATATAGCTATTTAACCAGAACAAGCCCGCTCCTGTGCCTGTCCTCCTGCGACCCAACCCCAGTTCTGTTTGTACAAATACGGCGGTGTCTGAGAACCCTGTCTCCACCACCCCCCCCCACCCCCCCCCCTCCCCTCCCCTTCCGCCTCAGTCTCAACGCACTTCCCAAGCGTATTCATCTGGGCGCAGTGCTCGGCCCCGCCTTGGTCAAAGCCGCTCTCAGGTCGCGGCGACGCTGATCTCGTTACCCTGCAGACTGAGCACCAGGCCTTGAGTCTCCTCTCTCTGATCTGTCTGTCTTTGGTTGAGTACAAGGCAGAACTCTTCACTACCTCACCCTCATCAAGTCAGCACTGAAGGCCATTTCCAATCATCCATTTTTAATGTTTATTTTGCTGTTTTTTGTAATTAAATCCGTGCATCGGAATATACTTCGAGTATCAGAGTTTTAGAGAGGATGAAAAATCATAATACACAATTTCCTTGGGAAAGTCCTGGGGACAGCTGGGGAAAAAAAGGATCTTAGGAGATATTTTTTAAAGTGATGCTTACGACTTAAGGAAGGAGTTATTTGTTGTGTTATGTAACTCGCCTCTGGGGCTTTAGGATGGTATGCTTGTCTGTTTGTGTGCATGTGTGTGTGTGTGTGTGCGTGTGTGTGTGTGTGTGTGTGTGTGTGTGTGTGTGTGTGTGTGTGTGTACCGCTGCTTGGGTGGGGCTGGATCCAGAGCAATGTCCAGGCAAAAAGAGGACGCCTCTTTAAATGATCCTAAACTCGGATTAATGAAATCTTTCCAGCGCACAGCCACCTATGGAGCCTCACACGCCACACACTCACACACACACACATGCACCCACTTTCATACTCAGCTGCTCGATTCAATTAGTGGAAGGTGAGGAACCAGTAGATGAGGGTCACGTTTGCCATTCTATCCCAAAAGAAGCCTCTTCCCACAGGACAAGGCAGGACTCTAAATTTGGTAGCAGCCAGGTCAATGTTTCATCACTGGCAAAATGACTTCAGTGCCCCCATGTTACTATGTATAGATCAGAGATATGTATACATCTAGCATCTTCCCTCTCTCTCATACAGTATGTGGAGTGTATTTATGCGCGCACACACACACACACACACACACACACACTCACACAGAACAATTTTTCTTGCTGTGTTAGAGAACAACTGGGGATGAGGTTTAGGGGGTGGGGTTGTCGTAAGGGGAGCAGGGAGATGGCTTGTTGACGTTTTTTTGTTGTTGTCCTCTTTGAACGCGTCTTTTTTCCGGGTTGAATACCTCCACTGGCTTTGCAAGTTTCCATACAGCATATTAGACATGCTGCATGTGTGCCTCAAATATATTTGTTTTTTTCAAATATATCCCCGGAACGAGAACTGGGATTTTTCTTTTTTTAGTTAACGCTGTTCAGAAGCAAATCTTTTATCCAATCTTACCCAGAGCAGATGATTCTGTCAGAGAAACCAAAACGTGTTATATTTATTCCTGTAGGCATTGTTTGTTGTTACGGACAGTGTGTTTTTACAGGTCCTTATAATTAGGGAGATATTACATATGGATTTCCTATAATGGCTGTCAAGCTGATGACAGGACCGGTCCCTTCGCTGTAGCCTTGTGGGAAATGGAGGAGGGGGATCAATGTAGGATAAACACCAGGCATTCTTATTGGACTGTTATTCAAACAAGCCTCAGGCCCCTCTGTGTCTGACGGGGGGGGAGTGTTTACGAAGAGCACCGGGCTCTCCTCAGACTCCTGGCTCCCCCGCGTCCGTCTAGGTGACCCCCCCCCCCCCCCCCCCCGCACCCTGTCTCCCCCCAGACGGTTTCCAGGCCGCCAGGGTCAGGCATCGTGAAGACGCCACGGCGTGAGACAGACGTGACTTCTGCGAGCTCCCGGGCTGTCCGTTATCGCTTTGTTTTCCAAGGTAAACATATTCCAGGTCTTTCCATCCCACCCTCCCGACGAACTTGTTTTCTTCTTTTTCTTCTTTTCTCTCTCACGGCTCGAGGAGCGTACCAGATGTGTCAGTGCGAGACTTGATGCGAGGTACGATACGTGGATTTTATACACGCTTCTAACACGCACAACACCTGTGTGCCAAGGTGTTAACGAGGACTCCTAGTTACACATTGGAGGAGAAAAAGAAATGGAGAGGGGGGGAGTATGGTGAACAGAGAAAAGCAGGCTAGGTTTTGCAGTGTTTTTTTTCTCGAATCCTGCGTGGATGTGAGATTCCCTGCCAGTCAATCGACAGATAATCTTCCAAAGGAGAACTATTTTTCCTTTCTCTCCTCTCCCCCCCCCCACCACAACCCCCCCCCCCCCCCCCCCCCCCCCCCCCCCCCCCCCCCCGTCTTTCATACTGCTTTGTGTCTTACCGTGGAGAGAAGCCAGCGGAACATAAACAGCGAGGCGTGCCAAAAAAACATCTCCCTTCAGGACCAGCTGTCTGGGCTCAGAGCGAGCCCGTCCCCCTCCCAGTCCCCCTCCCAGTCCCCCCACTTATCTCCAAACTTCTTCTCCCTCACGGGGGAAGACAACAAGCGAGGGAGGAAACCAAAGATGAAACGAGCAAGGTACGGCGGCCATAAGAGATGTAGATACCCGCTCTCGGAAGGTACAACCTGTGACGGTGCCAGCTTCCAGCGCATCATCAAACCCAAGACCCTGACCACCCACGGATGTTACCTTGCTCCAGTGAGAGGTGGATGAAAACTGTGTACCCTGGTCGCAGAGCGCTTGTTAATACCTCCACAATGCCTGCACTCAGGGATTCCCACTACAGTGGGGTAGAAGAAGCGACGTTCTTACAAACAACAACTGCCGTGCCTCTGTGCGGTCTCAGCCCATCGGTGCTCCCCTCACAGGCACCCACGCGGCTCCAGACGAGCCTGTGACTCATAGCAGGGTTGCGTGTCTGGCTGCAGGGGTGTGGGAGCGTGAGACACCTATGCAAAGGTCAGACAAGGGTCATAGTGACGAATAGGAAGTGGAACCTTGACAAGAACGATAACAGAACCACGTCCTCTCGGTGGTGACACTCAGCACCAGGCTCTCGGTCCCCAAGGGAAAGACGAGAGAGAATTCAGAGGAAAAACAACACGCACAAAAAAAAAAAAAAGTATTTGAAGGCTTTCTTTGTGATTGCTAATTACTGAGTCAAATAAGCTACTCGTTAAAACAAGCACCAAACAAAATAATATCATTAAGCACTGTGTACGATTACAGTTATTGTAATAAAGCAGCAGAAACCTACTTCTTCATCTCCCCAGGGATGCGGTTGAGAGGCAAAATGGAAATGAGGGATTTCTATTTAAATAAACCAATAGATTCACAGAGAAGGTAAGCAACAATTGCGCTGAATTATTAGCACCTTGGTTTAAAGCTACCGGTGACGCCAGTTTCCCCAAAGTGAAATGATTCGACGCGGCCATGAGAGCGAGCGATTGTGCTGTGCTCGTGTGCGAAGATTCAAGGTGAATGGAAAATAGCGAAGCCTCGACCTAGGAGACCTTGGTAGAGTAGCCAGCCTTGGTCTGATCTGGAAAACCAACCTCACTAAATCTCCTCCAGCTTTGCAACGCAAGAGAATTCAAGAGAATCCTCTTTTTTTCCAAGAGAGAGAGAGAGAGAGTTCAGGTTTGATAATTTAGCATGGAAAAGTGCAAACTGGGAAAAAACATGCATTATGCATCGAGTTAGTAATGATTTTGTGTGTTTGAGGTGTTTAAATTTCAAGCGACATTTGTATGATGGCTCTATGCAAACTAAGCACTATGCTGTTTAGTGTCTTGGAGGAATGACTGCTATGGTATTAATGTTTATCAGTCTTGTGGTGTGTGTGTACGTCTACCTGCCTGGGCTTGTCTGGCATGTGTCATCTAACTATGCTGAGGTTCTGTGTTTTAAGAAAGAGCATTCACACCTAACGTAAACAAGATTATCATTCTTTACACTTCACTAAATGGACTAGCTACTATGAGCTTCAAACAACTTAAAAAAAAAAAAACAACAAATGAAGGACACACAAACTAAAAGTCTGTTACGTCGCACAACTTTGCTACAATAAAGTCTTTTTTTGTCATATGGGTCATTGTAGGTTGAGAAAAAAGGGAAAACATGTTTTTTATCTGGAGCTTAACACTCTTGTGTGAAGTTAGCTTGACAAAGCGAAAGGTTTCTGCAAAGAGAAGCGACTTCAGCGGAAAACCCTGAAGTACAGACGACCTCACCACGAACCCCCCGACTCGCACATCTGAACCCAAACGATGCTCACAGTTCTTGGGATCTTTGTTCTTCTAGAAACGAGGCGTACTTGGCCCGTGCAACCGTTCATAAGTTCATAAGGTTTATAAGGTTCTCCTGTGTGGAAGAACACTGTCTGGTATTCATGTTCTAGACAAATCATCGGTGAAATACTGCCGCCTATGAGCTCATGTAAACTGTTACCTTCAAACAACTTGTTTGGCTGAGTTGCTCATCCTTCAGATGCCCAAATAAGGTGTGTTTTCTCAAACTTTCCTCCAAACATGTTCTTTTCAATGTATTTTTTCTTCTAAATCCAGCTGCTTCATTATATTGACGCTGAAAATACGTGCGTAAAATAAAATGCGTGACATCAAGCAGTAGCTATGGAAACAAACACAATTTCTTATAGGTCATGGTTATTTTCCATCCGTTAACACAGCATTCTCCTTTCCTGTGACATTAAGGAGTGCTTTCTTTGATACATTCCGTACATGCGTGCATATACACAGTATATTTAAGCATGAGCTCGTGACAGGCCATTGATGTGTGTAACAATAGTAATAAGAACCATTTAAATAGTTTTTATTCTTAAATAATAAGGTTCAAAATGAAATAGGCCCTTCTGGCTGCCTTCATGTAGTGTGGGGGGGTTGCCATGCAACGTACATGCTAACCGCTGTTTGGTTTTCCATCACAGCCTGGCATGATATTACATTTCTATTTTCGCAAAACTTGGAGCTGCAATAGCTAAGCTAAGCCATCTCACAGTGTTAACCTCAACTCTTTCAAATTTGTTATCCAGCTAACTTGGTTAGCTATCGAGCCGACAATAATATTCGTGTGACACTTGAGTGATACTGAATTGTGCGAATGAGCCGCACTTCTACACCTAATATTGTTATACGGACACCTACAAACACACCACTGGTGTGAACCAATCGGATTGCTTGCTTTGAGCCACCTATTTTATACCGATAGAAATACAGTATGTATTTATCCCCCCGCAGAGACACCTGGCCACCTTAAAAACACCTCACGTAATGCGAGCAGTGCTGTGGCCACAGCCACACAAATTGGACTCCGTCGGTCTGGTTTTGTTCTCGGTTCATTACGGAAGGTAACCGAACACATTAACTGAATTCAGCACAGGGAAAATGTGCGGGCCTCAGCAGTTGCCTCTGTAGAAGCCTTTTAATAAGGATTTCTACAACAATGCATTATTCAATTAGACAAGGGGGGGGGGGGTGTATAAGTCTCTACGGCAGGAGTCCACTGGAGACGCCTTGGGTGGCCAGGTGGATCACTCTGAGATGCTTAAACAGAGATGATGGAGAGAGAACGGTGAGGTGATGAGACAGAGAGCTAGGGAGACGAGGAGCTGGAGGAGAAGAAAGATGAGAGAAAGGGGGGAAGATGGAGAGAAAGAGAGAGAGATGGAGGAGAGATGTGAGGTGGTCGGGGTTGTGGAAAAGAGAGGGGGAGAAGTGGGAGAGAGAGAGAGCGTTGGCGAGCCAAAGATCTTGATGGAGACGGAGGGAGTAAAAAAAAGAGCGGCAGACTGAGAGCGGGTGAGCGGGTGAGGGGGTGTGGTGGGGGGGTGGGGAGGGAAAGCGCGTCGCACATATAAAGCAGGTTGGATGAACGCCGTCAGGCCCGAGTTAATAAGGTAGCTCACCTACGCAGTGTGTGGTTCCATAGCTAGCCTAGCCAGAAGCTACGCTGTGCCTCAGCACGGGGTGAGCGTGTGCGGACCACGCATGCAGCACGTTAGATGTGGCATCCATTACAGCTGCTGGCATATGGGTTTAGCATTGCAAATGGTTTCTGGGCTGTGTTTTATCTGCTGGGTGAGGAGTGGGATAGAGGGAGGGTCCATTTTCATTTTCCAATGTTTAAAAGAAAAAAAAATGGTGTGTAGTCTGGGAATTGTCCATGGAGACAGTGTCAGAGCGCATCATGTATGATTTACGATGGGGATGCGTCTGTGTGTGTGTGTGAGACAGAAAAGTGTCTATTTCCCTTTAATGGCATTCTGGGATTGGAGGGGTTTGTGTGAGGCCCCTGTTAGGTGTTGAGTTGCTGCTTTCCTTGCGCGAGGCTATATCTTGCGAGGGTTGAGAGGTCATGCCCCTCTATAGGCACACACGTGCCACACACACACCCACACACGTGCCACACACACACCCACACACCTTCACACTCCAGAGCTGGATTGAGACGCTCATTTTCTCTGGGCCCCTGAAACAGATTATCTCTAATTGAGCCTGTTCTCCTCAAACAGTTTCTCAACTCTCTCCGGGCAGAAGGCTGTCTGTGAGGGCACACACACACACACACACTCACACATGGCATTACATACTGAGGACTAAAAACAGACCTCTCTGATAGGACAAGATATATATATATATATAGACTAGAACATTCTCTGGGCCTTCAGAAAAGAGAACCTTGCTTTCAAACAATCGAAATGCACAGCATCTGTTTGCAGAGATAACAATCTTATGATTAGCTCCCCCCCACCCCCCCTCACACACACACTCGTAAACACACACACCCCGGTTGTACATTTGCTTGGAATCGTTGGGCAAAAAAAAGCAGAAACTATCTTCCGTTGTGGTCAAGAAGACAACTGGGTCGACAGGAAGTCTTCTCCCGAGGCAGACTGAGGCAGGCTGGGATAGCTCACAATGTAGCCCCCCCCCCCCCCCCCCACACACACACACACACACACATCCTCAAAGGCGCGTTGGAAGCCGTCACACGCTCGGCGGTAAATCGATGGCGACACGGCGCTGTGGAGAAGAGCTCGGGGAACCTACACGCGTGTCAGGGACACAAAGCTGATAACGCCGGATGCCTCGCCGGAAAAAATAAAAAGGGACACACACACAGACCGTACCGCCTTGTGCCGGCTCTCTCTCTCGACACTGAAAGAACACATAGTGCAGCGGGGGAGAGTGTGCCTGCATTATGATGGAGACACACACACACACACACACACTTGTTTGATTGGATTGACACTAGCGCACAATGGTCTCAACACCCACTGCTTAGGTCATATATCTGGTGATTCCTCCTCTTCCCAACATCCATGCATGCACACGTAGACCCCATACGTCTCCCAAAAGGCTCAATATTTTACGTTACAGATGACCTTTCAACCGAAGTTTCAACGTCCCTGACAGTGTGGGTGTGTTACCCCCCCCCACACCCCCCACACACACACACACACACTCAAATCTGAAGCTTGCTGCGAAGCTTAGTTGACTGTTAAACACCTCCCTTTCGTCTTTTATGATCTTAGTAGACCGTTATACGCCATCTGGATAGGACAAGATAACCAAATAAAGTCATTGGACTGAAGAGACGCATATTTCACGGTCAGCGTTGCCTCAGCCAACCCATTCTGTTCTAGGATTACAACACTTCTCATATGGTTCTGATGTATCTCGGGTTTCGCCGTGAAATATTCATCGCCGCATGTTTTATTTGATGAGCTACTTTGTTTTGGCTGACGTTTGGAGCGGGACTTGGCAGGGCTGAAGTGTTTTTATGTAACCGCCACGGTTTTAATGTACAACTTTAATAGTTAATGGGACCTTCCATCATCGTTTGGGAATTCCATTGTTTGGACGTTTGTGTCAGAGCGATGTCGTCGGGCCCCATGAATAATGGGAACTTCAGGAATCCAACGAGCGCCAAGTTCTCACTTTCCCCCCCCCAGTGTTTGGACGGGACCTTATGGGACTGGCAGGCAGAGTCCACAGGCGCTCCTCTCCGCGTCAGGTTGCACCGCAAGATTTCCTTTTCCCCTCCAAATAATGAGGTTTGCTCGTTGTTAGTTAACCGTCTTGTGTGGGCAAGCCACAATGGAACGATTTACAATATCTGTCTTTTGCGGATCGTCGACTTAGGAAAATAGCTTTGTTTCAGTGTGTGAAAGCAGGGCTGCTTCAGGGCCAGCTGAACTGTAGCCAAATGGAATCTATGATCAAAGAAAAAAAGAGAGACGACTGTTAAATAAATATATATAATAATTCCTGTGTGTTTGGACACAAACCGGGCTGGGATAGTGTGTAGGCTGCAGTCATCCCCCCCGCCCCCGCACCCTGCGAGTATACCTGCCCCGCTGCACTCAATAGGTTAGCCTAGCCTAGGTCCCGCACTCACCCCCTTCCCCCCCTCCACCCGCCTTTGCACTCGCAGGCCATCCCCTTTGAAGTGAAGCGCTCGCTCTGCCGCGCTCTTTGATCCACCTGGGCCTCCCAGTGTCTCCACTCGGAGGGGCCGACCCCTCGCCACTGATAGCGTGGGGAAATTAAAGAAGGGGGCTTAGAAATGAAAGTCGACGACCTTGGTATTGTCACACCCGAGACACGAGGGCCCAGGCCTTGCCTCAGTGGAGTTGACATTTGCTGAATAGCGCAGAATAGCCCATCACATCAGAGAGTTATTACCCGTTTTTTGTATTTTTTATGTTTCGCCTTTTGCCTTTTTTTGAGGAACCCCTGCTGTGTCTTTTTCTGGAAGATTCCATGACTTTCCTTTTATCTTCAGTGGGTTTGCTTTGGGGGGCAAACCACAAACGTCTTGTGGGTCCTTTGTGACACAGTCGAAGGAATAGTTGATAGCGGCTTCTGTTAGGATGACTGGATTACTGGTTACTGTAACTATAAAATACCCCTCCCTCAAATCTAAATCCTTTGCCCTCTTCTGGACCTGGACCATGGCAGAGAGAGAAGACCTGTCATTTTCTCCTCATTTTTTCTTCTTCCCGCGAGGCCAGAGGGCCACATGGAAGACCTATTCCTCCTCCTCCTCCTTTCGACATCACTCCATTTTTTCGTAGGTAAGGCAGCGTTGCCCAGGCAGCCATCCCCTGGCTGATGGTGAAACCAAGCTTAAAGAGGGGGCAGGATGGACGCATGCAGCATAGCTAACAGCCATGACGCCTCTTTAGACTCGCACTGTCTCTCATCTCAGGCCCAATTACCCATTCCCTTTGCAGACTTTAGAGACACAATGACACCAAGCTATGACAGTTAAGGTTTTTTTTTCTCTCTCAGGCCCACATTCAGCAGAAGTTTTTCGATCTCTTTATCTTTTAAACTTTTTAAACTTCTTTTTTTTTTCTTCTTCTCTTTTTTTTAACCTTTCCTTTGCTTTCACTCATTTGCTCTCTCTTTCTGACGGCGTTTAATCTCGGTTCAAAGGCAGGTGTGGGCTTTTTGATGGAGGTCGTCCTCTAAATGAAAGCATGTGGAATCCTGACTTCCATTTTGACCTTAGTCTCCCCCTTCCTCTCGCTAGGAGCCAGCAGGATATCGCGGCGGCAAGCCAGTGTGCGATCAAACGGCGTGCGAAGTGGGTGTCCAGACCATTCTAGAACTTCTGATACGTCCTGCAGAAAACCATTGAAGAGTATTGGAAAAGTCCCTTGCGGACCGATTGTTTCTCTTTTTTCATTGGTTCAAACTTCTCCAAAAGAGGCGCTTTGAATTCCTACTGAATGTTCCCCCCATGTGGTGACTGTTTTGGCTAGTTATCCTTGATAGCCATCTGCAATTTTCAACCTCGGATCAGGTCTGCTGTGAGACACACAGAGACTTAAGCTTTCCACAAAGGACAACTCTTTATTTGATAACAGTTTTTCATTTTTTCGTAAGGGGATGGGGAACGTCTTGGATGAATCCCAAAACAGATCTAATATCTCCTACAAACTGTGCTATCGGAAAACGAAAACGCGTTAGCCACGGATGAAAGCCCTTCATTAGATACATAGGTTTCTAACTATTTATAATGTTCTTTTGCTGTGGCTGGGTGCCATGTTATAAAGCTATTTTTCTGTGTCTCTTTTTCTGTCTAGGTTACTTTTTATTTATTATTTTTTTTATCGTGTATCTTCTTTCTTCTTTGCTGGGTCTGTTTACTGGTGCACTGGAACAGGTCAAGGACAGGAAAATAACACTCGCTCATTCTTTGTCCAAATTAACAGAGCAGGAAGTCTCCAACCCAACACACACACACTCACACACACTCATGCAAACACTCTCACATGCCCACACACACACGCACACAGACAGACACACACCTGCAATGATGGATGGGAGGTCTAAAGCCAAGGGTGCAAACATGATTCATTTTGGGTAGCAGGGAAACACACACGCGCTCAAACACACACACACACATTCCAAACACACAGACACACCACACACTCAGAAATGCAGATGGCTCCAGCGCTTGTGACTTCACGCTCCCCTTTCTTTGTTGTGAGTTCCATCGTGAGCTACTGAAAAGCCCCAAATCTGGAAAAATCTTGCACGGTAGAAAATGACAAATTCCAACAACAACAAGAAACCTGAACGAACAGAAGAATCGACAACAAACACAGTCAGATGATTCAGAATGTGGCTTCCAGTCGGGCATCCCAGGTTAAAGGAGATGTTTCTGGGCCCGCGCTCACAACGCATAACGCGTTAAGGCAGAACCCCCTCAGATAGTATTAGCTGTGTTTACTTGTGCTGTGCCACGCTTAAAGGGAAGTCAGGAGGCAAGTCTTTTAATGATAAATGTTCCTCTTCCAACTGTGGAAGAGGCACACATCCGTCTATAGAGGCTGGCTCTGATGTCGCAAGGCTGAGTGGGAGGAAAAGAGGGAGAGAGCGGGAGGGAGGGTGACTGAATTAGGGAGATGCCAAGAGCAAGAGAAGGAGACGGAGGGAGAGAGAGAGAGAAAGCGCAGCGCCACAAAGGAGCCAGTGTCTGGAGCAGAGCGGCGTGCGCGCCCTCGCAGCATACTGATGCGACGGGATGGAGGGATGAGAAGGAGGAGTGATGGGGAGCGCCTGCTGCCCCCGGGCCTCGTTCCTCTCTGCCGCTGAGAGAGAGAGAGAGGGAGGGAGGGAGAGCTAGGCAGGGTGCTTTTACCCACTGTCAAATTAAAAAGGGAGATAAAGTACGCTTGTTAAGTGTGTGTGTGTTGGGGGGGGGGGGCTGTGCACCTATCTGCGTGTGCCTAGAACGAAACCGTACTTTTAAGAGCTGTTCCTCACATCGGAGCGTTGGCCCTGCTAGGAGAGGCGGCGCAGCAGTCTGCCAAAGATGCGTGAGAAGCGCTTCGGATCGTCCAAATTGAACGAGTCACGAAACGAAAAGCGTTCTCGTGTTTTAAGGCGGGAAAAACGAAACAGAGAGGGTTATGGTGTTAAGGTGTTTAAGGGGTGTAAAGAGAGATGGAGAGGAGGAGGGACAAAGGTAAAGACTCCACGCTCTGGCGGGTTTTCTCTCCTGAGGTAGCGATCTTAATCGATTAGAGGCATTGCGATTCTGAGGTGATGTGAGGAAAACCCATACCAGTCTTTAGAGCATGTCTGTGACCTGTATAGCATAGCAACAGCATACAAGCAACACAGAGAGAGGGAGAAAAGGAGGAGTGGAGAGAGAAAGAGAGAGAGAGAGATACTGGTGTTTGAATTGTTCTCACACCCGTACACATAATATATCTACCCTCCCTGTTTCACTTCATTGCCACCATCGATGCGAATATGCAGTCTTGGGTGTGAGTGTGTGTGTGTGCGTGCATGTGTGTGTGTGTGAGAGGTACAATTCACCATGCCTGTGACTTCATTTCTGAACTGACCTCCTTGCCAAATGAGTTGGATATGAGATTTTCTATTGGAGCAACGTAGCAAAGCAAATACAATACATCTTCCATAGTAAAGCACTTGCTAGCTATGACTCATGCCTAATGGGAATGCGGGCCTGCGAAGCCTCGATAATATTGACTGGGTTGGCCTACAGTATTGTTTTGATTGGTATGCCACCCGCACCCTAGAGGAAAAGAGCCAACGCTATTGGGTCAGTGTTGAGACACAAACAGATTGATGGTGTCAAAGTGGCTCGTGGGATTCTTAAGGCCCATGTCGCCCTTAGCTGACTGTGACATGGAGGTTTCAGCTATGGCTGTCCTCTTCTGCTTTATTCTTGATAAATGTCATTCTCGTCTCTCTCTCTCTCTCTCTCTCTCTCTCCTCTCTCCCCTCTCTCTCTCTCTCTCTCTCTCTCTCCCTCTCTCTCTCTCTCTCTCTCTCTCTCTCTCTCTCTCAGTTCCTCTCAGTCACTTGAATCCTCTTTTCTTCCTTCCATTTTCCATTTGGTTCTCTCTCTCTTTCCCTCCCTCTCTCATGCAGCCCCCCACCCCACCCGAGGTGCCCTTTGCGGCCTCTGATCCGCCCCCCTCCCCCCTCTTGTCCGGGGCCATCTGTGAGCAGGGTGCTGGGCGGAGGGCCTCAACGACTCAAACATCATGTCCAGCTCTTGATCCCCGTTCCAATCCTAAAAGAAACCAGTGAACAAGCTGCGGACGAGCAAAATTGGTATCGGTCCCGACCAACGTGATGTCTCATCATCCTGATCTGGATGAACCCAAAAGGGAAGCCAAGAAACAAAATATATACCGTATATGACATAATAATATATAAATTACTTTATATATATATATATAATTAAATAAGCCGGCCATGAACAACAATTTGTTATTATTTCTACCCCCAACCCTTCTCTCTTCTGGCCAAAGACAAATCAGAAGCATCCAGCTTATCCCAGCTTAATCCCCAGACAAAGGTCCAATTCCCCGGCCAGAGTCCCCTGCTCACACTCTCCTCCCACGTAATGGTCACTACATGATTGGTTGCTGTAGTAAGTCCATCCATGTATGCTAGATGTCGTCAACGCTGTAAACAGGTTGTACTGTACATGCCCGCTATATCCTCCGGTGTTCTTTTTTCAATCGTCCCCCTCGTATGGTTTGACCTGGCAGGGTTCACGTCTTCACGGAGTGCTGGTATCGGGGGACTCGGTGCGGGGAGTAGGGGTGGCTGTATTGACATTGGGGGCCTTTTGACCTTTGAACTCCGCCAGCAGGGATTATGGGTTTTTTGGGGATGCGAGCGAGTTTGGCCACCGGATCACAGAAAGACTTATCGTCTGTGGAGCAAAGGGAGTTGTTTACCTGCCAGAGAGATCAGTGTTGACATGTAAACAGTGACTGCTGCTGGCCTGTTTCAAGGGGGATTGAGGGTGATTGGGTATGAGCCAACCGTTGCTACATGTAGATACAAGAGCATGCAACCTCGACCAGTGTGTGTGTGTGTCTGTGTGCGTCTCTGTGTGTGAGACATGTTCCCTAGTAATGAAACCTAAGTAAACCTAAACGGACTCTGTGCTCCCCTACCTACTCCCTCTGCCCCCTCCTCTCCTTCCCTCCCTCTCCCGCTCTCACCCTCCCCTCCCTTCCTCTTCCTCTCTTTCCCTCCCTCTCCCTCCGTCACTCTCTCCATCTCCCTCCCTCCCTTCTTCCTCTGCAGTTCCCCTCATAAGGGTGCTTGCCATCCTCTCCTCTCTGCAGAAGACATTAGCTGAGATTAGTAGAGCGGGGCTGTAGCCTCAGAGCCAGCTCTCCCTCCCTCCCTCCATCTCTCTCTCTCTCTCTCTCTCTCTCTCTCTCTCTCTCTCTCCCTCTCTCTCTCTCTCTCTCTCTCTCTCTCCTTAGCCATAGCCGCCACGCTAGCTGAGTGATTACCATCCATTAAAACAGGCCTTATTGTGCTGACGGAGGCAACTTCGGGCGGTGCCCCGACCATAAAGGAAAAGAGCCTCATAATCTCCTGCACACTTTCTGGAAGAGTGTGTGCGTGTGTGCAATAATCAGTGTGTGTGTGTGTGTGTGTGTGTGTGTGTGTGTGTGTGTGTGTGTGTGTGTGTGTGTGTGTGTGTGTGTGTGTGTGTGTGTGTGTGTGTGTGTGTGTGTGCAAGAATCAGTGTGTGTGACTACAAGGGAAATAGATGGATGGGAGAGAAAGAAATGTGAAGGGATGTAAGGAGATAGAAGAAGAGAGGAAAATTCTAAACAATAAATAGGAAGAAGGCTTTAAAGCGTCATTCTTAATGTTGGGATACTTGCTTCTCTGTTATTGAGTGAATAATGAAATTAAGGACTATCTTACACACAGACACACACACGCACGCACACACACACACACACACACACACACACACACACACACACACACAGCTCCTGTGGAGAAGTTATGCCCATGGTTTACCATAGGGGGGTCGTGTTAACAGGGGTTTTGATCTCCTGCTAGCAAAGCACTGCGAGGGGCGACATTGCACACACACACACACACACACACACACACGTAGGAAGACGTGTGCACACATACAAACAAGCACACTGTGAATCCAGCATATCGCTTCACCAACCCTCTCCTTTCTCTGTGTGTGTGTTTTACACTCCATGCGTTTCCTTGGTATTATTAAAACATTGTGTACCACTGTTCATCCAGTCTAACTCAGCCAACACAATCTAGCTGGTATAGACATCCTCGGAGAAACATACTCCCATAGAAAATACATGATGTTGTCCACTTAGAAAGAGAGAGCAGGAGGCAGAGAAACACAAAGAGAGAGAAAGTAAAAAAAGAAAGACGAAGAAGAGGGGGAGGGAAACAGAGAGATAGAGAGAGAATGGAGAAATAAATGGAATAGAGAAAAGAGGGAGATAGGGAGGGAGAGAGAGTAAAAAAGAAAGAGATGGAGTAGAGAGAAGAGAGGGAGAAAGAGAGAGAGAGAGAGAGAGAGAGAGAGAGAGAGAGAGTGCCATTGAACTGGAACCACACTTTGCCAGAATATCAATCATTTCTTCCCCCGTGTCGCTCTTCTTCCCTCCTCAGTATATAAATTCCGCAGACGTACGACTGCAAACATGGCGAGCCCCCTAACCTAGCTCTAAATGAAAGCGCCTTTTACTTAATGCTTTGACTATGGAGACAGGTTGTTTCAAACCGCAGACTGACATAAAAAAGCCACTTTCAGTGTTTGAAGAGAGAGGGATGGGAGAGAGGAGAGACGCACTGAAAGGGGTAAAGAAATGAGAGGTCAGAAGAGTACGTGCCGAAGAAAAGCCTTGTTGTTCGACTCTTCGTCCCTCTCCATCCCTCGTCCTCCTCCTCGTTTTTCTGTCTCTCCATCCGGCAGGTGATCTAAACTCAGATTGGGAAGTCTGAATGCATACTCACTCTAATCTTGTCAGATAATCAAATCGTGATGTACTCAGCTCAAAAAGGCTCTGGGTGGCTTCAGCGTGTATATGTGTGTGTGTGTGTGTGTTTTTGATTTGTGTTTACCTTGTTGGCAGGGAGACAGTGTAGTTCCATCCATCAAGGCTAGTGACCATGACTATGTCTGCTTAGCTGATGGAACCCATATGACAACTCCTCTCCACCAATCAGACAGTGCCGTGCAAGGTCCACTCCCTCATGGAGGGATATTGCCCCTATCCACCCTCATGGTTTAATGATATTTGTGAAGAACCCTGTGGTAAATGGGGGGTCTGTGTGTGGTTGGGGGGAGGGGGCAGGTAGGAGGAGAGAAGGAGTGTGTGTGTATCTGTTTTGGGGGCTAGTGTCTCTATTCCTCAACAGCTTTTCTTCCATCTTCACCTCTCTCTTTCTCTCACACTTCTGTTTTTGCTATTGATCTTCCCTTTCCCTTATCCTCTCTTTAAATTTAAACTAATCTCTTTCTCTCTCCCTCTCTCTCTCTCTCTCTCTCTCTCTCTCCCTCTCTCTCTCTCTCTCTCTCTCTCTCTCTCTCTCTCTCTCCCCCTCTCTCTCTCTCTCCCCCCTCTCTCTCTCTCTCTCTCTCTCTCTCTAACTCCTCTCCTGATCTCAATCTCCACCTTTCACTTATCCTCCTCTTTCTCAGCTTGCCAACTCCTCCGCCTCCTCTCCCACACTCCTTCTCCTCTCTCTCTCCCTGTGTCTAACCAGTCGATAATGAAAATTGCTTGCTAGCTGAATGGATTATCCCTGTGTGAAGGGGTGGAGGGGGGGCTGTTTGTTTGAAGGCACCAGGGTGTCAAATGAAAAGGCCGGGGCCATTTTCTACCTGCCAGAGGCCTTCAGCCTCCATCACCTCTGTGGCACATGCACATACACGCATAACCTGCACACACACACACACACACACACACACACACACACACACACACACACACACACACACACACACACACACACACACACACACAAACACATTCAGAGAATACCAAATCAATGAGAATGAGGTCGGAACAGGCCGTGGTTGTGTTCTCACTCTCTTCTCACTTCTCCTTCTCTCTCTCGCTCTGTTTTCCCCTCCCTCCACCCCTTCATCTTTTATTAATACCGTCTAATTACACGCCCCAGTATTCGCTGAGCTTGTCGGCTCATTTATTTGTTTTTGCCTTGTATCTCTTTGCATTCTTTTGTATGCAAAAGACTGCTCAGATATTTAGTTTATTCTCTGGCATCGACACGGCCCAGATCAAAGAGAGACAGTAGATTGAACACGAGATGAGGGTATCCGACAATCGACCAACAAGACAACGTTGTGATCATTTCACGCTGCACAAACACTCATCTTATTCCACGCAGGTTTACGACAACGTTCTTTTCCTGCTTCTTTTTTTTTTTTTTGGGGGGGGGGGGGGGGTGTTTATTGCCAGGTAAAATATACGAAGCTGAACATGTAGAACTGTGTGGGTTTTCTTTTTTGTCCGAGCGTTCTATTGTCGGTTTGGTTTCCAAGGCAGTCTGGGAAATCTTCTCCTTCTCCGTCTGTGATTGGATGTGGATGATGGAAGCGTGCTCCAAAAACACCAAGCATCTAGTGAGCTTTCTCATTAGAGCCACCATTAGGGTGATTATTCTGACAAATATGTAGAAATATCAGTTAAGCCTTGGTGTTCTGTTTGCATTCTGAAGGATTCTACATTTTTCTCTGTGTGTATGTGTGTGTGTGTGTGCGTGCTGTCGTATCCCATTTACTGCTCACAGTCTGTCTCAGGGTTCGAGCATCTGTGCGTATGTTAGCGGGCCTGTCTTTGAACGCGTATTTGTTTGCGTCTGAGCATATGTGCGTGTGAGCGCGCAGACACGAGCGCTGCGATTGGCCGCTCTCTCCACAAGGAAGTGGGATAGAGGCTGGTTATAATGAGGGGATTGAGTCGACGCTGCAAAGGAGAGAAAGAGCGCCTGAGAAAAACGCAAACTCTCCTTTCGTGAACCCAGAAAAAAAAACAAGAAATGGAACCAATACCAACCAAAACAAACATCAACCACCCCGGATCCCTCCCCCTCCCTCCCCCTCCTCCCCCCATCCTCCTCCCCCTCCTCCCCCATCCTCCTCCCCCTCACAGCGCTGGTGTTCCCGCTCACGCTGACCGAGTGACTGTTCTCTGTGTTTCCGACGCTCGTTACGGAGTCCCCCCCCTCCCCCCCCCGTACCCGGACCTGTCCTGGTGCGGTGTCGACACACGGCCACGCCTCCTCGCCAGCCTCCCCTGGACACCCGGTGTCACGACACACTAGCAGTAGCAGGACTCCCTGGCCTGTCACACGCACTGACAGTAATGGGTCAGTCAACAACGCTGCGGTGTTGGCAGCCAGAACCCCCCCCAACGCAACCCCCCCACCCCCTCCCCCAACACACACACCTACAACAAGTCGGCCCCCTGGATTGGGTGGCTGTTGACGTGTTTGTGACATGTGACGAGACAAAAAGCGGCGCAGGCGTGCGTGAGAGGACATGCATGTTGACGGACAGGCTAGCACGCTAACACACAGGTGCTCTCCTGTCAGCTCCCAGATCAGCCCGGGGGATGGAAACCACCGAGGCACAAGCACACGCACAGGGTCAGGCGGACTGGAGTAACCTATATCTGTGTATAACTTCGCTAGGCACCCAAGATGGAGTGTAAAAGTGTGGTAACATGATCCTGGGCTCGGTATGTTATAGGATAGCGCCTGAGTCCAGGGGTGACACTTGTCTTTGCCTTTTCGAAGCCGCCGTCACCTTTTCACCCTCCGACATACTGACACTATGGGGGTGTTTCTGCAAGGGGGTGAAATGTCATCGTTATTCTGCGGAGACGAACATGAAATGATCTCGGCTGAAAGACTTTGGTCGAGCTTCCTCCTGTCGGTTTGACTGCGTATTAGCGCCTACCTGCAGATCTGGTCTCTTCACCTCGGAGCGCCGCCAGGCCTCGTATCACTCATCATCCACCATTAGTTTTTTTTTTTTTCATCCTTCCGGACTTTTCCGTGTTATGACTCACGGAAGAGGGAAGAAAAAGGTCTTTGCGATCCTCTTTTAGAGATGTGTTTGATTCAGATTCAGATTACTTTATTGATTAAACTCCTTTGTATCAACGGCACACAGTCTCGCAAAGCACACAAGGGTAAGGGTGTGAGGTAAAAGATTAGAAAGTGTACTAGTAAAGTTGTTAGTGTGCTTTCTAATTCGCCATCTTCCTCCCCTCTGCAGACGGTTCACATTTTCAGTTTATTGCAGGTCAGGGGCTCGGATAAGCTCTGGAGACCTTAACTTGCCCCCCCCCGCCCCCCCTCACCACCACCAAAACAGTATCTCTGTTCCCCCAGCAGGCCTAATCCGCCACTTGAAGAGCAATTAAAAGTTCGGCCGAGACTTTTAACAAAGTAACCACGGATGATCTTTCTTTCTCTCTCTTTTTTTCTTCTCTTCCTCACCCCGTCTTTTCCTTTTTCTCCGGGTGTCTCTCTCTCTCTCTCCATTGGCACCGTGGGGTGTCACTAATGAGCCCTGGCTAGCTGTGGTGAAGGAGAGACAGAGAGAGAACGAGGGAGAGATCTTAGAAGTGGTCTTAAAATGGACGGCATGCACGGATTTAGGGGACGAAGGCGACCCTCTCTCGCCTTCCCTCCATTCTTCTTGCGCAGAACCCGCCCCCCCCCCCCCCCCTTCCATTCCCTAGTCCATGGTTTAGGGAGGGGGGGAAGGGGGGGGGTGCTTGTTAGACAACCTTCGATTCTTGGGGCAACCCCACTCCTCTCAATGTGTCAAAGGGAGTTTGTGCCAACTTCGCCAAGGACTGTGTGTGCGCCCCTGTGTGTGTGTGTGTGCGCGCCCCTGTGTGTGTGTGTACGTCGTTTTTTTAACGGAGTTCCTCCTCTTAAACGAGGTCGTCAAAAGGTCAATAAAGATCCCTGCTGAGACCAGCAGAAGGAGCAAAGGTGTTAAGACACATTTAATCAATCTGGCCGCTTTAGATCGTAAAAGAGCCATACCATGAATAAATGAAAGAGACAAAGACCACCCACGCCCTAAAGAGGTGAGAAGTGAGGATAGACGACCTGCATCTCAATCACCTCCTCCAGACCGAGTCTCTGGCTCCACAAACTAGGGCTTTCTTTGATATTTTTAACTTTAATAGCGTGCTTCTTACTGGACCCTTTAAAAGAAAAAAATCTGGTAGGGATCGGGTGTTACCTCGCTGGACCCATTTGAGAACCGTAAGGGTAAGTGCCTACGTTCTATAGGGCTGGAGAACATTCTCAGGACAGGAGAACGACGTGTTTCTGAATGCCCGACCGAGCCTGAAAGCTTCTGAAAAACTCCCTTTCATACCTGTCCGACCTAGCGGAAAGAGAAAAAACACCACACACTGCATTTCATCAGAGCCGGAGGCCGCCGCTTGGAACCAGACACCGGGCCGCTTTTCCACGGGAAGGTGCCCGCTTTTATCTGGCTACCTTCCTGAGTGTTGTTTGGCAATGTTAGACCCTCTCCCCCCCCCCCCCACCCACCCCCCCTCCACCCCCCCTTCGTTTGTTTTGTCGGTGAAGAGCGGGGCGATGCGATCCCGCGAAGAATGTGGGAGTCAGGCATGTGTGGAGGAGTGGAGTGGAGGGGGGTGGGGGGGGGGTGGAGGGGTGGGGGGTGAGGGGAGAAGGAAGGTTCTGGTGCAAAGAGAGAGGAAGAAAAGAGAGGGATGAACCTTGACCGGCCCCAAAGGTATCAGTCGGGGGGGGGGGGGGGGGGGGGGGGGGGGGGGGGGGCGCGACATCTGAGACTCACCAGGTGGCTTTGCTAACAAGACTGGACAAACGGCCCCAAGGTCTTAAAAAAAACTGGCCCCTCTCTCCCACAAAGCTTCCCACCTCTGCTCGCCCCTCAGTGACCCCCACCCCCCGGGCAACAATAACCTTCCCCCTCATCTCCTCAGGCCTCCTTAAGTGGAGGTGAAAAGTCAACCGTGTCCCCTTACCTAGGCTGCAGTAGCTAGTTTCCCTGTTCTCAGGTTAGCTTCTGTCCTAGTAATTAAATGGTGGACTCGTATAGCGCCCAAACAGAAACTCACTCCATCTGGATCCAGTTCCAAATCAGCCCCAGTCAGGATGTGTGTTCAGTGAGGTGCACATCTTACTGAAACTTAAATCTGTATCTGTGAGTTTGTAAAAAAAAAAATATATATATATATATATATTATTGTAATGTTCTTGCAGCTAAGAATGCTTTGCTTATCTAACCGCTTGCTCACAATTTCAGTGTGTAATCCGTGTTTGGTGTGGTGGCGGCTAGGGTTAGCGTGTGCTGTGTCTCAGGTGGCATGTGGCAGGGTTACTGTCAGGTCGGCCATTTAAAAATGAAACATGGCTACTTAATTACCGACTGGCAGTTCTTGGCAATCGTGACCGTGCTCAACTGTCACTCGTCCACCTCGACTCCCGTCTCTCTCTCTCTTTCCGCCGCTCTCTCTCTCCTTTCCATGCCCTGTGCTGTCACTTGCTCTCACCCGCTGTCCTTCTCGCCACTCTTCTCTACGTCGATCCAAACAACCCCATTCCTCACTGTTTCCCTCCCCTTCCCTCCCCTCCCCTCCCCTCCCCTTCCCTCCCTCCCTCCCTCCCTCTCTCCCCTGCCCTGCCCTGCCCTGCCCTCCCCTTCCCTCCCTCCCTCCCTCTCTCCCCTGCCCTGCCCTGCCCTGCCCTCCCCTTCCCTCCCTCCCTCCCTCCCTCCCTCCCTCCCTCCCTCCCTCCCTCCCTCCCTCCCTCCCTCCCGGCCTCTCTACCTCCCGCCTGGCCGCCCGCAGCAGCTTGAATACCAGAGTGTGTTATAGGTTCTCCATCCAGCCTCTATCACTCCTCCCAGGGCGTCGGTAGCCAGGGTTACCGCCACCCGCCACAGGCGCGTACAGCTCAAATTACACCCAGCATTGGTTCCAACTCCCCCCCCCCCCCAGCAGGTGCCTTCCTGTGTCCATGTGAGTCTCTGAAGCCGAGCCTTAATTGTAAATGTACTCATGCAGAGAGAGAGAGAGAGAGAGAGAAACAGAGAGAGAGAAACACAGAGAGACAGAGAGAGAGACACAGAGAGAGGGAGGGAGAGAGAGAGAGGGAGAGAGAGAGAAACACAGAGAGAGAGACACAGAGAGAGGGAGGGAGAGAGAGAGAAACAAAGAGAGAGAAACAGAGAGAGAGAGACAGGTCAGGGACAAAGGTTTGTACAAAAGACCCAGTACAGTATCCAGGCGGAGGCCTCTCGCCCATTTAGAAGCGCCTCAGCATTGTTGATCAAAACAGTAGGGCGCTGAGCAACCTTGAGCCGCATGAGCAACAAAACGCAGGTGAATCACCGCTATTGATGTCCGCTTTCAATAGGGAATCCAAACAACACGACCCATAAGACCTGACCAGGTGTTCTGCATTATCCCAGGACTGCAGAGCAGCGATTCACCACAAACTGAAAAGGCCACCGTTCCAGACAGCCATTAGGCTATTTACTGTTAGAGAGGAAATGAACATCAATTTGACAGGGGTCACGCCTTATTGACGAGCAGGCTGTTGCCAACAGTGATCTTATTGTCTTCAGGCCTATTTGAACCACGCTTGCCATGTGGTTCTCCTTTAGAACCCCAGGAAGGAGACTTTTTTTGGGGGGGGGTTAGTCTGCCCCCCTTCTCCTCTGTCTCCCCTGTTAACCTGGAGCTGGTTTGGGGGCTCTGTTCATTTGCAGAAATGACTGAGACGTTCAATCACCCCTGGCTGTCAGGGTCGGCTTAAAGGTCCACGCCACGGCCTGTGAGAGCCCTGGAGTTCAGGGGCAGCACGCACGCCGGGGTCTGGAAGAGATAAAAAAGAAATTAAAAACAGCAAACGCTAACTAGTAATGAAAGCCATGCATTCTAAGCAGAAACCTTCCTCTGGCCGGACGCAGCAGGAGATGCTGTGTGTGTGTGTGTGTGTGTGTGTGAGCACGCTTACCCAGACCCCCCCTCACTGAGTGACAGCCAGAGGGGACATGAGTGGCACGTCAGAAGGTCATCAAAGGAGCGATAGGGAAGAGCGGGTGGCAAGGGGGGGGGTCACTTCCTGCCTAGGCTTAATGAAAGCGTTCCGTCTGAAAATGGCCACCGCCTGCCTCGACGGGGGGTCGGCCTCGTGCCGCGTGACTCTGGCAGAGGGGGCGATGTTCCTCCTTTGCACCTGCTGGCTCGTACTCTGATGTTACGCTGCTGAAGGATATCGCATATTCTACCTCGCAGGAAGAACATTATTGCGCTAGGAAGCTGAAAGAGACCAGGTCTCCGAGTGTGTGCGTGTGTGTGCGAGTGTGTGCGAGTGTCATGGCGTCTTGGTTTATTTTCCCCCTGGACTGGAACACGTGTTGGCGTGGACAGATTCTTTACCCGTGAACCCCCAGCGAAAGATCCTGATTGGTTGTGGCACTTTGAAGCCATACATGATTTCTCGTGGCATGCAGGACAATTCTCTTTTTCTTTTCTTTTTTTCTTTCTTGGCACTGCTGTTTCCGTCTCCCTCCGCACGCACGCCCACACAAAATAAGGCTTGCAGGGAAAAAGAGAGAGTCCTATTCTATTTATTCATTTACGGAAAGACAGAATGGTTGGGGAGCAGATCTAGCTGTGGAATAGGTTATGTTAGGATTGAATCAACCACCCCCCCCCCCCTCCTTTCACTAGTGCTGCTTGCTCTCCATTTTAAACTTCTCAGACAAATTAAGATATCCTCCCCCTTCTCCTTTCGATTTAAAATAAAGTTAAATCTTATCTAGTTGTTCATTTAACTTTTCTTTAGGCCCGTCTCTCTCCCAAACTCAATTCCCCGCCCCCCCCCCTCCTCAGTCGATTCCCTCCTGTATCCCCTTTTCCTCCCGACGCTCCTTGCCACCAATTTGTTTTAGAGACGCTCGTTTAATTTATGTCATCAGCGTATAGCGCTGTGGAATTGCTATCTATTCTATGGTTCGCTACGTTTGCTTCGCAATTGAAACTTCACAAGAGTCTAGGGACTACGGTAACTGGCAACCATGTTTTAGTTCCGACATGTTGCTCCTGAGAATGGAGAAGAAGAAAAAAAGGGTTTCGATATCTAAACATCGTTTAAAACTTTATTCCAGGAACCCCCCTCGCCCCCCCCCCCCCGGACTCTGTTTTTAATTATGCAACAAATGTTTGACTATCCAAGTGAAATTTTCTATGAATATGTATTTCAATTCATTCGCTGAGTGTTGATTGTAATTACATGGAAACATGATTTATTGCCAAGATTGCTGCATTACCCATGGAGAGAGTGGGGAGAAAGAGGGAGAGAGCGGTAGAGAGAGGCAGGGAAAAAGAGAAGGAAAGTAAAGAAAATAGGGAAATAAATAAAGAAATAACCATTTAGCATGCAGCATGAGGAGGACTTGTGTCCCAGTGGCTGCTGGGAGATTTTATTACCAGAAGGAGCAGCGTATACAGAGTGTTGTCTTTGCTCACATGTAATGTAAGCCAACAATAATTTGTATCCTGATGTCAAAATATCAAAAGATTGTGTGTGTGTGTGTGTACGTGTCCGTCTCCATTGTTTGTGACTGTGTGTGTGTGTGTGTGTGTGTGTGTATGTGTGAAGGTGTGTGTATACATGTTTGTATTCACCATGTGATGGAAATTCTAGGTTTGGGAAAATTACAGGTGACAATGATAATAATGACCGTTTGACGTTGAGCAAAACAAAGACAAACACTGTCCTCGTGGATGAAATCACGGGGCTTCTGGTTTAATATTCTTGCGGCTGGTTATGAAACAAGGGATGGAAGAAGGGAGGGGAGAGCGAGGGAGGAAAGGCCAGGGGGTGGCAATGAGAGCGAATGGGAGCTGTGACGATGTTTGTATCTAATTAATGAATCGCATTAGCCATTTGTTATGCCATTTATTCCGGTAATGGCCAAACTAGCCATTCATTTGTCGCCTCACGCTCTTTCTCGCTCTGTCTCGCTCTCTCTGGCCCCCTACCTTCCTCTCAAGCAGTGTCCAGAGAAAAAAAAAATATATACAAAATATATTCAAAAACAAACACGCACAGAGGACAAGGAGGACAAAAGAGAGGAACGGATGATGCAAGCTAGGAGTCTAACGTTGTTCTCATCCAACCCCTCCTCTCCTCTTTCTCCATAGCGGTTTCTCTAACTCCCTTCTGGTCTCCCTCTCTTTCTCGACCTGTGTCCATCATCCAGCTGGCTCGCCAGTGATCACAGTGTTTATCCTGTTGGCTGGAAGGACAGGCCTCAGAGCGTTAATGACATGTCCAGTCAGTGTTTAGCAAGGATACACCGCTCGATAAAGTTTACCCAAACAGCAAGCTGCCACTCTCCAGCATCAGCTCTGCCGCTCGCCAACAGGATGTGTGTCTGTGTGTGTGTGTGTGTGTGTCTGTGTAGTGTGACGGGGGGGTGCGTTGGGGTGGAAACAGATGTCGAACACCTTCGGACATGTTTGTACCCGATCGCGTGGGCGCGTGTGCGGTCCGAGCTCGCTGCTCCCACACACCGCGTGTGTGTGTGTTTGCGCTCATCCCGTCCCTGCGCTCTGGTGTTAGCTCGGACCTCCCAGAGGAATTCTGTTTGCTCACCTTGTCCTGCTTCAGGTAAACAAGCGAAGGAGTCCACCGCGTCCTTCGGTCCTCCTCAGCGGTGGCGGTTAACACATCGGCAGACAGCTGCCATATTCACAGACTCCCACAGGCCTTAAAGACCAGTCTCATCTCCAGCGTTACAGACTCCATTAACGAGGCCTATGGGGCTGGCGTCTCAAGTGAAATGTGCTTCTTGTTAGCAACCAGACAGATATCGTTGTCGATTTTCTTTTCGTTGTACTTCATCGTACCCTTCGGGTGTTGTAGCTCGCTTGTTCAGCATGGGGGTCTATCGGCACCAGACAGTGTAGTGAGATGCCTGATCAAAGTTTTACTTTTTGACTTCTCCTTGTCTTTCATTTAGTCATGATTCCCTTTTCACCCTGGCTGTGTAATCCAATTCAAATTCAGTTGTGTAATCCGATTTGAATCCCCACCTCCTCCTCCCCCTCCCCCCCTTCCCCAAATCCCTCTCACCCCAATCCAGTGGTTCTCAATTCCGGGCCTCAGGGCCTCACTGTCCTGCATGTTTTAGATGTTTCCCTGCTCCAACACACCTGATTCAAATACATTGTCATTATCAGGCTTCTACTGAGCTTCCTAAGGACCCATTTATTTGAATCAGGTGTGTTGGAGCAGGGAACCACTGCCTCAATCCAATAGCCACCAATGTCCCTCCGTAAAACCCCTACCCCCCCCAACCCCCAATCCCCCAACCCTCCCCCCCAGCCCCAGCAGACGTCCCCCTCCAGCTCAGTCCAGTGACCCCCAGCACTGTCGTTTCTCTTGTAGCCGTTCCGCCGAGTGACCTTCTCGGTGGTGAGCCAGTCCCAGGACCCACACCAGGGATCGCTGCAGAGCTGCTACGACAGTGGGCTGGAGGAGTCGGAGACGCCCAGCAGCAAGAGCTCGTCCGGCCCCAGGCTGGGAGCCCTGCCCCTGCCTGAGGACAGCTACGAGAGGACCACGCCGGATGGCAGTGTCGGTGAGGCAGAGCATTTGGAAAATGGTAGGGGCAAACACAAAGAGATTAAGAGTTTAAACGATAAGAAATCCATATTGATCTGATAATTAAAAAAAACACAAAAAACAAAAAAACAAACACATAGATCTGTTTAAGGAGAGGTACATAGCTGTAGGTAGATACACACGCGAAGAGTCGGATCACACACACACACACACACGTAGGGGCTGTCGAGCGTGCGGTCATCAGGTGGTCTGAAGACGCTGAACTCTTGGTTCCCGTTTGCGCTTTGAAGAAAGGGAGGATTACGGTGTGAGTTGCGCCTTTTGGAGACAAGCGGTGCCTCAAGGCAGCAACGAGGGCTGCGCGTAGGGCATCGAGTGCTCAGGGGGGGGAACCAAAGGGGCGAGTCTGAGACCCCTGCTCCAGACAACAATGTTCTGGTTTAAAGAGCCAGTACTTGTATCTCCCAATGAAGTCCGATACGCTTCAAAAGTACAGTAGAGACAAATAAATGAGGGTTTTCAAACCCAAAATTCAAGAAAATCTTGGCTTTTGATCGTCACAAGACACCAGAGGGTTTGAACAGTGTAAATCTGGGATTTCGGATGGCTGGTTCGATCCATTGCTTTTGTCTTTGACTTTTAGCTCGACTTTAGCCATTTGATTGGTGGTGGCCTGAATTGACCTTGGACACTCTGATGGACTGAACTTTTAAGGGGTTTTTGAGTACCACAAGTCACAGAAGGACAAGGCTGTGACCTCAGAGGTGACCCTTGACAGAGCCAGACAGGGGTAAAGGGAATGGACAGGGTTTAGTGTTTGGGCTAAATGAGCTTTTAACTTGCCATTTGCAGGGAACATTTGAGCCTTAACGTCGATTAAAAAAGGCTTTGGATGTGAAATTGCCAGCGTGGGTTTGAAGGCCTACCCTCTCGGTATTTAAGACCTTGCATTCAGACAATGGACGCCCATTTACGGGCCAAATTAGCCTCAATTAAAGGCTCGTTTCAATTTAGGCTGGTTTAAAGTAATTGGACTGGGGGAATCAATGCCCGGCAGTGAGATTAGATCTGACCTGTGATCTGCCTATCAATCAAACCAGACCTCAAAGGGCACCTATACCTCATTAAAAAGTTTGGCCATTGAACCCTTTTTTTTGTTGCTACAGTAACAGAGTTAAGAGTTAATCTTAGCTTTTTTTGTGGACCCTGGTAGCTTGGCTCTAGGAAGAGGATTGTCCCAAGGTCAAACAGAGCGAGGCAGATGAATCATTCTGTGAAATAGGAACAGCAAACTCTCTCTGCCTCTAGCAATCTTTAAAGGGGATCAGTTGATTTGTTGTTGCGTGCGTGTGTGTGTGTGTGTGTGTGTGAGTGAGAGTGTCCTTGCGTCTATATGTAAGCTTCAGTGTTTACTTCAGGTGTGTGGTGTCATACCGGGAGCGTGAGACGCCCAGATCTTCTTCACATGTTTTCTTCTACCCAACCTACATCACAATACTACAAACCTGTCTGCTAATCAAGTCTACCTTGTGAGAAAGAGATAGCTCCTTTGAGTCGCTATCAGACCATGACCAGACATCGCTCAGGTTTGAAATGTGAGAAGGTGAACGAATGCGGCTTGGAATTTCATCTGGCGAGGAGGGGCTGCCCTCACCTAACCCCTGACTTCAGTCTGAGCACACACACACTCCCCAGTGCTACATTAGCGCCAAGCTAACACAACGCCCATTAAAAACCTATGCAAACAAGGAAGGAAAAGGTAGCAGATGGGCGCAGAGCCATGCAGGGCTGTCGTTAGGCTGAGGTAATGGTGGTCATTATGGAGCCTGAGAGGAGGACCAGAATCCTGGTGTCTCTCTGTGGCCCTGCTGGGACAATTCTCTCTCTACCGGTTCTGACCGGAATACTTGGATTAAGATCATGGTAACTTTGTAACTCTCATGGTTGATGTTGAAGGTTTGGAAAAATGGGGCGTTGGCTGGGTATAATTGAACTGCTCCTGTGCCCTGGGGGGTCCTGGCTCCTGACTGTGAGGTTGTTTGGGTGGGGCCGCGCTTGCGTTTGGAGAGTGGAAATATCACCCTGGTGAATCATGGGGGAGATCCTGCTGCTCAACCTGCTTGGCTGTTGTCAATCGATGATCAGCCAATCGATGTGCGGCTGAGGTCTGACCTCCCCATCCACCTCGGGCGTTCTGGATGTTTTCCTCCGCCCCTCCACAAGGTTCGGTACTCCCCACTTCCACAGGGGAGCGTTGGAAAAACACGGCCCGCTGTTTCCCCGACAGTGAAGCGCTAGTCTGGGAGGGGCTCACCTCTGTCTGGGGGCTGAGGAAGCGAGCTCTGGGAATCGGTACAGGGACGCAACGCGACAAGCTCTACCTGCTTTTGACCCTGGGAATGCAGCATGCTCAATGGGCGCATCTCAATAGTGTCACTTGCTTTTTTCGTCAATCTTCACGTTTAGTTCGGATGAACGAGAACGTGAATGTAGTGCTTCTGGCCGCTCGGCGTTCGCAGAAAGGAATATTTAATGAAAAGAGACAGGTGGGGGGGGGAAACGGAGAAGCTGTATTGTGAGCCTATATTGTGTCCAGGCACTCGATGACTACCTCACTGCAAGATATTAGAACTCCTTGACAGCACTTAAGGCTTGTAGCTTGCTTCAAACTCTTGCTCTGTATTTCTACATAAACCTTTCCACATAAAGCAGCCGCTTAAAGCACAGCTGTGTGTTCACTTATTCATCAGAACACCCCCCCCCCCCCCCCCCCGCGCACACACACGCACGCACACCCTGGTCATTAGTTATTCAGAAATGGCAAGTACCGAGACTCCGAGACCTCATTAAAAGGTTTCGATATCTTGAGGAAGGCCGGTCAACATGCGATTGGTACGAGCGCAGCGCTGAATCCGTTTACGAAGTGCCGCGCGTTACTTTCCGCAATGGTTGATTGCGAACCGTTTTCCGAATGGTTGAAATGGCAGAGTTCCACCTTAAATCACGCTTCACCACATCACATGGACGACCTTGCTGTCGCTCAAAGCCATCACATCCCCGGCGAGGTTTAGATGTAATATCGATTAGGCTTGAGGGGGTTTTGCTTGGGTCTAAAGGCCATGGGGTTAACACACGGCTGCTATACTGCCAGTCAGAACGTTCCGGCGTTGCTCGGTGTGTTTTGGTGTTCTCTCTGTCAGGTTCATATGGCAGCCATTCGCCTTGTTAGCATTAATGGCTAAAGGAAATCTCACTTGTGGGTTTAACTACACGCGCCACGCTTGACTAGACACTATCAAAGGCTTTCTTATTGGATTTGGAGGTTGGCATGATCGGCATTAGCATGCGGATCATGTTGCCGCAGTGTAGAAACTATTCCTCTCTTCTTCTGTCCCTCGAGTTGTCTGAGGTTTTAGACGGTGAGTCAAGCTAGCTCGCCACCCCCTTCTGCCACCTGAAAAAAATAAAATAAATGTGCGTATAAATAACAGCACAGCGGTTTATGTTTTCACCATGAAAGCGCTGCTTATGTTAGCGTTAGCAATGGAGTGTGTGTGTGGTGGGGTAAAAAAAAAAAAGTGTTCATTAGGCAGTCCCAATCTTAAGGCCAGATGGTAAAGCAAGCCCATTTAATTAAAGCCATTCATATTTCAAGAGCGCTTGCAGTGCTGGGAAATGTTTTTTCAACTTGGTGAGAAATGAGAAAGTGTACGAGTCGGAGACGGCATGCTGTCATAGCGAGCGCACACACTCACACACACACACACACACGCAGACACACTTGCACACTTGGACACACAGGTACGCACATGTGGGAGGAAACAGATTGGCTGAGTGGCATCATCGGGTTCGCACAGTGCTTTTCACGTGTGCTTGTGTGTGTGTTTCACCGTCTGTGCTGTGTGTGTGTGTAGCCCCCCCCCCCCCCCCCCCCCCCCCCCCCCCCCCCTTCGAGAAGCTGCATAGTGGAAAATCACACACTCTGAGACCTCACACCATCAATCTGGATGTTCCTCTCTGGATGTTTTCTCTCCGTCCTTGCCTGGGCCAAGGTCATTCTTCTTGTGCTCTCGGTGAAGCGGGGGGGGGGGGTTCCATCACATGTGTGTGTGTGGTGGGTGTGTGGATACGTGATTATGCCTTTTGCTTCCAAATACTACACCCCCACTTCCTGTTGTTCACTATCTCTCAGCCTCCCTGTCTCTCTCTTTGGACCTCTCCTGTCTTTCAAAAGCCAGGGAGTGAAAGAGAGAGAGCGAGAGAGAGAGAGAAAAAGCGAGGAGGGCGATATTTCGAGAAAACTGCCGGCGTGCAGCGAGGTGGTGGTTCCTGAGGACAGCCATGATTGATGACTGCCCGTCCAGCGTGGGCAGGTATTCAAATCAAATGCACCTACATTACACTTCCTGCACAGCGAGGCAGCAGAAACCCAGACAGACTGAGGCGCACACGCGCGCATTAGCCACTGTTCCTCCGTGGAACCCAAGCAGATAGGGCAGAAGGATCGTTCTCCCCCCAAAAAACACCTAAAATGGTGGAACGGAGTGCTGCTTCAGCTGCTCAGAAGATACAAGAAACACACACACAGACACTCAGACACACACACTCTCTCACAGACACTCAGAGGAAGCATGGCTGTTTTCAACGAGGGCCGCTACCACCATGCGAGCCGCCAATGCGAGCGGACGGGCCTTTTAGGCGCAACCAAGCGGGGGGGCCCAGCAATTTGGCATGCTTCCGCAACACTCTGGTGCTCCCTTATCTGGGAGAGGAACCATTCTACCATGCAGCTGCCGCTTTGAAATGTGTCGCCTTAATGTTTGTTTTATAGTTTTTGTTTTTATCTGTATTTTTTCCATCTTCTTTTTTATTTTCTTCTTTCTGTGATCCTTCATCTCGCCCTTCTCCATCTCTTGCCTGTATCTCTCATGTTTTCCCTCCCTCTGGCTCCTACTCTCTAACCCTCCTTGTCAGAACCAATCATTGTCTTTTGCCTTATTCCATTCTATCCTTTGCCTCATTATTTCACAGACGCGCTTCTCATTGTTGTGACAGTACACACTCACACACAGACACAAACACACGTCTTCCAGACAGGTTTAAGGGGCTGGTTGCTGGAGGCTGGAGGGGGCAGGGAAGAGAGCGTGTGTTGGATTTGTGTTGGCTCGCCGGGGGGGGGCAGAGATGGGGGCACAGTGGGTGCCGTGTCCTTCTCTGTGTGAAATGCATGGCACAGGGGGTGCCCAGCCCACCGCACCCCGCGGGCGAGGTAGACACAGAGCTGCCAGCTGCAGTGCCCTTTCTTGCGTGTGTGTGTCTGTGTGTGTCTACAGTATGGATCTCTCTCTCTCTCTCTCTCTCTCTCTCTCTCTCTCTCTCTCTCTCTCTCACAACTCTGCTTGATTCCTGGAATCCAAGTGCGTTTGAGAGTGCATGTTAGTGTGCTTGTGTGGGTCTGTGTGTGTGCGTGTGTTTCCCTACGCTGCATTAACACGGCAGGCCTCTAGGGGGATAGGTGTGAGAACGGAAGACCCAGCTCTCCCTCAGTGGCTGTCTCTCTCCTGAGGGGGCTGGTGGGGGAGGAGGGGGAGGGGTTGGCTGCCGGCAGAGCATGCAGTGGAGACACACGCCACAGGCACACACACACACACACACACACACACACACACACACACACACACACGGAATAGGGAAACAGAGAGAGATGTGGGGGAATTACAGCGTGTCTATCAGAGGCACACATCACTCACAAGCACACTGTTTGAGTTCTCTGAGACAGGCCAAACACTGAGGCAGACTGAGGCAGACTGAGGCAGACTGAGGCACAGTGAGGCACAGTGAGGCACGAAGTATGTACACGCCATGACACACACACACACACACACACACAGACTTTTCAACAGCAAAAGGTGCAGAGCAGAGACTAATAAACTGGCAACGTTAATCATTTCCACTCCTAGCGCTGTGTGTGTGTGTGTGTGTGTGTGTGTGCGTACGCTTGTGTTTCTTGGCATCCTGGACAACTTCCAGTCTCCGGCAATTTCATTTGGCATCGAAGGAATGTCTGCATGATTACAGCAAACAATCAAATTTACGGGGCTGCAGAACATTTTCAAAGATGGCCTGAATACGTCCGTAATCAACATTGGTTTCTTGGCCCTTAAACAAACAAGCTGAAACCAGATTGGACCTGTTTAAATGTGATGGCGTGATATATTATGTGAGCGCTAGCCTGTGTGTCTGAGTGTGTGGTTTGGTTCGACTTGACTCACATTTCAACACTCTCCTGACCTTTTGTAACAGAAGTGTGATATGTGAGGTATATGTTTTGTGTGTGTGTGTAGTTGGGGTCTTTTCACTTTACATCAGTACTGCATACACACAACTAGGTGTGAGAGAATCCTCTCTGGTCTAACTGTAGGCTACCTTAACCTTTAGATGATCTGTTGCTGAAACATTATGGTGTTGTCAAGCTGTCGGACTAGTGGTTACACTCTAATAATATCCCTCTCTCGCTCTCTCTCTCTCTTGCTCTCTCTCTCTCTTCCTCTCCTCTCTAACCCACTCCCTCTCTCTCTTTCTCTTCCTCTCTCTCTCCCTCTACCTCACCCTCCACACACGCACAAACGCGCCACTCCTCTCCACGAGAACATCTTGGAATCGTGCGGTTCCTGACCTGCGTATTCCTGGCCCTCCCATCCTGAACTCCCCACTGCACGCAGTTCCTCACCCCCCCCTCCCCACACACTGGGAGCAGCTCCTGGGGGATCCACACACTCTGGGAGCAGCTCCTGGGGGATCCACACACTCTGGGAGCAGCTCCTGGGGGATCCACACACACTGGGAGCAGCTCCTGGGGGATCCACACACACTGGGAGCAGCTCCTGGGGGATCCACACACACTGGGAGCAGCTCCTGGGGTATCCACACACTCTGGGAGCAGCTCCTGGGGGATCCACACACTCTGGGAGCAGCTCCTGGGGGATCCACACTCTGGGAGCAGCTCCTGGGGGATCCACACACACTGGGAGCAGCTCCTGGGGGATCCACACACACTGGGAGCAGCGGCAGCGCAACATTAAATAAGCGCAGAATAACGGCGTGGAAGCCATTTTAGAGCAGCTTTACCGCAGCACACTCTGTGTGTGTATATATATATACAGTCATGGTCACATTTTTGCATGTTTTTTTTTTCATGTTGCTTAAGTACACTCAGAGGAAATAAACGCATGTATAGCAAAGACGTATAATTGCAATACTGTTCTGTGAGAAATACTTTTCTTTTCTGGGAAAAAAACCTCAGGGGTTCCAACAATGTTGGCCATGACTGTGCCTGACATGGATATATCACAGGGGCAATTGCCTGTATATGCGTCACCCACACAGTTTGAGTGAGGGATGTGAGTGGATGGGGGCCATGTATGATCGCATCACACCTCCCTCCCCCCCCCCCTCCCCCCCTCCCCCCCTCCCCCCCTCCCCCCCTCCCCCCTCCCCCCCTCCCTCCCTCCCTCCCTCCCTCCCTCCCTCCTTCCCACCGAAGCTACTGCAGCAACTCGAAATAATAACCGTAATGAGAAACAAGAAGGAGTGACACATTCTCTCTCTGTTTGCCGTTTTTTATTTTTTTTATTATTCAATTCCCTGCCCTGGCAGTGAGGCCATAGAAATCACTTCCTGTATCAGATGTATTACTGACTGGGGAGCCAGAGAGGAGGGACTGTGTATCTGTACGTGTGCGTGTGTGTGTGTGTGAGAGCGCACAAGCAAAGATGCATCACGTTCACAGACTAGCGCAGAATCTTGCTTTTTTTTTACTTCGCTCCCTTCCGCATCTCTCTCTCTCTCTTTCCCTTTCTCCTTTCCCCTCTCTCCGCCTTATAAAAATAGATGAAAGGATGTAACAATGGAGGAAGAGGATTATCAGCTCTCCCCCTCCACTCTTCTCTTCTTTCCCTCCACCCCCTGCCCACTCTCCCTCTCTGTCTCTCTCTCTCTCTCTGTAACACTCCCCCCCCCCCTCTGCTCTATTCCTCAGAGGATGGGGATAATGTATTTTGATGCGGAGGGAGGTAGACAGGCGGGAAGATGAAAAGCGTTCGTATCGTCACCCGGGTGGTGCCCCTGTAGCCTGCAACGAGGCTGTGCTGGGGGTCCAGGCACCAGAGACCCCCCCCCCTCCCCCTCCAGGGGGCTCATATTAAAACGCAGCAGGCCGTGCAGTACAGGTCTTCCGGCACGCTTCTGCGAGCGCACACGGGACACACACGCTTTTCTCTTATTTGTACGCAGACACGTACACACACACACTCACACACTCACACACACACACGTATTCATTTATACACACACACACACACACATATATATTCATATATACACACACAAAGCCTCGCTTTCACACTCAGTCACATGAGAAACAGTCCCTCGATCGTCCCATTGAACATCAGTCGGGCTCACCTTTCAAACCCAGAACGGCAGCCGATCCTACGGGGGCACAGTAACGCTCGCTCCTTCCTCCACTGTAGGAATTTTCCCCGACCCCCCTCCCCTACCCCCCTCCCTCCCCGCGTATTTTTCCAGTGCAGTTGGTCTTTGCGGTCCCTGCCGTTGCCTGAACAGCAGTCGTTCAGGGTCAGGTGCGTCTCAGTGGAGACTCGGAGCCTGCGCTGAAGGAACTGCATCTGTGTTTCTCCTTCTCTTTTCCTTCTCTCTCTTTCTCTCTCTCTCTCTGTGTTCACATCGTAGGTGTTGCAGCTGTGTTGCCAAACTGCTCAAGCTTGGTTCCATGGCGGCTCACTGAGGTTTTTACCTCGGCGTGGGACTCCAGTTCTGCACACGAGTTGAAATGTTATCGTCGCTCCGAAGGGCGTTTCTGTACGATGCCTTCCTCTGGAAAATCCTGCGACTGAGATGGAGAAGCTGCTAGTTTGTACTCCTCCCTAATCTGTAGATCATATCGGAGAAATGCGTCTGTTAAATGTAAATATAAGACGTTATTATTAGTATGATTTGATGGAAATGCCAACCGGTGTCGCCTAGTTGTGTGTCTGACAGGCGCTGTTCGGGTTAACAGTCCGGTGTGAGAATGCGTGCTTGAATGATGACATTTGAAGAGTGCGCGCTGCTAATATTTGCGCTCCCCCCTCTCCTCCCCCCTCCCCCCTCTCTCTGGTCCTGTCCCTCAGATGCAAGGCTACTTGCTAAAGCATCGCTGACCCATTTGGGGGGGGGGGGGGGGGGGTCTCCAGTCTGTCTGTTCCCGCAACTCGGAGACACACAAACAAACGCGCCTAAAAGGTAAATGCTAGCATAGAATCGACGGAAACTGTGGTTTTCGCTTCTCATTTGCGAAAAAAAGTTCATTTGTCTTCCTCTCCTGAGCCCCCCCCTCCCCCTCCATTCTTTCTTCCTTCTTTGAACGCTACAGTTTGAAGGCAGAGTGAAATTATATGTCACCGTTCAAAATGCTAGGTCAGGAAACGAGTTGCCCAGGGTCAAAACAAAAACACGCGACAGTCTAAGAATTATTTTGGGCTTCTGCATGCCATTTCGACTTTGATGAATACGCATCGACACGTGGTGATTGAATTGTCATGTCGCCTCTGACTTCACAATTTCAAGTCCTTTCCCCTCACTTGTTGCTAATGCTGAGGTATTCCTTCTTACTGGAAGCTCAACTCCAACATGCTTGAACAGAATCAACACGGACACATGCGTGCTCCTTTGCCATACCACACACGTGCACCTCCACACACAGACACACACGCACTCATGTTTTGGTGTGCCAGATGTACAAACAGTTGTCACCATGAGCTGACAGAAGACACGAGTGTAAATATGTCCGCCCTCCTTCCGTCCGCTCCGCTCACCCGCGAGCCGTTCCTCTCTGAGTCAGAGCCGGAGTCATCCCATGAAAGACCAGCCGAGGACAATGGGAGGTGTATGCAGAGCTGGGAAGGCAACAACACTGTCACAATGACAGGGGAGCCTCAAAGGCAAGGCACCTCCATTCAGACCACAAAAAGTAATAACAACCAAATCGTTCAACCTCAAGGTAACGTGACACCTGAGGAAGAGAGGGAGAGAAAGAAAACAGTTAAAGACAAAGGGGAAAGATAGAGGAGGGAAGCCAGGTTGGTGTTCCTCTCCTCAGGCTATAAGGAAAAGGAAAGAGGGGTGGAGAGGAGGGAGAGAAAGAGATTAGGTTCTGAACTGAAGCCTAGAGACAGACAGTCAGACAGTCAGACAGACAGGCAGACAGGCAGACAGACAGACAGACAGTCAGACAGACAGACAGACAGACAGACAGACAGTCAGACAGACAGACAGTCAGACAGTCAGACAGACAGACAGACAGACAGACAGACAGACAGACAGTCAGACAGACAGACAGACAGACAGTCAGACAGTCAGACAGACAGACAGACAGACAGACAGACAGACAGTCAGTCAGACAGACAGACAGACAGACAGTCAGACAGTCAGACAGACAGACAGACAGACAGACAGACAGACAGACAGACAGACAGACAGTCAGACAGACAGACAGACAGACAGACAGACAGTCAGACAGACAGACAGACAGACAGTCAGACAGACAGACAGACAGACAGACAGACAGACAGACAGACAGTCACACCTGGTTTGGAAGCTTGATGTTCCAAACAAAGGGTGTGACTGTTTCCTGTCTCTTTGTTTGTCTCGATGATTGCTAGCTTGGGGTGGGGGGTGGGGTGGGGGGGTCGGTGGGGGGGGGGTTGGATCAGCACCTCTGCACCCTCTTCTTGTCTTCTATGTGGCCCTCAGGTTGTTGTCTCAAAGAGGTCAGAGCTAATTGTGGGAGAGGTCACAAACGATTTTGTAGGGGGGGGGGGGGGGGGGGGGTGTTGTTTGTGTTGCAAATGGGCGTTGGCCAACACAACACTGAATAGATGAAACTGGAAACTTTGGAAAGAATTTGGAAAGTTCTTCCGCCCTTAAGCTCAGTTTTTTTTTCCTTCTAACGTTGATTTCGTAAACAATGTCTCTGAGGGGGGCGTGTTTACTGGACTCTTCTGAAACTTTATTTCAGGAAGACTTGCTTGATCATGCAGAGAAGGAGGGAGGGAGGGAGGGAGGGAGGGAGGGAGGGAGGGAGGGAGGGAGGGAGGGAGGGAGGGAGGGAGGGAGGGAGGGGAGGGAGGGAGGGAGGGAGGGAGGGGGAGATGGGGCGAGGGGGAGAGAGGGAGACTGACATAATGACAAAAGACGCCCCTATGCGCCTCCGCGCCTTCGATGAGCTGACAAAACAGAGCATCCTAATCCGGATGAGGTGCCTGCAAATCCACTCACAATACCCGCAAACATTCACCCGCCAACACACACACACGCCTACACACAACACACACACTCACATTCCGACACAAACATCATCTTCACAAACACACAACTCACACTAACATGTAAACACGCGCACACCTACGTACACACACTTGAACGCAGGCACGCACCCACCCTCTGCGGCAGAACCAGAACCGAACAATGATCGCAAATAAGAATCGGAAGGCGACAATCACCATCGCATGGATTTGGCTAAAAGACCAGACCTAACCATGTGTGTTTAATCTGAGAGATAGCTGTGAAGACTGTACCTTATGTACAGCAACCACACACCCACACACACACACTTATCATCACCACCCCCCCCCCCCCCACGCTTAAAGACTTAAATCTAAGCCATCATATTTGTAGGTTCATCCAGAGTAGGCCTTTTTGCAAGGTTATTCCATAAGACCAGCTTTAGGATGTTCTCTGCTGATTCGATCTCATCTCATCTCTCCCAGGATTCTAAGAACAGGAGGCGTGGGGGAGGAGGAGGGTGGAGGAGGAGGGAGTGGGGGAGGAGGAGTGGGGGGAGTAGGAGGAGGAGGAGGAGGAGTGGGGGGTAGGAGGAGGAGGAGGGGTGGAGGAGGAGGAGTGGATTGGGAGGAGGAGGAGGAGGAGGAGGAGGAGGAGGAGGAGGAGGAGGAGGATTAAGTAATCTTTGTATTGAGCCAGGGTGAAAGAGAACGAAAGCGAGGGAGAGAGTGAGGGGGGAGGGAGGGAGAGAGGGAGGGAGGGGGAAGGGAGGGGGGGAGCTGGTTGGTCTTACTGGGGTGTTCCAGAGGTACACAGTCCACTGTGATGTCCAGGTTCCCAGGGATGGTCTGCAGTTTGCTGGTCTTCTCAGCTCTGCTCAAAGGTACAGTGACATGTTACCTACTGTACTATATTTACATGGAGCCATTCAGCAGACGCTCTTATCCAGAGAGACTTACAGTAAGTACAGGGACATCCCCCCCTGAGGCAAGTAGGGTGAAGTGCCTTGCCCAAGGACACAATGCCATGTTGGCACAGTTGGGAATCAAACCGGCAATATTCTGATTACGAGTCTGATTCCCAAACCGCTCAGCCACCCAACTCCTCAGGAATGCTGCGTCCCTTCCTCTACCCCATCATGGTGAGGTCTAACATGTCTCTACTTCCTGTACAAGGACGCCATCTTGGTGAGGTCAAACAAGTCTCTACCTTCGATACTCAGACACCATCTTGATGAGGTCATCAGTGGAGATCTTGTTGCTTTCCTGTTTGAAAAGCGGTGAGAAGCGTGACTCGCGGTCCACTGTTCCCTGGTTGTCCTTAAACACCGACCTATCAGATTGGACAAGAGCAAAGCCTTAATGAAGCTGATTGGCTGGCTGAAGGGTTGGTGTTACTGAAGTTTAGTACAGCTGAAACAGGGAAGTCCAGAGAGGAACAACTGCTGTGACACTAAAGAACCTCCCACACTAGTGGATGAAAGTGGTCAAAGAGCCTGTGGCTGCAGAATAGACAGAGTATAAAGGCACTACTGACACTCACCTGGTACACCAAGCAAAGGGCATGTGGTATCTTCCAAGCTTACTGCAGAACTGCTTATTTGACTTTAACATCTTCTGAACGTCTGGAGAGACAGAAAGAGAGGGAGGGAGAGAGAGAGGGAGGGAGAGAGAGAGGGAGGGAGAGAGAAGGAGGGAGAGAGAGAGAAGGAGGGAGAGAGAGAGAAAAGAAGGGGAGAGAGGGAGAGAGAAGGAGAAAGACAGAGGCAGCATAAGGGGATGAGAGGGTAGAGAGGATAGTGACAGTGAGGTAAACATTCATCACTAAACCCAGTAGTTGCAAAGCCCCCCCCCCCCCCCCCCCCCCCCCCCCCACACACACACACACACACACACACACACACACACACACACACACACACACGCTGGGCTACCTTGCTGGAGTCTGTGTTCTTGATGTAAGGCTCAGCACCATAGGTGATGTTTCCCATGAGGACCTTCTCAACCCTCGCTACCATGACGATTTCAGTGTGAGGGTTGGTCACTGAGAAGATGGCCTAGACACAACAGAACAGAAACTATTCACATTCTGGATGTTCTTAAGTCAGCTTCTCTCTTTCTCTGTGCTCCAGTCACCCTCCATCCCCCATCTCTCTTTGAAACTGAGCCCAGCCTGCAGCAGGGGGCAGCAGGTCAGTATGATGGAGGTCTGGAGGTCAGACTAACATGATGGCTCACCTGTTTAGGGTAGCAGAGCCATGTGTCCAGCTCCTGACTCAGGTGACAGTCTCCAGGTCTCCTCTCAGCTGGAGAGCTCAGGCCATTCTCCTGGCAGCCCCCCGGCCCCCCCCGGCCCCCCTGGGCTGCCCCGGGCCCCAGACCCCACCAGCATCTGACGCACAGCTTCATGGTTCATGTCCACATGAAAGTCAGCTGACACCTTTCTCCCTTCACGCACGTCCAACAACGTTATGGTCACGAAGAACGGCTCGATCTGACAACACAAGGAGGAAACAAACTGTCCTTATCACTGGAGAGAGTGTGTGTGTGTGTGTGTGTGGTGCTAGGAGTTTGAATGTGTGTGTTGTTTGCTGTATGATGCTGTGTGTGTGTGTGTGTGTGTGTGTGTGTGGTGCAAGAAGTTTGAATGTGTGTGTTGTTTGCTGTATGATGCTGTGTGTGTGTGTGTGTGTGTGTGTGTGGTGCTAGGAGTTTGAATGTGTGTGTTGTTTGCTGTATGATGCTGTGTGTGTGTGTGTGTGTGTGTGTGTGTGTGTGTGTGTGTGTGTGTGTGTGGTGCAAGAAGTTTGAATGTGTGTGTTGTTTGCTGTATGATGCTGTGTGTGTGTGTGTGTGTGTGTGTGTGTGTGTGTGTGTGTGTGCGCGCCTCACATTAGTGAGCGGGGCCGGCCTCCATGTCACTCCATGTCACTGACACAGCCTTGCAGTGTGAGGTTCAGAGACTTGCAGGTGATCATCAGCCTTCGACCCAGCTTCTCCTCAAACACACACACACTCTCCCCAGGGGGCGGGTCCACACGCTGACTCCTCAACACCTGAAACACACACACAAGCACACACACACACACAAACAAGCACACACACATAGATAAGTTAAATTCATTTTCCCCATATTAGTTAGACAGACAGACATACAGACAGACATACAAACAGTCAGACAGACATACAGTCAGACAGACAGTCAGACAGTCAGACAGACAGTCAGACAGACAGTCAGACAGACAGACAGACAGACAGACAGACAGACAGTCAGACAGACAGTCAGACAGACAGACAGACAGACAGACAGACAGTCAGACAGTCAGACAGTCAGACAGACAGTCAGACAGTCAGACAGTCAGACAGACAGACAGTCAGACAGACAGACAGTCAGACAGACAGACAGACAGTCAGACAGACAGACAGACAGTCAGACAGTCAGACAGACAGACAGTCAGACAGACAGTCAGACAGACAGTCAGACAGTCAGACAGTCAGACAGACAGACAGTCAGACAGACAGTCAGACAGACAGTCAGACAGACAGACAGTCAGACAGACAGTCAGACAGTCAGACAGACAGTCAGACAGACAGTCAGACAGTCAGACAGTCAGACAGACAGACAGACAGACAGACAGTCAGACAGACAGTCAGACAGTCAGACAGACAGGCAGACAGACAGACAGACAGACAGACAGACAGACAGTCAGACAGACAGTCAGACAGACAGACAGACAGACAGACATTCAGACAGACAGACAGACAGACAGTCAGACAGTCAGACAGACAGTCAGACAGTCAGACAGACAGTCAGACAGTCAGACAGTCAGACAGACAGACAGACAGACAGACAGTCAGACAGTCAGACAGACAGACAGTCAGACAGACAGTCAGACAGTCAGACAGACAGACAGACAGACAGACAGACAGACAGACATTCAGACAGTCAGACAGACAGACAGACAGACAGACAGACAGTCAGTCAGACAGACAGTCAGACAGACAGACAGTCAGACAGTCAGACAGACAGTCAGACAGACAGACAGACAGACAGACAGTCAGACAGTCAGACAAACAGATACATACTGGAGTGTCAGGGTCAAGAGAGAACAGGTTGAGTCTGTCCTCTCTCCTGGCTGTACGAACCCCCTCCTCCGTCTCTGAGATGTACTGAGGGACAGAGAACAGCCACACAGCAACACTTCTGTCAAGTCAATTCAGTCACCAAAAGGTCTAATCTATACTGGTCCAGCTCAGTCCAGTCCAGTGAGGTCTGGTCCAGGTGTTAACACCTACCTTAGCCAGCTCAGGATGGATGCCATTCTCTGAAGTCTCCTCATTGTCATGGAGACAACCGTCGCCTAGCGACGGGTCAAATACATCTGGAGATACATCACAGTTGAATTAATGAAGGAAGATTATTAGTAGAAAGTAAGTAGCCAGCAAAAAAAATATGAATTTACCCAGAATTTACTTCTTTATGGATTCTTAAAGGGAATGCTTAATATAACTGGGAAATACATCTATTATCAGGCCAAATGGAAGGAGTCAGCTTAGTGGTGAGGGTGAGGGGTTAGTTATGAATGAGAAGGTCTGTGGTTTGAACCCTGGCTGAGCCTAACATGACAGTGTGTTCTTGTGTAAGTCACTTCCCCCTACTTGCCTCAGGGGGGAATATCCCTGTACTGCTGTAAGTCGCTCTGGATAAGAGCATCTGATAAAGGACTACATGTAAGGAGAGAGGGAGAGGAGGTGAAAAGAAGAGGAGTGGGTGACAGTAGACAGAGAGGAGGAGGAGGAGGAGCGGGGAGGAGTGAGTTAGAGAGAGGAGGAGGAGGAGGAGGAGGAGCGGGGAGGAGTGAGTTAGACAGAGAGGAGGAGGAGGAGGAGGAGCGGGGAGGAGTGAGTTAGACAGAGAAGAGGACGAGGAGGAGAGGGGAAGAGTGAGTGAGACAGAGAGGAGGAGGAGAGGGGAGGAGTGAGTTAGAGAGAGAGGAGGAGGAGGAGTGAGTTAGAGAGGAGGAGAGAGGAGGAGGAGGAGAGGGGAGGAGTGAGTTAGAGAGAGAGGAGAAGGCGAGGGGAGAAAGTAAGACAGGGAGGAGGAGGAGTGAGTTAGAGAGGAGGAGAGAGGAGGAGGAGGAGAGGGGAGGAGTGAGTTAGAGAGGAGGAGGAGTGAGTTAGAGAGGAGGAGAGAGGAGGAGGAGGAGAGGGGAGGAGTGAGTTAGAGAGGAGGAGAGAGGAGGAGGAGGAGAGGGAGGAGTGAGTTAGAGAGGAGGAGGAGGAGGAGGAGTGAGTTAGAGAGGAGGAGAGAGGAGGAGGAGGAGAGGGGAGGAGTTAGAGAGGAGGAGAGAGGAGGAGGAGGAGGAGGAGGAGGAGGAGAGGGGAGGAGTGAGTTAGAGAGGAGGAGGAGCCTGTATTCCCCCTGGTCTCTACAGTAGTTTTCTCTTTTCACCAGCAGCTCTTTATTCAGTCTACAGTAGTAGGTCACACACACACACACACACACACACACACACACACACACACACACACACACACACACACACACATAATGATAACATAATGGAACATTCCCAGATAATAGCATCCCTATATACACCACACACACACAAAGACACAGATGTGAACACACACACACACACGTGAACACACTCTAAACACACACGTGAACACACTCTAAACACACACGTGAACACACTCTAAACACACACGTGAACACACTCTAAACACACACGTGAACACACTCTAAACACACACGTGAACACACTCTAAACACACACACAGAGCTGAGAAGAACCTCTTGTTTTATTTCAGAAACAAAAGCAGCAAAGTAGCTAAATGTAACGTTAAACTAAGTGATCACAATGTTCCCCCTGACTCCCATCATGTATGTTGATGTGTGTGTTCACTTTCTGTGTGTGTTCAGTGTGTGTGTGTTCAGTGTGTGTGTGTTCAGTGTGTGTGTGTTCAGTGTGTGTGTGTTCAGTGTGTGTGTGTGTGTGAAAGAGAGAGAGGGGGCATCATAGCAGAAGTCTGAGAACATGAAGTTATATATAAATAACTTGAATAAGCAACATTTCTGCTGCAGCACAGAGTGATGTCATGTGTTTCTGATTGGTCAGTTATTAATCCCAGAGTTCTGTGGGGCACCACCCCCCCCACCACCCCTCTCTCTGCCTCTTTCTCTCTAACTCTCTCTCACACTCTGTCCCCCTCCCCCCCCCCCTCACCCTGGCGGTGGTCAGTCAGGTCCAGGCTCTTGCGCTCAGGGGCAGGTCCAGGTGTGGTGGCTCCATCTACACTGATCTGCAGGATCCGTGTCAGAGTGTTGATCCAGTCCTCCATGTCCTGCTCTGACTCTGCTGCCAGGACAAAGTAGGTCACCTCGTTCATCTTCAGCTCAAACGCATGTTTCCTCAGGCGATGGTTCTACAGGTCACACACACACATTCAGTCATACACACATAACAACAGACACTAATACGCAGGAGTGTGTGTGTCTGGTCTACCTGCACCACCAGGGCAGGAGTGTGTGTGTGATTGTGTGTGTGTAACACACCTGCACTACACCAGTACAGGAGTCCAGGAATATACACCCCTTAGGCTCCTTGGAGATCTTCTCATCCTTGTAGAAGTTCATGATGTAAGAGTTGTCTGTCAACTGGGTCAGCTGGAAGAACCGCCTCTTAAATGACTACACACACACACACACACACACACACACACACACACACACACACAAAAGAACCCAAAAGAGAAGTTGAGATGTCAAATGTTGGCTTGTGACAGAGGGGTTTCTCATTTTGGAGGAAGGGAGAAAGTGAGAAGGAAAACAGTGAAAGATGGAGAGATGAAGACAGGAATAAAGAAGATGAGAGACAGATCACAGCAGAAGACTTCTGGGTTGACTCACCCTGACAGTGATGCTGTTATTGACAGTGCTGTTGAAGTTCCCTTTGTAGAGCCATCCTGAACGGAACACCCCGATGCCTCCCCCACTCCCCCCTCCTCCCCCCTTAGAGGAGGACAGGGAGGTGGTGTCCTGTAGGAAAACAAACATTCAGCATTTGGAATCCAAAAGCTAAAGTTAGAGAGAGTGAATTGAGAGAGAGAGTGTTGACAGAGAGAGAAGATAAATAAAAAGATGAAAGACAGGAAGGTCTGACCTCATCCTTGTCCATGTCTTCATGGTCAATCTCAAAAGAATGGGAGGGCAGTTTTTCTGCCTTGTACAACTTCCTGTGGGACGGAGAGAGAGAGCAGAAGAAAGACATGGAGGGAGGGAGGGAGGGAGGGAGGGAGGGAGGGAGGGAGGGAGGGAGGGAGGGAGGGAGGGAGGGAGGGAGGGAGGGAGGGAGGGAGGGAGGGAGGGAGGGGGGTGAGAAAGACAGAAATTGAAAGACTTGAAGCCTAAATCAGCTGTTGCTGTCCTCCGCTGTGCCTCATGCTAGCAGCAGAGCCCCAGTCCTAACAGAGACACTGCAGTCTAAGGGACAAGGACATGAGGGGATAGGAAGCAAGGAGACATCTTTAGAAGGTTAGTGGAGAGAGGCCTGAGGGATATTCTGGGAGCCAACAATAAACAACCCTCTGTCCTGCCACTCCACTGATCTTAGAGCCAGCCTGCCCTGTGTTTGTGCAGTGATCTGCAGAAAGAGGCTGCTTTCCCTGGCAAATGGCAGATCTGGACCTGGGTAACATTAACACCATGATGTGTTCAGGGTCTCTAACCAACATTAACAATATGATGTGTTCAGGGTCTCTAACCAACATTAACAATATGATGTGTTCAGGGTCTCTAACCAACATTAACAATATGATGTGTTCAGGGTCTCTAACCAACATTAACAATATGATGTGTTCAGGGTCTCTAACCAACATTAACACTATGATGTGTTCAGGGTCTCTAACCAACATTAACACCATGATGTGTTCAGGGTCTCTAACCAACATTAACAATATGTTGTGTTCAGGGTCTCTAACCAACATTAACACCATGATGTGTTCAGGGTCTCTAACCAACATTAACACTATGTTGTGTTCAGGGTCTCTAACCAACATTAACACTATGTTGTGTTCAGGGTCTCTAACCAACATTAACACCATGATGTGTTCAGGGTCTCTAACCAACATTAACACTATGTTGTGTTCAGGGTCTCTAACCAACATTAACACCATGATGTGTTCAGGGTCTCTAACCAACATTAACACTATGTTGTGTTAAGGGTCTCTAACCAACATTAACACTATGTTGTGTTAAGGGTCTCTAACCAACATTAACACCATGTTATGTTCAGGGTCTCTAACCAACATTAACACCATGTTGTGTTCAGGGTCTCTAACCAACATTAACACTATGTTGTGTTAAGGGTCTCTAACCAACATTAACACCATGATGTGTTCAGGGTCTCTAACCAACATTAACACTATGATGTGTTCAGGGTCTCTAACCAACATTAACACCATGATGTGTTCAGGGTCTCTAACCAACATTAACAATATGTTGTGTTCAGGGTCTCTAACCAACATTAACACTATGTTGTGTTCAGGGTCTCTAACCAACATTAACACTATGTTGTGTTCAGGGTCTCTAACCAACATTAACACTATGTTGTGTTAAGGGTCTCTAACCAACATTAACACTATGTTGTGTTCAGGGTCTTTAACCAACATTAACACCATGATGTGTTCAGGGTCTTTAACCAACATTAACACCATGTTGTGTTCAGGGTCTCTAACCAACATTAACACTATGATGTGTTCAGGGTCTCTAACCAACATTAACACTATGATGTGTTCAGGGTCTCTAACCAACATTAACACTATGTTGTGTTCAGGGTCTTTAACCAACATTAACACTATGATGTGTTCAGGGTCTCTAACCAACATTAACACTATGATGTGTTCAGGGTCTTTAACCAACATTAACACCATGATGTGTTCAGGGTCTTTAACCAACATTAACACTATGATGTGTTCAGGGTCTTTAACCAACATTAACACTATGATGTGTTCAGGGTCTTTAACCAACATTAACACTATGATGTGTTCAGGGTCTCTAACCAACATTAACACTATGTTGTGTTCAGGGTCTTTAACCAACATTAACACTGTGTTGTGTTCAGGGTCTTTAACCACCCACTGAAAACACACCAGTTCAATAAAGAATGTGGGACAGAGAAGAGATGATTACTGTGGGAGAGGATCCCCCTGGGTATGACCCTGGAGAGAGGGAGGACATTCCTGTGGCTAGGGGTCAAAGGTCACCAAGGCAGCCCAGTGCTGGGTCTGGGAGACAGACAGCCCCTGCAGCAAGGGACTGGAGACCCTGTTTAAACTTCCCTTAATCATCCCTTATGTTTTAACTCCATGTCTCCCTGAGAGTCTCAAGGTCAGGGAGGTTAACTATCACCTCAAGCATGGAAGACCAGAGAGAGCTGCTAGAGTTCTGCTGCAGTGCTTACAGGACAAGCTGGACATCATGACCAGGGTAGACTGTGACTGAGACTGAGACTGTGTAATAACTGCTGCTTCCACCAGTACCAGGTGATTTCATACCTGTCTGTCTGTCTCACCAGTACCAGGTGACTCCATACCTGTCTGTCTGTCTGTCTGTCTCACCAGTACCAGGTGACTTCATACCTGTCTGTCTGTCTCACCAGTACCAGGTGACTTCATACCTGTCTGTCTGTCTCACCAGTACCAGGTGACTTCATACCTGTCTGTCTGTCTCACCAGTACCAGGTGACTTCATACCTGTCTGTCTTTCTCACCAGTACCAGGTGACTTCATACCTGTCTGTCTGTCTCACCAGTACCAGGTGACTTCATACCTGTCTGTCTGTCTCACCAGTACCAGGTGACTTCATACCTGTCTGTCTGTCTCACCAGTACCAGATGACTTCATACCTGTCTGTCTGTCTCACCAGTACCAGGTGACTTCATACCTGTCTGTCTTTCTCACCAGTACCAGGTGACTTCATACCTGTCTGTCTGTCTCACCAGTACCAGGTGACTTCATACCTGTCTGTCTGTCTCACCAGTACCAGGTGACTTCATACCTGTCTGTCTTTCTCACCAGTACCAGGTGACTTCATACCTGTCTGTCTGTCTGTCTCACCAGTACCAGGTGACTTCATACCTGTCTGTCTGTCTCACCAGTACCAGGTGACTTCATACCTGTCTGTCTTTCTCACCAGTACCAGGTGACTTCATACCTGTCTGTCTGTCTCACCAGTACCAGGTGACTTCATACCTGTCTGTCTGTCTCACCAGTACCAGGTGACTTCATACCTGTCTGTCTTTCTCACCAGTACCAGGTGACTTCATACCTGTCTGTCTGTCTCACCAGTACCAGGTGACTTCATACCTGTCTGTCTTTCTCACCAGTACCAGGTGACTTCATACCTGTCTGTCTGTCTCACCAGTACGAGGTGACTTCATACTTGTCTGTCTGTCTCACCAGTACCAGGTGACTTCATACCTGTCTGTCTGTCTCACCAGTACCAGGTGACTTCATGTATGTCTGTTTCCTTAGTACCAGGTGACTTCATACCTGGGGAGTTGGCGGCAGTCTCCAGCGTAGTCCTCATACTTGTATTGGACCAGGTGGAGATGGGAGTTGTAGTATTGGCAGGCCTGCAGAACAAGAGGCAAGAACAAGAGGCACACATGAGGCACACATGAGGCACATGAGGCACACATGAGGCACACATGAGGCACATGAGGCACATGAGGCACATGAGGCACACATGAGGCACATGAGGCACACATGAGGCACACATGAGGCACACATGAGGCACATGAGGCACACATGAGGTACATGAGGCACACATGAGGCACATGAGGCACATGAGGCACACATGAGGCACACATGAGGCACACATGAGGCACACATGAGGCACATGAGGCACACATGAGGCACATGAGGCACACATGAGGCACA